>SJYT01014445.1:0-19846 GCA_006410635.1 Cephalophus harveyi
AAGTTAAATAAGCAGGGTGACAATATACAGCCTTGACGCACTCCTTTTCCTATTTGGAACCAGTCTGTTGTTCCATGTCCAGTCCTAACTGTTGCTTCCTGACCTGCATACAGATTTCTCAAGAGGCAGGTTAGGTGGTCTGGTATTCCCATCTCTTTCAGAATTTTCCACAGTTTATTGTGATCCACACAGTCAAAGGCTTTGGCATAGTCGATAAAGCAGAAGTAGATGTTTTTCTGGAACTCTCTTGCTTTTTCCATGATCCAGCGGATGTTGGCAATTTGATCTCTGGTTCCTCTGCCTTTTCTAAAGCCAGCTTGAACATCAGGGAGTTCACGGTTCACGTATTGCTGAAGCCTGGCTTGGAGAATTTTGAGCATTACTTTACTAGCATGTGAGATGAGTGCAATTGTGCGGTAGTTGGAGCATTCTTTGGCATTGCCTTTCTTTGGAATTGGAATGAAAACTGACCTTTTCCAGTCCTGTGGCCACTGCTGAGTTTTCCAAATTTGCTGGCAGATTGAGTGCAGCACTTTCACAGCATCATCTTTCAGGATTTGAAACAGCTCAACTGGGATTCCATCACCTCCACTAGCCTTGTTCGTAGGGATGCTTTCTAAGGCCCACTTGACTTTACATTCCAAGATGTCTGGCTCTAGATTAGTGATCACATCATCATGATTATATGAGTCGTGAAGACTCTATCAAGGTGTTATTTGTACTGGATTTTAAAAGATTTCAGTGGGGAGGAAGCAAATGGGAGGAATTCAGTTTTTCTCAGCGGTTCCCCAAATCTTCCTTTATAATATGAAATCCAATCTTTGTAACCAGAATCAAAACAAACGCTAGTAAAATATATAATTTTCTGGCTTAAAAATTTTTTGGCATGTGGAGTGCCCCCATCAAAAGAGATGGTAACCATGAAATTAAAAGACTTTTGCTCATTGGAAGAAAGGCTACAACATACCTAGACAGTGTATTAAAAAGAAAAGACATCACTTTGACTGTGAGGGTCCCTATAGTCAAAGCTATGGTTTTTCTAGTAGTCATATACCAATGTGAGAGTTGGACCATAAAGAAGGCTGAACACTAAAGAATTGATGCTTTCAAATTGTGGTGCTGGCGAAGACTCTTGAGAGTCCCTTGGACTGCAAGGAGATCAAAACAGTCAATCCTAAAGAAAATCAACCCTGAAAGGACCGGAAGGACTTTCCTGGAAGGATTGATGTTGAAGCTGAAACTCCAGTACTTTGGCCACCTGATGTGAAGGGCCAACTCATTAGAAAAGACCCTGATGCTGGGAAAGATTGAAAGCGGGAGGAGAAGGGGGCAACAAAAGGTGAGGTGGTTGGATGGCACCACCCACTCAATGGACGTGAAGTTGAGCAAACTCCAAGAAACAGTGAAGGACGGGGAAGCCTGTTGTGCTGCAGTCCATGGGGTCTCAAAGAGTCGAACATGACTAGCAACTGTAACAACAACAATTAGCAAATGACAACACTTAGTCAAGGATGCAATTTACCCAAAATTCTCCCAAGCCAGGATGGCTACCTGAGGACTTATCAGAGCTGTCTGTGGCCAGAGCATCCTGCCCTCTGCTCACGTTGCTGTGAACAGTGCAGGTTGGAGTGCCAGGCAAGGGCTTGCCTCCTGTACAGTTCTCAGTGCTAGTCTACTTCTGTGCTTTGGACTCTTTCCAGGTCCTTTTCCATGAGAAGTTTCAGATATTTTTTAATCTATTAAACATATTCATTCTCTATTCAAGGAAAATACAATGTGGAAGCAGAGATGAAGTGGGGAGAGCTGACCCACATTTGGGTTCTTAAGAACAACCGAATGTTGTTGCTGGCCATGAATCCTTGAGCTGCCATCTCATCCCCAGGGAGGATTTTAGCCTGTGAATGCTCTGAGTTGAGCAGAAGACAGAGTGTGTAGAGTAGGGCCACTCTGAGATGACATAGTACCACCCTGCCAATCCTCCTTCACCCCCTTGGTGGACCCTTGCCCCAGGGTGGTGGTGAGGCATGGTATACAAGCATTTTTCATGGTTCTCTGAAACCCGCATGGCACTGTCTGCAAGACTCCACTAGTAAGAATTCTGCAGGAGGGCTTCCCTGGTGGTACAGTGAATAGAAATCCACCTGCCAATGCAGGGGACATGGGCTCAAATCTTTGGGAGGATTCCACATGCCATGGAGCAGCTGAGCTCGAACATGCAACTACTGAGCCCGAGTGAAACCACTGAAACCTATGCACATAGAACCTGTGTTCCGCAACAAGAGAAGCCACTGCAGCGAGAAGCCCGAGCCCCACAAGGAAGAGTAGCTCCCACTAGCTGCCACTAAAGGAAGCCCATGCATAGCAACCAAGACCCAGCGTAACCAAACAACAAAGCAGAACAAAAGAATACTGCAAGAGCTCCCTGAGCCCAGGGTGACATCTTACGCTTCATCACAAGAACAGAACTAGGTTGGTAAAAATATATATATATAAATGGATTTTAAGACCTGCCAGCTCAAAATATTCCCAATCCACTGCAGTTACTTAGATGGCCCTGATGATAGGAGGTAAGAGATAAAAATATCACTGCCATAAGGTGTCACTTCCCCATAGAATCTGAGTAGAGTGGTGTTTCTTGGTGGCAACTTTTCTCACATCTAAAATCAGGCCTTATTACCTTCAATCCCAAGCCCATAAATTCAGTTCAGTTCAGTTGCTCAGTCATGTCCGACTTTTTGCAACCCCATGAATCGCAGCACACCAGGCCTCCCTGTCCATCACCATCTCCCAGAGTTAACTCAGACTCACGTCCATCGAGTCAGTGATGCCATCCAGCCATCTCATCCTCAGTCATCCCCTTCTCCTCCTGCCCCCAATTCCTCCCAGCATCAGAGTCTTTTCCAATGAGTCAACATTTCGCATGAGGTGGCCAAAGTACTGGAGTTTCAGTTTTAGCATCATTCCTTCCAAAGAAATCCCAGGGTTGATCTCCTTCAGAATGGATTGGTTGGATCTCCTTGTAGTCCAAGGGACTCTCAAGAGTCTTCTCCAACACCACAGTTCAAAAGCATCAATTCTTTGGCACTCAGCCTTCTTCACAGTCCAACTCTCACATCCATACATGACCACAGGAAAAACCATAGCCTTGACTAGACGGACCTTAGTTGGCAAAGTAATGTCTCTGCTTTTGAATATACTATCTAGGTTGGTCATAACTTTTCTTCCAAGGAGTAAGCGTCTTTTAATTTCATGGCGGCAGTCACCATCTGCAGTGATTTTGGAGCCCCCCCCAAAAAAGTCTGACACTGTTTCCACTGTTTCCCCATCTATTTCCCATGAAGTGATGGGACTGGATGCCATGATCTTTGGTTAGTGGTTCTCAAACATTTCTGACCCCCCAAATCACCTAGGTTCTAAGTCGATTCAGTTGTGTGACCAACTCTTTGTGACCCTATAGCCTGCCAGCAATTCTGTCCTTGGGATTCTCCAGGCAAGAATACTGGAGTGAGTTGCCATGCCCTCTTCCAGGGGATCTTCCTGACCCAGGGGTCAAACCCGCGTCTCCTGTGGTTCCTGAACTGCTGGAGGATTCTTTACTGCTAAGACACCGGAGAAGCCCCAAATCACCTAGGCATTGTAATAAATGCAAATTCCTAAGACTCACACCAAAAGGTTCAAAGTAGGGACCCAGAATCTAAATTTCTGGTGGAAATCCTAGCTGATTCTGAAGTAGGTGACAGTCCATGGACTTGCCTTTGAATACTAGTGGTAAGAATCACTTATTTCCTCAAATCACTTCCCATTCCCAGACTGTACTTAGCATCATGAACAGGTAGAAGTGAAGTAAGATGAAGCCCTACCAGAAGAGTGAAAGGGGCAAAGGCCCTTGTGATCAGGGCCTCCCACTCAATGACTGCCTGAATTTTAGATTCGGAGAGACATTATCTCCAATTAAAGTTATTTATATATTTAATTATAGAAGTGAACCAACAGAATTGGAAGAAGAGGGTGTTCATCAAATAATTTCAAACTTTTGTCCCATTACCAGATTGTAATACTTATAGTTGATATAATTTCAATTTTAAGATAAATCTTTTTGCTACATTTTAAATGGCACAATTTTATTAACCGTATTTTCTGTATTGAAAGTGAGACTATTTTAAATGAAAATATATGAACTGAATAAGCTTTTGTAATTTTCACACTTAAATATTTATTTTTATTTTATAATATATCAAAAGCCCCACTCTACCCTAACCCTATTCCCAAACATAGAAGTGACCTGGACTCTCAATATCAGTAGAGAAGGCATCTTAGGAGAGTAGAAAATGAAAGATAAACTTTCAAAAGGGTTGCTTGCAAGGATTTTAAATATGCACCGATAAACTAGGGTCATTTATTTTGTCTCAGAATTTCAGGCTTAGCATGGCTGATATTCTTCCCAGTTGTAAATAGTACAATAGGAATTTATCTACATTAAGATGAAGAAAATAACTTTTCAATCCCCAAAACTGAATCAGAAGAAAGGCCTTTCAGATGAAGAAAATAACTTAACTCCCAAAAACTGAACCAGTAAAGAAAAATGACTTATCTCTAGTTGTCACTAAGCTGATCTATCCCTGGACAGATGGTAACAAAGCATTCATTTACAGCTGGAAGATCCAGAACATTTACTGCATGCTTACTATCTATTTATGGTCTGCCTCTTTCCTTCCTTCTCTCTCTTTCTTGCCCTCAGTCACAGGCATACACACACACTCACACATATACCCCACACCCAAATATGACAACCAATACTCAGACGACAACCAGTACATCAGAGCTATAAGCCATTTCCTGTTACTTCTTTCATGATTTCCAGACATCTGTTGAGAAACTCATTCCATTCTGTTTCCTTAGCAAATTCCACAGAGGGATGCCCCTGGTGGATACTCAGCAGAGCTGTAAGGTTAATGGGCTTCTGGGCAATTTTGTCAACCTAGTTGTTTTCTGGTGACTTATCTATAATACTGAGGGAACTACACAATGCTATCTGTTTGTAAATAATTGGAAATCCTTCCTGAGCTTACAGGAAGAAATGCTTTATGGCTAAATGGAGTTGATTCCCCTGGAAGTTTAGTTTTTCCTTACCCTTGCTGACTTCAAAATAATGCCTACCTTTTTTCATCCTTTTTCTCCCTGGAGAAGAAAAAAGAAATAAACAAAACCAGACTTGTTAGAATACAATAGTTTGTTAAGAGTGAACTAGATTAGTTGGTGATTAGTGTTATTTTAATTAAGTAGCAAACAAAGATGGCACCCAAGGGAGGTTATTTACCTTTGGTGGAAATAAATTTAGGAGGAGAGATCACTCCTGGGCTTCTACAATGGGAACGGGTTTTGTTTGAATTACAGTTTGATGATCACTGTTTTTCAAGATTTCACTCAATCTGAAGACCAAAGGCATTTAGACAATTGTTAAGCATATAATTCCTCAGGGTCAATTAAAATAACAATATTTTGCATTTGTTCTGGGCTTTCCAATTTACAGAATGCTTTGAGAGAGTTAACTTTTTCTTTCTCAGTTGTCTTAAAGCATCTTACCCCATCCACAGCAATTACATCAAATAATAGTCCCTTGTTGAAACCTCAAAGTTCTTTGAAATGAATTTCAATAGAGAATGGTACTCTTGAAAAATATTTTAAAATTTTAATTAAAATGCTCTCTCTATTTTGGTGCACACTTTCCATTATGCTGTTTTAAAAAATCTGCCACCTGAAAATTATATCTGGTTATGTTCTAGACACAACCCAGTGGAGACAGAAATAAAGCCAACCTTATCAGAAGCCTTCTACGTCAAGACTCTGAGGAGCGGGCAGTTGGAAATTAGTAATTTTCTGTCAGACATAAGTGGTTTGGTATCAGAACATGCATCTATTAACCATCAAATGGACTCAACTAACAGCGTTAAGTAACAGCTAGAAACAGGTGCCTTCTGCAATGGCCCCCACCTGCCAAGGGGCTGGCCCGTGTGTGTAGGCATGACAGAGTTGTCTTCCTGATGGAAGCTGTCGAGGATTCCAGCATCCCATGCTGTCAAGGAGGGGAGTGAGGCAGCACAGTGGCCCTCTGGTTTCTCCTGCTTGAAAAAAGCCTGGGAAGCCAATCAGGAGTTTGTATTCCATAAAGGAGAATATTTTAGAGAAAAAAAGTAATGAAAGGTTTTTCAGAAGTTCAAAATAGCTCAGAAGAAGTAGATTTGCTCAAACTGGAGTTACAAAAAAGTGAGAGTTGCTCAATCATGTCCGACTCTGCAATCCATGGTCTGAACAAAAGAAGTCACACACAAAAAAGTACAAAAGAAGTCACATACAAAAGAATTCATATTGCATCATTCCATTTGTAAGTACAGGACAGGAGACACTGAACCAGACAGGTGGCATTTTGCGGGGAGGGATTCTGAGGAGCCCTGGTCCTTTATGTTTTAATGCAGAAAGAATTCACTGGGAGACAAAATGATAGATAAGAAGTGATTTATTAGAATAGGATGGTTGTAAGACTTACAAGTGGGAATACAGCATTGCACTGAGCTTTAGCTTTCATTTTTATAATCAAAGGAAGAGAGGGTTGGGAGAGAAGACTTTATCTTTCCTGAGTAGATGTCATGCTTAGACCATTGGTTCCTCCTCCAGGTTGGTCGGGGGAATATTTTGTCTCTACACAGTTAAGCCTGGACTCTAAAAATTATTTCAGGTGTCTGACAATGAGCACCTTTCCATAAATTATTGTTTTCATTTGTGCAGAGAGCACATTCTAGGGGTGATTAACTTACTGAGGATTTGGGTCTCAAGCCACCATTGCTTATGTCTCCTGCTTCTATTGATTGGTTTTGTATTAAGCAAGCCTGCTTGTTTTGTGGTTAAACAAACCTGCGTTCTTGAGTAATCATTAACTTCAGGATTCTCCCATATTTTTTTCTACTTACAATCCCCCTGTGGAACTAGCTAATCATCTACTTTGTTCCTCTACTCAGTCCCTATCAATACTAGTGTCTGATTAGAAGGCAGATTGTGGTTATTCTGAGGGGTTTGTTAGTGACTGAAAGGGCCAGAGAGGATGCTAGTTTCTTGATGTTGGTGTTGCCTACGTGAATGTGTCGTTTGTGATGATTCATCAAACTAAACACTAACATGCACTATCCTGCGTGCCCAACTCTTTGAGATCCCATAGACTGTAGCCCACTAGGCTCCTCTGTCCGTGGGGATTCTCCATGGCAAGAATACTGGAGTGGGTTGCCATGCCCTCCTTCAGGGGATCTTTCAAATCCAGGCCTCTCGCATTGCAGGTGGATTCTTTACCATCTGAGCCACACCAGGGAAGCCCAAGAATACTGGAGTAGACAGCTTATTCCTTCTCCAGGGGAACTTCCCAACCCAGGAATCATACCAGGGGAAAGGGCTTCACTGGTAGCTCAGCTGGTAAAGAAACTGCCTGCAATGTGGAAAACCCCAGTTTGATTCCTGGGTCAGGAAGATCTTCTGGAGAAGGGCATGGCAATCCACTCCAGTATTCTTTCCTGGAGAATCCCCATGGACAAAGGGACCTGGAGTGTGACAGTTCAGGGGGTTGCAAAGAGTCAGACATGACTGAGTGACTAAGCACAGCACTCTGAGGGAAGCCCTGATGATTCTACATGCAATATCCTGCATGTAGATTTTGTCTAAATTCAAAGTTAAAACATTACATTCCCCTAGTATATATGATGTTCTTTAAGAACATCTGATTTATATATATATTTTTTTAATTTGGTAAACAATCTACTGGACTGCTATAGAAAATCTATTAGGCTTCAGATTTTATTCTTGCCAGGAGCCAGTGTGAGGAATTCCACCCGTGACAAGGTCATGCGGCAGAGTTCTGATGGCAAGACTAATCAGACCTCAGGTTTTCCCCCTGGTATCTCCTGAGCATGTACCCCCCAAAATAAGAATCTGCCTGCTTTTCCACTCTTCTGATATTCTCTGGAAAAAGTCAACTCAGGGCTTTAGTCTTCTGCATTTGAAAGGGATGTTTCAGTTCCCCCTCTGATAGCTCTTTAGATTGCCTAACAGGTTCCCCCGGACCTCTTACAGCTTGTGAATTGCTTACAGCCCCCCAACCGCAAGAGGTGCAAAGCTTAAAAGCATCTTAAAGATACAGAGCCTTTTCTAAAGAGTTAAAAATTATATTGGTAGAGGGTTTTCACTGTTGACTCAATGACTGCTGCCAGGCCTCCATATTCTTTATCTTTTAGGCACCTGGGAGGATGGTAATCAATGTAAATGGGATATGGAAAAAGATATATAGTCATTTTGATGTTAGCAACACTAGACTTTTGAGTTAATTATTTTTCTTTTGTTATAAAACACTGTACTCCTTTTACTTGTTATAAATTGCTGTATCTTTGCTATGTAAGAATGTAACTTTATTTAGTGCTTTCTGAGAGTGGCACCAGACTTTGGGAAGGTCAACACAAATAAGTCTTCTGGTTGACAAACCCTTATCAGAAAAAAGGCTGTAAAATGTTAATTGGCCCTTTTGGCTGGAAGATGATGTAAATTACCTAAGACTTGTGTATACAACTAGGTATGCAGAGAGAAAAACCTGGTTTTGATAAGAATCTGGGCTGCATAATTTTGTATTACCCATTGATCTCTATGTACAATCAAAAAGGTATAAAAGGCCTTTCTGGACAATAGAGGCCGGGCAAGTCACTGGAAGGAATGGTTTCCCCTGTGTCTCCTCTTTACTCTAACTTCAGGCTGAATTCCCATCTGGGGCGTGGAGGCTTGCCATGTCTACTTACTTGTCCAGGCTTCTAAGATTCGTAAGAGAGAGAGCCCAAGGCAGGGCACTCTCCGATATTCAAATGGGTGCCGGCAGCCTAACGTAGATGGTGCAAGTTCCTTGTCTGGAACTTTATTGGTTTTCCACATAAACCAAGTTATTCAGCCTCTTTTCTCCACTAAATTTTCCTACTACACTATTTCTTCCTAATCTAATCTTATATTAATAAATAAATAAGTTTTCCTCGCCTACACCATCCACGCTTCGAATCACCCTGGATCCACCAGGGCTGGACCCTGGCATATTCTTAATGAGTGATGGCGGTGCCCATGACTTAGAGAATCCTGGATCATGAACAGACTTGAGACATGAAGCATCTGAAACAATCAGTGAATGTCTTGTGGGTAACTACAAACACATGTTTTCAATTCTCTTCTTGATAAAATTTTAACCATGACCTATCTTGGGTTAACCTTCAATTGAAAATGCACTCTACTTCCATCTTATACTGAATGTAAAACTGTACCTGGTATATAAAAATAAATTATTTGAGAAAAGTATATTGCGAACTTGGGGGAACAAAGGTTTGAACTTTTTTTCCCTCTAGATTCTTCTCCTCCTTCTTGCATGAATATTCATCTACCAAATCTTTTTCCCACTCAGTGGACTAGAACATAACTTGATTTTTAGTTCAGTGGTGAATTGTATCACAGGGTATGGGGTGATAATGAACTCAAGTATTGAGAATGCTGACATTTAACCTCAGGATGAGATGGCTGGATGGCATCACTGACTCAATGGATGTGAGTCTGAGTGAACTCCGAGAGATGGTGATGGACAGGGAGGCCTGGCGTGCTGCGATTCATGGGGTCGCAAAGAGTCGGACACGACTGAGCGACTGAACTGAACTGAACTTTCTATTCTCTCACACTGGAGTCTCAGGTAAATCACTTCTCTCAGAGACCTCAGTTTCTTCATCTATAGAATGGACCAGTTGATCTGAACTACCTCTTAAAATGTCAAGAATCAAGACACATGAAGAGATAAAAGTTTGACAAAGTCAGAGGTACTATAGTACAAATATTCCACCAGAAGTGTTTCTCAGATTCTTTTACCGGATGGTTTTTATGGGATAAGGGGAAGAAAGCCCCTAAGATTGATTGGATTATGGCAAAGAGTTTTCTCACCTGTCCTAGAATAGAAATTATGTTTCAAATTGCATTAGGATGGTGCTAGAAGGTTCAGAAGTTATTATTAGATTTTTCTTTGCCCTCCATTCTACCTTTATCCCTGGTCATTACTCATTGTTGTCCTCATTTAAAACACTGCAGTTCTTACAAAGAGAGAACAAAATGGCCCCCCAGAATGGAATATGTCCAACCAGAGTGACTTTTGTCCTTCAAAGTCAAGGAAGTAAATCTTAACCTGACGCTCAGAAATCCGGCCATTTTTGTGATCCCACCCCATCAGCTTGTAACCAGGATTAGAGTATCCAGCTGGGCTGTCCTCCCAGCCCCTGGAGAAGTGGTTTATGAAGGACTGGCAGGTTTGAGGTTAAGGGAATAACTCTCAACCTGAGCTGGTATCAAACTAAGTGACACTATTGTCAGAAAGGGGCCATTTTCAACACTGTAAATTTTCCTTATTTCTTCTAATACTTAGAGTTGGTGTAAGCTACAAGGCTATCAGCAGAGAGGACCTAAGTCCTTCTGGGCATATAATTCAGGCACAATATGGAAGTCAAGGCTTGGGATGTGAGAAGAGCTGCCATGTCACATGACTTCAATCCTGTCTTCCCCTGACAACTGTGATGATCAGAGGCTGCTGGTCCGCTATTCATGGAGAACTGGAGACAGACAGAAACGGACTTCCCAGATTAATGTCCCAAGATTGGGACCATTTTAATGAGGAAAAAAGCTACCTTTCATCACACTGAAGTTTGATTCTCCAAGGCAGTTTCAAGGTATTCCACAGCCTGTTTATTAGATTTTTTAAAAATGAGGTGACTGGCTCTGAAACTCCAAACAATAACACTCCAAGAGATTTGCCTCCTTCCCTCCTTAAAGTTATCTTCTCTGAATTAGAAATAATTCCAGAAGAATTGCCTATGAGACCCTTGGAACTATCCCAGAATGCTGCCTGCTTCAAGACCTCATAGAATCTCCTTAATCCATCTTTTCTGATAGGTGAAGGGAAAGCAACTGAAAACCACTTTGATTGCCCTGAGTGGTTGTGATGGTTGCCTATTTTTAACTCTCAAACTGCCTACTAATGAGACTTATGAGGCGATTTGCCTTTTCCAGATTACAATAGCTCACTCAAAATTTGAGGGGTGGGGAAGGCTGTTTTTGGCTTATGTCTGGTGAAGTAAGTCAATAGATGGACTAGTATAACATGGACCTTGTGTGTGAAAGATGATTACAACATTGGACTTGAGATCAGAATTTGTTTTCTATGGGTGTTACTCCTAAAGTGGTCAATTTTCCCCTTAGGGTGGGTTATTTGCATCAGCAACATATTTGAGTTAGCACAAGTATTTAAAGTACTGGGTGGTAACTTTAGCTTTACACCAGTATCTGCTGTCTTCACTCTTTCAAGGATTGCTAATCTCATTAAATGAACTCTTTTTGTAAATGAGTTCTATGTTTGACTCTTACCTAATTTCATGTGGGCTCAACTTAGAGAATAACTAGACACTAGGGCTGCCCAGGTGGCTCAGTGGCAGAGAACCCTTCTGCCAGTGCAGGAGACGTGGGTTCAATCCCCAAGTCAGGAAGATCCTGTGGAGAGGTAAACTGCAACCCGCTCCAGTATTCTTGCCTGGGAAATCCCATGGACAGGGGAGCCTGGCAGGCTACAGTCCACGGGGTCGCATAAGAATCGGACCTGACTTAGCAACTAAAAACAAACACAAAAAGACACTATTGTATTATTAATCATACCTGTGCCTTTTAAATGCAAAAGGAGATGCTATCTGGTCCTCAGAACACAGTTTTTCTTTATAATAATAATCTTTTAAAAGGATTTATACATGTGAACTTTGCTATCTGAACTAATCTCATCTGATCCAGTTTCATCTGGACTCACACATGAACTAATTTAGGATAGAGTCCAAAATTACCCTTGCAGATATTGCTTGATTCTGAAGCAAATTGTACAAATTGTTCATTTCTGGTTACTAAAACAGTAGAATGTATGTATGTGTTGGAGGGAAGTTGGTATAATCGGTGCCTTTATTTTTGGCTAGTGGAAAAGCGACTTTCAGTTAAGGAGAAATAGCTGTATTTGAGTTTGGTAAGTATGCATACATATTCAGAGGGGGGTTCTATGTGCCACTGGGGAAGACCCATTATTAAAATTGCAAAATACTTCCTCCTTACCAATTGGAATTCACTCCCTGCCCCAGCCCTAAAGTGGCTATCCCAAGGATGCCAAAGTCTCCCCAGGATCCAGCAATCAAAGTAATTTAATTAGCAGAGCAAGGGGCCTCTAGGACCCAGTGCAGCATTAGTCACCTTAATCAGCCTTCCTGTCTGAACTGGGGATTCTGGATAAGCTTGGCCAGCACGCATCTTTGAATGTGCTGTCAATTAACAGCATGGGCTCTGGCCAGCATCCCGGCTCCTCTAATGACTAGCTGGGTAACCTTGTGCAAGTAGCTTAACCTTTCTGAGCCTAGCTTCCTTAAATCTGTAAGATGAGGATAGTGACAATATTTACCCCATGGGATTGTTGATACAATTAAATTGAACTGAAGTAAGTCCAATGCCTAGAACAGGGCTTGTGTAAGCGTTGGGGGTTACATAGTGATAAAGTGGATGAAAATGATGACTGGTCCAGACGTGAGCAAGGCCACCTGACCGTGAGGTGGACCTCTGATTAAGTGGGGAGTTCAATACCGAATGATGAAAACTAACTTGATCACATCTTCTCTCTTGGGAATTATGATTACTGATTTACACTGAGGGGATTCTTTCTTTGAGTTTGAGAGATATTCCAAACAGTGGGGAGCTAACATTCTTATTCTCCATGAGGACAAGCAATATACCAACAGGATCGCAATAAACTACCATTATTAAAGTTATTCTGGGTTTATATCCTCCATGCTGCCCAAAAGACCATACATGATACAGCTAGATGAATGAAAGTTCTGATCAGTGAATCATATATCTTTGCAAAATTCTCATTATTAGAGTCTTTCAAGAGAATATCAGTTCTTAGAACGGTGGTTCTTGCCCTTAAGAGTAACATGTGCTGCTTTCCTAGAATCTTCCAGATGACTGTAGACCAGCATAGTGTGGCATTTTTCATCTGGGTGAAGTCCATAGTCAGTTTACATTTTTAAAAAGAGAAGGATAAAGAATAAATTTTTTAAATGTAATCCCAAAAGAGGGAAAACAAAAGGAAAGGAAGAGATACCTTGTGTTTTTAGAGCAACTTTTTACCAGTAAAGCAGGAGTTATGAAGGATGGATTCAAAATGATGGTGCTTCCTATTATTACTTGTTTAAATGGAAAGTACATCATGAGGTCGTTTGAGATTAATTCAAGGAATGCTGATTGATTAGGTGTAAGGAGAATAAGAAAGAATGGGTAAAAGTATATCTGATCAGCTGGCCTAAGACCACCCTACTTCCTTCCCATCCTGCACTGCCCCTCCCCCACATCCCCTTTTCCCTCTCAGTGAACCCCTTACAGGCACAAAAATGAGGTCTCAGGGCAAAACCTCAATAACCACGATTAGAATGGATCAGAATGCACTACCTTTGAGACTGAAGACAATTGAAGAAATCCCCTGCCCTGCGACTGTATCTATGGCCTCCTTGCATTTCTTCTATTGTAACAGGCAGGTTCACAAAAGAACGTGGAAACTTTGTCTTAAAGAAGTCCATGTAGTCCAAAAACTGGAGAAAGACTGTTCCAGGAAAAGCCAGTGCATTTTATGGCTCTGCACCATCATGGAGAGCTGGATAGGGAAAAACCCCACAAGGGTAAAAAAGACGACAGGTGAGTGTCATTCAGACGTTTCATCTGCACCGCGTTCCTTCTCTAGTCATATTCCTCATGTGCAGTAAGAGTATATCTGAAAGATGGAAAACAGTGTTCTCCATGCACTCAGAATATTAACAGCATCTTTGCACCTCTTTCTGCACAAGCATTTTTTGCCAAATCATTAGGGAGCACGGGACGCTGTCATCTATCTTGTTTATGGTTTTAAGATTTCTTAACCCACATCCCTATGAAGAGAAAATAAGTTTACTTTTGGTGTGACCAAAATTATATTTACTAAATAATCTAAAAGTACAAGTTCAAATGGGAGAAAAATGCAGGTGCACCGGAGAAATTCTGATCAAAAGAATCTTGCTGCAACACACAGCTTCCCTCATTTATCAGAGCCGAGCAAGAAAGCCGTTCTCTTATTTTCCTATGTCCCCAAATATGTCAAGGGCAGGGAGCCCACCTTACCTCTGATTTGTGCAGAAAATGCTGACAGGAATGGAGCAGTATGCAAGGGGAAGGAAATACAGTTAGCAAATTTTCTCCAATTTGATATGCAGCCCAGAACACCCTGAACAGACTTGACTCTTGGCCACCAAGCTCAGAGCTCTGTAAAGCTGCAGAACTGAGGGATCCTTACCCCTGAATTTCTGGTCCACTGTGGCGTCTTTGCTTCATCCAGGGGGAACGAGGCAAAGCTGTCGAGGACATAAAGATTACCCCCAATTGCTGACAGCAGATGGTGGCTAATGGCAAGTGTTTTTAATGGAGCTTTATTGTTCCAGGTTGAGACATTAACATGTCTCTGTGGGGTTTTTCCTAGCTTTATTTATTTATTTGCTATTTTAAAAAGTCACTTTGTAAAATGACAGTGTGACACCCATTATAATTTTTGCAAACGCTGGGCTCCCATGTGGTATTTGTCTTCTGATTTTTCTGATGTGCAGGTGGCATTTGGGATCCAACCACAATCAAGTCTGTATTATTTTGAGCCTGGACAATTAATAAGGAAAGCATCAATTATTCCAAATGAGAGCAAGGAACTGTTCCCCTCTTTTCTGAGCAATTGCAAGAGTTTTAAAATCAAAGCAAATACAGCCTGTTTCCACATGCAAGGTGGGTTTCACATCACTCAGTGCAAACAGCCCCAAACCTGTTTGTGCCAGCTGCAACTGTTCAGCAGCCTTAGACGAAAAAGCTTCTCACCACTTTAATTTCTCTAACAAAGCAACTTTAGTCACTGCAGATTTAAATCTGATTTCTAGGTGATTATCTTTTCGTTTGATTTCTAAATCCCCAGTATTTCACTGGACTCCAACAAGTTGTGACTAAAGCATCAGGCAGTTGATTAATGCAGACACAAAGGAAAGCTGGAAATGGAGGAAGAGTCCAAGACCCCTCCTACATCTTCCTCCCCATCAGAGTCCATCTCAAATATCGACAGAGGAAAATCATAGAAGGAGAGGAACCAGCCTCCTTCCCACCACCTTGCTCTAGTCCAGGGACCAAGAGAGTCAGTCTCAGCAGCCCAGCTGCAAGTGTGAACACCAGCGGAAAGGAAGAGAGCGCTACACTTTCTGAGTCTCCATAAATAATTCCTGGGCATAATCTGAACCATATTGCTAGGCTCTAGGCTCTCCCCTCATCCAAAAATTAAGACATTATCTTCACACCTCTAAAAAACTAGATGCAGTGGGGTGGTGATCACAGTGTATTCTGGGATCCAACTTCCCATCAGTCTTTTGTGGCTGTCATTAGACTGGTTGGATAGAGTGGGGAGCAGGAAGGAAGGATGGCTATCTGTTGCTCTGGGTATTTTCCTATTTAGGCAGGACTTTGCAGAGCAAGACCTTCCTAGGAAGGAAATTCTGGAGCAAGTCCTTTTGTCTGGTGCAGACATCTCGCCTGCTGCTCTGGAATCCAGACGAGCCCCAAGACCTGCCTGAGGGTGTCCAACACAGCCTCTTGGTTGGAAGCCTGGAAAGCCTTCCTTGAAAACCAGCTATTTCCAATGTTAAGAGAAAACAATGAACAAGCAAACAAAAGAAAACAAAATATCTGATCCTTTATTTGGCAGTTATCAGCTGCTTAGAATGGTTGTATTCTCTCAGGAGAAGCTGTAGAAAGTCTCCTGCCCTTTTTTAATTGCAAAACAAGCAGCTCAACCTCTGAGATGCCAATATTGCCACAGGGTGAAGGTGCCAAATAAACAGATTTTCCTCATCTCCCCTTCTTCCCTGCAGTGTCAAGCATCTTGGACAGTATTTGTACCTCAGGAGAAAAGAAAAATAGTGAATTTTGTACTTTTGATGCTGGCAAGAGTCCCATTACTAATTAAACCACAGCAGCCTGAACATGGAAGCATCAGTCAGTAGGTACCTTCAGCAGTGTTGGAAGTTTCTGTTGAAATGGGTTATAGGGATTTTGTGCCTCAGATAGAAACAGCCTTGATGTCATACCCCACGATCTTCTCATTTCACATCTATCTTCCCTCCCCACACTAGGCTGTCTGGGAAAGCTGGATCCCAACAAATCCTTCTTGCCCGTGGCTTCCAAATCTTACAAGGGCCAGTTAAGTGATGTTTAAGCCTAGAGACTTAAAGATTGCTATTGTATCAAGTAGGATGATTTGGGCCATAAATAATAAACCTCACCTGGCATAAACAAGTAAGGGGAATTATGACTTGCTGGTGCTGCTGCTGCTGCTGCTAAGTCACTTCAGTCGTGTCCGACTCTGTGCGACCCCATAGATGGCAGCCCGCCAGGCTCCCCCATCCCTGGGATTCTCCAGGCAAGAACACTGGAGTGGGTTGCCATTTCCTTCTCCAATGCATGAAAGTGAGAAGTGAAAGTGAAGTCGCTCAGTCGTGTCTGACTCTTAGCGACCCCAAGGACTTATGTTGGCTTTAGGGTGGCGCCACAACACAGCTCAAGGACATCGAGATCTTGGTTTAATCTTCATTCCTCTATGCCAACCTCAGAAAACTGGCCTTGTTCTTATCAAGTTCCTGTCAAACTCACGAGATGATTTCCAAAACCACAAACATCATCTGCAAATGTGGATATGCAGTCAGATGAGAGAAAAATTGCATATTAAGGACTTATGTTGGCTTTAGGGTGGCGCCACAACACAGCTCAAGGACATCGAGATCTTGGTTTAATCTTCATTCCTCTATGCCAACCTCAGAAAACTGGCCTTGTTCTTATCAAGTTCCTGTCAAACTCACGAGATGATTTCCAAAACCACAAACATCATCTGCAAATGTGGATATGCAGTCAGATGAGAGAAAAATTGCATATTGTCATTTGTCCATTTTAAAGAAGAATTTCTTTGCTGGAAAATACCCATCAGATCTCCTCAATTCTCATTGGCTCTCATGCCCACTTGCCTACCCAGTTACAGGCTAGGAAACTGGAGCTGCAGTGGTTGACTAAGATGAATCAGGATTTTCAAGAGTAAAGTGGGAATAAAGGCAGAAACCTCAGTGGAATCAGGAATTTGGGAGCAGGGAAGAGTAGACGGTTGTCGGGTACGAAACCAACATGCCTGGCCCAGTTTCAAAAGCCAAATAAAGCTCCTGAATGCCATGAATCCAGCATGCCATGAAATCTTTTTGGAGTCAAGTCTCCTTTGCCAACAGTAGGGATAAAAATAAGAAATGCTTACTTATTCACACTTCCTAGTGCTTGTGCTCAAAAGTTCAAGATATAAGCATATGTAGGATCACTAAGACTAGAACAAAAATATGTGCATAGCATTTATTTCTCTGGTTAATTTTTTTATGCTGAAATAGGCTTCTCTGCCGGTGTAGTAGTAAAGAATCTGCTTGCCAATGCAGGAGACACACGATATGAAGGTTTGATTCCTGGGTCAGGAAGACCCCTGGAGAAGGGAATGGCAACTCACTCCAGTAATCTTGCCTGGATAATTTCATGGACAGAGGCTACAGTCCATGGGGTCGCAAAAAAACAGACATGGCTGAGCAACTAACACTTCCACTTTCATTTGGGGTTTCAGAGACAGTATTTTAGTGAGATTATCTTATTTTAATGGTGAAATTCAAGTTGAGCTATTTCAAATCCTAAAAGATGATGCTGTTAAGGTGTTGCATTCAATATACCAGCAAGTCTGGAAAACTCAGCAGTAGCCACAGGAAAAGGAGAGTTTTAATTCCAACCCCAAAGAAAGGCAATGCCAAAGAATGTTCAAACTACTGCACAATTGCATTCATCTCACACTCTAGCAAAGTAATGCTCAAAATTCTCCAAGCCAAGCTTCAACAGTACATGAACCGTGAACATCTGGATGTTCAAGCTGGATTTAGAAAAGGCAGAGGAACCAGAGATCAAATGGCCAACATCCGTTGGATAATCGAAAAATCAAGAGTTTCAGAGAAACATCTACTTCTGCATTATTGACTATGTCAAAGCCTTTGACTGTGCAGATCACAAAAAAACTGTGGAAAATTCTGAAAGAGATGGGAATACCAGACCACCTGACTTGCCTCCTGAGAAATCTGTATGCAGGTCAAGAAGCAACAGTTAGAACTGGACATTGAACAACAGACTGGTTCCAAATAGGGAAAGGAGTACATCAAGGCTATATATTGTCACCCTGCTTATTTAACTTATATGCAGAGTACATCATGCTAAATGCTGGGCTGGATGAAGCACAAGCACAATGCTGGAACAAGATTACTGGGAGAAATATCAATAACCTCATATATGTAGATGATACCACCCTTATGGCAGAAAGTGAAGAAGAACTAAAGAGCCTCTTGATGAAAGTGAAAGAGGAGACTGAAAAAGTTGGCTTAAAGCTCAACATTCAGAAAACTAAGATCATGGCATCCAGTCCCATNCAATGCTGGAACAAGATTACTGGGAGAAATATCAATAACCTCATATATGTAGATGATACCACCCTTATGGCAGAAAGTGAAGAAGAACTAAAGAGCCTCTTGATGAAAGTGAAAGAGGAGACTGAAAAAGTTGGCTTAAAGCTCAACATTCAGAAAACTAAGATCATGGCATCCAGTCCCATGAATTCATGGCAAATAGATGGAGAAACAATGGAAACAGTAAGAGACTTTATTTTGGGGGGCTCCAAAACCACTGCAGATGATGACTGCAGCCATGAAATTAAAGACACTTACTCCTTGGAAAAAAAGCTATGACCCACCTAGACAGCATATTAAAAAGCAGAGACAGTACTTTGCCAACAAAAGTCCATCTAGCCAAAGCTATGGTTTTTCCAGTAGTCATGTATGGTTGTGAGAGTTGGACTATAAAGAAAGCTGAGCACAGAAGAATTGATGCTTTTGAACTGTGGTGTTGGAGAAGACTCTTCAGAGTTCCTTGAACTGCAAGGAAATCCAACCAGTCCATCCTAAAAGATGGACTGAATATTCAGTCCTGAATATTCATTGGAAGGACTGATGCTGAAGCTGAAACTCCAATACTTTGGCCACCTGATTCAAAGAGCTGACTCACTGGAAAAGACCCTGCTGCTGGAGAAGATTGAAGGTGAAGGAGAGGAGAACGACAGAGGATGAGATGGTTGGATGGCCTCACTGACTCAATGGACATGAGTTCGAGTAAGCTCTGGATGTTTGTGATGGACAGGGAGGCCTGGCGTGCTGAGGTCACAAAGAGTCGGACAGGACTGAGTGACTGAACTGAAAAACTAAATCCTATTTTAAAGATTTTGTATCTAGAATTTCTAGATTTTGTCTCTAGATTTTATTTCTAGGAAAGCAATATACTTTTTTCACTGGATAACTCTGGTTACTGTATGGATGGGAGCCTTCAACTTACTCTCACCTAGGAAGTGTGAATCCTACTCAGTAGAGCAATTTTTCCATCCCATTAAAGTTCATGGACTTCACATACACCTCTTCTTCTAGGCGGTCTCCTCTTCCTGAACTCACAGTTCAGGATGGGGCACAACACTGGCATGCTATGCTGTGCTTAGTCACTCAGTCACGTCCCCTTTGTTATCCCATAGACTTCAGCCCACCAGGCTCCTCTGTCCTTGGGGATT
>SJYT01014449.1:0-73288 GCA_006410635.1 Cephalophus harveyi
GATGGGGGAGCCCTCTGCTGGTCTCATTGATTGCTGGCGGGGGGGGGGGGGGACCTAGAAAACCCCAGCTCAGAATGCTGGGGACGCCCCCACTTGGGGAAAACCGAGGCTCTGCCAGCCCCAGGAGGGTCTGGGGAAAACAGAGGGGACAGGAGCTGTTGCCCCAGGCTGGTGGGTCTCCAGGGAAAACCCCCCCGCCCCCCAGGGTAAGCGCTCGTGGTGGGGAGGGTCTGGGCAGGGCCCCCTTGGCAGTCTTGCTGGGAGTCGGGGTACAGGCCCTGTGGTTGGCAGCCAAGGAAGGTTCTAGGTGGCCAGGGTCCCCCGCCCAGCTCAGGGCCCCACCTGTGTTCCCTCAGAGCCTCACCAGCACAGGACTAGAGGGCCGCCCACTGGCCTCCACTCTGCAGGGACCAGCCCAGAGCCGACGGGACCAGAGACCAGCGACCACGGGGTCCAGGGCCCCCGCCCTCACGAGGGCCTTCCCCGGCTCCATGAACTCGGCCCTGCTCAGCCAGCCCCCCAAGATGACGTGACAGTCGGTACCCCAGTGTCCCACAGGAGGCACCAGCTTCCTTCAGCGTTCGCCCTCGGCCGTGGGTGAGGCTGGACGAGAAGGTGGATCAGTGGACAAGCTCCCTCGGCCCTGGACATCATTTTCTGGGGTGAGGGTGGGGGAGGAGGAGGGGGGTTGCTCTCTGGAGGGTCTGGGGGCTCCAGGAAGGCAGGAGGAGGGCATCGGGAGGCCTTGGCTTGGGTCCCAGGCCTGGCGGGGTCAGCCATCGGGGGCGTCTCCTAGAGACTCCGCCTCTGGGGGCCCCGGGGCCGGTTTTCCAGTCTGTTGAGAAATACTGCGATAAGAGTCTTCAGGGTGGGGCTGGGCCCAGGCCTGGGAGGGGTGGATGGGAGGAGCGGAAGAGGCCCTTCTAGTGCTTCTCTGCTTGGCTGACTTTCAGGGCACTGATGACGCCGTTGATGTTTTCTTCCGGTACCTGAGAGGGGCGGGAAGTAAACATCTGGGAGCCGCCGGACCGGGCCTCCCCTGCCCTGGGGTGGGTGCCCGACACTCACCAGTGCGTGGTCGAACTTGAAGGTGCTGATGTAGTAGGCGGGGATGTCTGCGGCGGCCAAGGGCTCGGAGATCTGGGCCACGATGCCACACTCATCTGGGGACAGAGGCGGGGACCACGCTCAGCCCTCCCCGTGCCATGTCACCCAGCGCAGCCTCGGCGTTCCCCGACAGGTCTCTCAAGCTCCTGCTCTTCTGCCTGGTCTCCCGGGGCTCCTGGCTGGACCCACAGGCCCCTCTGGTGGTTGCACAGGCCTCATGCCTGCACTCCTGATGACTGTCTGTCCTGCTACGTGGTGGAGACTGGTTGTGTCCTAAGATTCTTAAATCACAGACACATTCATTTTTATTTCTATAAAATAAGGCGGGAGGGAGATGAAGGTCTAGAATGGTGCCTTCCAAACAGTGGCTGCTGACCTGTTTTGGACATGAATTTAGAAGGCTGGTGACTAGTGCCATATAAAGCGAAGCAGGGGACTTCCCTGGTGGTCCGGTGGTTAAGGATCCGCCTGCCGATGCAGGGGACCCAGGTTCGATCCCTGATCTGGGAAGACTCCACATGCTGCGGGGCAATGAAGCCCTCGCACTGCAACGAGTGAAGGCCTTGAGCCTGTGCTCCGCGACCGGGGAAGCCACAGGCCTGGGAGGGGTGGATGGGAGGAGCGGAAGAGGCCCTTCTAGTGCTTCTCTGCTTGGCTGACTTTCAGGGCGCTGATGACGCCGTTGATGTTTTCTTCCGGTACCTGAGAGGGGCGGGAAGTAAACATCTGGGAGCCGCCGGACCGGGCCTCCCCTGCCCTGGGGTGGGTGCCCGACACTCACCAGTGCGTGGTCGAACTTGAAGGTGCTGATGTAGTAGGCGGGGATGTCTGCGGCGGCCAAGGGCTCGGAGATCTGGGCCACGATGCCACACTCATCTGGGGACAGAGGCGGGGACCACGCTCAGCCCTCCCCGTGCCATGTCACCCAGCGCAGCCTCGGCGTTCCCCGACAGGTCTCTCAAGCTCCTGCTCTTCTGCCTGGTCTCCCGGGGCTCCTGGCTGGACCCACAGGCCCCTCTGGTGGTTGCACAGGCCTCATGCCTGCACTCCTGATGACTGTCTGTCCTGCTACGTGGTGGAGACTGGTTGTGTCCTAAGATTCTTAAATCACAGACACATTCATTTTTATTTCTATAAAATAAGGCGGGAGGGAGATGAAGGTCTAGAATGGTGCCTTCCAAACAGTGGCTGCTGACCTGTTTTGGACATGAATTTAGAAGGCTGGTGACTAGTGCCATATAAAGCGAAGCAGGGGACTTCCCTGGTGGTCCGGTGGTTAAGGATCCGCCTGCCGATGCAGGGGACCCAGGTTCGATCCCTGATCTGGGAAGACTCCACATGCTGCGGGGCAATGAAGCCCTCGCACTGCAACGAGTGAAGGCCTTGAGCCTGTGCTCCGCGACCAGGGAAGCCACCGCCACGCGAAGCCTGCACGCTGTGACTAGAGAGAAGCCCCTACTCGCTGCAACTAGAGAAAGCTCTCGGGCAGCAGCACAGACCCAGTGCAGCCAAAAGTAAGTAAATAAAACTAACAACAACAACAAAAGACAATGGGAAAAGGAAGGGCAAAGGGCTCGGAGAACACCGCCGTGGGTGCGGTCGTGTGAAAGCGTGGAGTTGTTAGGGTATGTGTGTGCTGGGCTGTGATGGAAAACACATTTCCTGCAGACCATGATCAGAAACATATGACATCTGCCAATCTAGAATCTTTCTGACTCTCAAAAAGCTGTTTTTCTTGCAGGGCTATTTTTAATTATTTTTGGTCGTGCTGGGTCTTCATGGCTGCACGGGCTTTGCTCTAGGTGCAGCAAGCGGGGGCTGCTCTCCCGTTGTGGGCTTCTCCGTGTGTGGGCTTCTCACTGCCGTGGCTTCTCCTGTTGCAGAGCACGGGCTCTAGGGCGCGTAGGCTTCAGGAGCCGACACTCCCACGCTCTAGAGAGCAGGCTCAATCGTTGTGGCGCGTGGGCTTAGTGGCTCTGCGGCATGTGGGATCCTCCCGGATCAGGGATCGAACCTGAGTCTCCTACACTGGCAGGTGGAGTCTATACTGAGCCACCAGGGAAGCCTTGCACAGCTATTTATAGCTATTAGCCTGGCGTTAAAACCCTCCACATTCCAGGAAGGTAGGTCCCATTGCTGCTGCTTATATGCCAAATGCCAGGACCCCTGGTGCCTGCCCACGAGGCCACTCAAAGCAGCAGACAGCGACAGATGCTAAGACGATTCGAGTTTCACTCACTATCCCACCTGAATTCTCCCTTCATCCTTTCTTTTTTTCTGTAATGTTATTATACTGGGTGTGCTTTGGTAAACTCTAAACCAAATCTGGGAATAAAAAGAGAAGCTGATACGCATGAGAAATTATTACAGAAGTGTATATAAAATGATGATGAGGTACCACCTCTCATCCCAGTCAGAATGGCCATCATTTGAAAGTCTACAAATAACAAATGCTGGGGACGGTGGGGGAAAAAGGGAACCTTCCTAAAATTGATGGTGAGAATGTAAGTTGGTGCAGTCACTATGGAAAACAGATATGGAGGTTCCGCAGAAAACTAAAAGTAGAATTGTCATGTGATCCAGCAATCCCACTCTGGGACATATATGTGGACAAAACTCTAATTTGAAAAGAAACACGCGTCCCTGTGTTCATAGCGGCCAGGACATAGAAACGACCGAAATGTCCACGACAGATCAATGGATAAAGAAGATGTGGTACATTGGGATACTACAGACAGTCACTATGGAAAACAGATATGGAGGTTCCGCAGAAAACTAAAAGTAGAATTGTCATGTGATCCAGCAATCCCACTCTGGGACATATATGTGGACAAAACTCTAATTTGAAAAGAAACACGCGTCCCTGTGTTCATAGCGGCCAGGACATAGAAACGACCGAAATGTCCACGACAGATCAATGGATAAAGAAGATGTGGTACATTGGGATACTACAGAATACATAGGAATATACAACGGAATATTACTCAGTCTTAAAAAAAAAATGAAATTATGCCATGTGCAACAGCAACATGGGTGGATCTAGAGATTATCATACTAAGAAGAAAATCAGGAAAGAGAAGTATCATATGATACCGCTTATACATTAAATCTAAAATATGATACAAATGAACTAATCCGCACACTTCCCTGGTGGTCCAGTGGTTAAGAATCCACCCGCCAGTGCAGGGGACACGGGTTCGATCCCTGCTCTGGGAAGATTCCACGTGCTAACGGGCAAGTAAGCCTGTGCGCCACAACTGCCGAGCCCACGAGCTGCAACTACTGAAGCCCCAGAGCCTCGAGCCCATGCTCTGCAGTAAGAGGAACCACCACAGTGAGACGCCTGAGCACCGCAACTAGAGAGTAACCCCTACTTGATGCGGCTAGAGGAAGCCCACACATAGCAACAAAGACCTAGCCCAGTCCCCCCGCCAAAGAAACTGAACTCACTTACGAAACAGAAATAGGCTCACAGACACAGCAAACAAACACGGTTACCAAAGGGGAAAGGGGGTCAGTGGGGGGATAAATTAGAATGAGTATGGGATGAACAGGTACCCACTGCTACACATAAAACAGTGTCGAACCCCAGGGGCTCACCAAATCCCAGGGGCTGTCCTCCAATCCGCACCATCTTCCAGAGCTCCCCAGATGCACTCGTAAACAACAAATTACTAGGAAACCTTAAAAGGGAGCGAGAGACATCAACCCCCAGATGCTGAGAGTGTTCCCTCCGCCATCTCTCCCTGGAACGCTCCCTGTCGCTGGGGCATTGATGCTGGGCTGGAACTCAGGGGCCCCAAGGACCCTCCAAACCCTCAGTCCACATGCTCTGCACCTTCCCTCCTCCAGGGGTGGGTAGGGGTGGGGGGGCAGATAGGCAAAGCTGGGATTGGGCTTTGGGAACAACTGCGCCCTTTGCTCAGGCTGGTCAGGGTGCCCCTCCTCAGCTCCAGACTGGGGGATGGGGTGGGGGGATGAACAGCACTGGATAGCGCTGGGTGACTCAGGGCCTTCGTCTCTGAGTGGCCTGTCATCTGTAAGCTGGGGCCGCTCACCTCCAATGAAGGGCTGGGGCAGGGACTTGTTAGGACCAAGTGGGTGATGGGCCCATCATCAGCCTCTACCCGGGGCCTAGCTCACCTCTGCTGGGTCTGCACGTCCATCACCAGGGAGATATAGCCCTCGATGAGGGAGAAGGAGAAGAAGCGGATGTGATCGCAGTCATCGCTGGACGCCAGGGGGTCCTTCACTCTGGGGGCCAGGGGAGATGGTGAGGGGTGGAGCGGGGGACCCACTTCTCCCTGACCCTCACCTGGCCCACCTGCCCTGCCTGTTAGCTACGGGGTGTCCGGGAAGGCACTGACCAAATCCTGGCTCTGACCCTGCCTTGCTGGGGGACCCTGAGCCACTGCCCCCTCATTGGTCTCCACACCTGTGAGATGCACATGATTCCACGGCATTCATGGGGGTGAGCACCGCACTTCACAGTGTTGAAGACCCAGCTGGCCCTCTGCATGGGGCCCTTCCTGGACAGGGTTTCTCTGTCCCTGTGTTGGCCAACATCTCAGGGCACAGTCTGTGGTCACTGGCAGCTTGCTGGCCCCTGATCCCACCCCACTTGGTGTTGGCTGAAACTTAAAATCTGCCCTGAGGAAAAATGCAAAGTTGTCATCCACCAAATGAAAAAAACCTGAGTTCCTGGCTCTTCAAATGACTGGGTTTGCCCGGTAGCTCAGGGGACCCTGGGGTGTTCATAACATCTACATGTGGACCTGGGGTTTCAACAAGTTTTGGGGTTTGCAATGAATCAATTCTCCCCTTTAAGAAAGGGGATTTGGGGTAGTCATGTCTCTCTTCTCAAGCTAGTTCCCAGGACAGGTCTGTGCCTCCCACCTCGTACAAGCTCCCAGGGCAGGCCTGTGCCTTTCCGCTGGGACTAGCTCCCAGGATAGGTCTGTTTCCCCCCCCTCGATTAGCAACCAGGGCAGGCCTGTGCCTCCCCCAGACTGGGGCTTGTAGGCAGATTCGTGTCTCTTTGGCCCACCCTGCAGCCCCTCACCCCCGAGGAGGCCCTACCCGTTGGAGTAAAACATGACGTCCATGAGGAGTGTGGCAACGGTGGGCAGCGTGTCAGGGTCCAGGCTGGTGACACAGAATCTGTTGCTCGGGCTGGACAGTGGGTGGATGACGGGCCTCTGGACTGTGGGAGCACAAATACAGGCGGTGCTGAGGCCAGGAGGAGAGGAGGCAGCAAGGGGCCTGGGCGGGGCAGCGGTCCGCCAGCAGCTGCTCTGGGGAGGCCTGGCTCGGTCACTTCTGCAGCTGCCAGCACCCCCTGCAGCTCTAATTCTCTGGGCTCACCCCCCAGACCCCTGGGCCTTTGCACATGCCATGCCATCTGCCTGGAAAGCCCTTCCCAAACTTCACCACCTATCTTATTAGCTCCTACTTGTGCTGGGTAAGTTTTTCAGCCTGCAAGTCACTGCCTCTGGGAGGCCCACACTGATACCCTGGGCTGGGTCAGCAGTGGCCCCTGGCCATTTCTGGTGTGTCCACATCTACCGCCCTTTGGAGACCCTGGGTCTGAGGACTGTTGAACCGTGTGATGCCTGGCCTTTAGCCGAGGCTCTGAGAATGGGGTGCCCTGGGGCAGGACCTGGTCATTTCCTGAAGTTTCTCTGCACAACCCTCCCCTCCCTCAACCCACCCATCTTGGGCTTCACGAAGCCGTTGGTGATGCCGAGGTTCTCAGCTGCCACCGTCTCGCCATTGACGACCCGCAGGATGGTGAACTCTGATGACAAGGTGTGGGTGACGAAGGGCAGGTCCCGCTCACGCACCTGGGGATGAGAAGTCAATGAAGTGAGTGTACCATGAACCCCGGATGGAGCGGGGCTGGGGGCATCGCCCCCTTCACTCTGAAATTCTGTGCCCAGAACCAGGGTCCCCGTCCTGGCCTCCCGCTGTCCTGGCTGGGACGGGCACGTGGGACCTGGGACCTGGGGCCAGGGGCACGTGACTCTCCAGGGACAGAGGGAGAACCAGAGGGGAGAGGATGCTCCACCGAGGGCAGGGACAAGAACCAGAGCTGCGGCCAGGGGCCTTGGCTTTCCCTCCAGAGCAGGAAGCTGGGAGCAGAGGTCAGTTACGATCCAGGGGCACCCCACACACAGCGGCCAAGGCAGAGTGGTTCTAAGCCTCAGAGAAGGTTTCGATGGGCTGCGGGGAGACGGACAGCCGGGTGGCAGACCAGCCCCCGCCCCGGAGAGCAGGGCGACCCCCTGCCGCCCCCAGCTGGCGGAGTTGTCCGTGCGTCCCCGAGAAGCTGGCAGGAGAAGGGCCATTCTCTTGACCGGGTGAAGCCCCACTCTGCCCCTTCTCCAGGCCACGTGGGACCCTCTGAGCCCTGGAAACCCACCCAGTGTTGGAGGTGTGTCTCTGAATCCTTACAGATGTTCAGAGCCCAAGCACTGATTCGGAACCTTTTTTTTTTTGGAAGTCATTTTGCACAAAACTCCAAAACAACCAGAACTGTCAGTTGTTTGCTGGTTCCAAAACCAGGGTGACCGCATGGGCAGGGCAGCCCCTCACATCCCGAGCACCCTCTCTGTGCCTGGAAGGCCTTGATTTTTCTGTGACGTGCCCTCCAGACCCCTTCCTGTCGGCCCCTCCCCGTGTCGCTCCCCCGCCTCTCCTCCCCGCCGAGCAAGTGTGTCGGCCCCGTGACCCCAAGAAACGTGTGATTCCCCCCAGACCCCCTAGGACGTATATTGTACACACATATAAATACCTGTGTTTTATGTTGATATAGATATATACTGTAAATAGCATATATACTTGAGCAATATATATGTTAATATATACCGTGTGAGCGTGCACACACGTGTGTGCTGTATGTGTGGGCCTGAGGGCCTCCGCCCCGCTGTGTCTGCCGTGCACACAGGCACGTTTTGAGCCACCGTGTATTTTTAATTCAAGTATATAGGCAATACGATGATCAGAGGAGCCGGCTGGCTGCCTCGGCCCTGACTTGAGAGAAGAATTAGGCCAGCAACCGAGAGCAGAGCCCCAGGGTGGGGGTTGAGGGTCCCTACCTTCTCCTCCCCGAGTCTCCTTTGAAAGCTGGGGTTCAGCCCCTTCCTTTAGTTCTGTTTCCAAGGCCTCTGGACACCCTTGTTTTATTTTGGGGACAGGGCCGTAAGGGGGAAGAGCACTTGGAAAGGAACAGCCCCTTCGCCACTGCTCGGCCCAGGTCTGCTCCCCGCCAAGCACCTCCTGATTTCCTTCACCTGCAAGGTTAGAAGCCACAGGTTCTTTCCTCAGGTCTCCTCCTAGGGACTGGCCCCGGGTAACTGAGAAAGAGATGGAAGGACATTGTTTCCTTGAGGGGTTGGTGCAAGGACTCGGCTCTCCGGGTTACACTGGTGTGTGTCCAACCCACGGGCCAGGAGCCGACACCCCGGGAAGCCCCGCCCTGTCCCCCACCCCTCCCCACCCTCTGGCCATGTGGGGAGGCCGGAGCGTCCTCGGTGTCCCTGTGCCCGTGAGCCAGCGGCTTGATGTGCAGCAGCCTGGGGGCAGAGAAAGCGATAGCCCACTGGCTGGCTGCCCCCAGGGGTCTCCAGACCCACAGGGAGGCGGCCCGAAGGGGCCTGTGGAGCTGAGACGCCCTTGGCTCTGGCTCACTGAGCGTGGAGCCCTGGAGCTGCCACCAGGGTCCCAGGTGTGTCTCAAGTGTGCGCTGTTCCCTGGTAGGAAAAGCTCACACCGTCTCACCAGCCCCCTCACTCCTCGCCTGCGTCATCCGTGAACATAGGGTGAGAGGTTAAGGTAGGGAGAGTGAGGAAGGTGGGGAGTCGAGACCCCCGCTTTGCCCCCACCCCCATTATGAAAAGCTGCCTCACTCAACCTGGGCTCCCCGGCTCCTACGAAACCCCTTTCTGCCTCAGCCCCCGTCCTGGCCCAGCAGAGACTCGGCAGTGTCCACTTGACACCCCCTGTCTCCACGAGGGTCTCCAAAGCCCCCTAGGAAGTGGTGCCCTCCCCACTGCCCTCCGCCCAGAGCACCCATCCAAGCAGCAGAGGCTCACAACCCTCCCTTCCGCAGGATTCAGGGGTCCCAGAGCCCCCCCAGCACCAGCATTCTCCTCCCGCCAGCTCCAGGCCCCAGGCCCCCGTGGGGCGGGAGGGACCGGGTGGCCAGAAGATGCATGGTTGGTTGGGGTGTGTCCCCTCGGAGGTGACAGAGGAGGGCTCAGAGCTCGGGACAGGAGGCTCCGGGGAGACGGGAAGGGCCAGCCCCCGACCCCAAGCCAAGGGCACCATTTGCCTGAGGATCGAAGATGAGCCTGCCCACCCGCCACCAGCGCCTTCTGGCCAGAGTTCCCAGCCACCCTGGGCCACCTGTCTGAGTCCCTGGATCTGGATGTGGGCACAACTCGGGCCCGTCCCAGCCCCAGCTAAGAGTGGGGACCTCCCAGGGCTGGCTGACGAAGCTGTGTTGCCACTTTGCTGAGTGAAAATGGCGGGGGTGGAGAAAGGAAGCGCCCCCAGCGTGTCTGCCCAGCCAGGGCGGGGGAGCCGTCAGCCTGACACGGTCGTGGCTGCCATGAAGCGGAGTCGGCTGTTGGCTTGGCAAACAGAGCTTGGGGAAGGACGATGGGGTTGCCCAGCAGTGGAAAGACGGGGCTTTGGCTTTTCAGGTTTCCTGGATACTGTGCTGAGGCAAGGGCGAGGCCTGGAGCGGGCAGGAGCCCTCTATCCAGAGAGGCTGCCTCGGAGGGGAGCGGCCAAGGTGGCGGGTGGCGGTCAGCCAGCAGGGGCAGGCTTGGGAAGAGTGGCCGGGACTTGGGAGGGGAGTTGAGCCCTGGTATAGCTAGATACCTTTTCTTACACTCCGGTTTCTTGTCATTTTTCAAATTAGAGGCAGCAAAAGGACTCTCTGCCACAGACCAAGGGAGAAAGCTGTGGGGTGGGCTGTGGCCTTCAGCTTTGAAACCCAAACCCTCCAAGAAGGCCCGTTTTCTTGGGAGGGGAGGCTGGGAGCTGTGGGCCGAGGCAGGCTCTGTCCTGGGAGCTGCAGGCCCCAGAGTGGCCTGGGATGGAGGCAGGCGCCTGTGGCCGGGCCTGCGGCTTCCGTGGGCAGCCTGGTTGGTGAGGGGGCTTGTGGCTCTTCCTTCTCGGTCGGGCAAGCTGTGAGAGTGGGAAGTGTTGGGAATCAGAGCAGAGTTCTGGGCACATGTGTGTGTAAAAGTGCATGTGAGTGTGAACGTGTGCTGTGTCAACACTGGTGCATATGGGGACACACACCTGCAGAGCCCAAATTCAAGCAAAAGGACTGACTCGTTCAGTATTTCAAGGCCTCGGTATATTCTTACCGTGGGCCACATGCAGAATTGAAGGGGTGGGGATGGCAGGCCTCGAATTCCCCTTAACTTTGTTAAAACCGCTCTGGGGAGGGGGCGGGCTTCCCCGGTGGCCCAGACGGCAGTGTGCCTGCAGCATGGGAGACCTAGGTTCGATCCCTGGGTCGGCAAGTTTCCCTCGAGGAGGAAATGGTAACGCACTCCAGTATTCTTGCCTGGAGAACTCCATGGACAGAGAAGCCTGGCGGGCTACAGTCCATGGGGTGGCAGTCTGATATGACTGAGCTACTAACACTGGGGAGAGGTCAGAGGTGTCCCCATGGGGCTCTGCTCTGCCCTGCAGAGGCCCAGTGGTCCGTGCAGCCAGCCCCAAGGGCTAGACCTGCCCAGCAGACTCCTCAGAAGCAGCCAGCCCTGAAGACAGTATTTTCAAGGAGAGGTTCTGGGGTCCAGTGCCCCCTTGCCTACTGGGGCTCATCCACAGAGAGCATCCCAACAAGTTGAAGGCCAGAGTGGGGGGTGAGGAGCTTGTGGAAAACAGGCCAAATTCAGGTCCCAGGGCCGAGGCCAAGCCTAGTGCATCTTTCTGTCCACTGCTTCAGCTTATCTGTTCAGAAAACGGTCCAGGGAGAGCTGGGCAGCATTGGCTCCAAAACAGGATGGAGTGGAGGGGCTAACGGCAAACAAAACCCCAAGCCCTCCTCATGCTCTTTGCCAAAATCATTTCCGTTATCCCAAGATGGGGGTGAGTGGAGGTTGGCTGCACAGCGGGGTTCAAAGAGGCCGCTGCCCTGCCCAGGGCCTTGCCTTGGGGGTCTGGCACGCCCCGGGTCACCAGCAGTACCAGTGGCACTTACATCTATCTGTCCCATGTTCTGGGCGCGGGGAGAATGGAGCAGCCCTGCCCAGGGCCCTCATGCTTTCTTTCTTTCTTGAAGAAACACAAAACCCTCAAGATTCATGTACTGTATGACGGAGAGAAAAAAAGTACCTAATGTTCCCCCAAAAAAGACAGTATATTTTGTACTTTGTAAAGTGTTCATTAAAATGGAAGAAAAAAATGATGTTGGCTGACGGCTGTCTGATTTCATGCTGATCCAGGGCCAAGTCTCCTCCCTCCCTTCTCTGTACCATGGTTGGGGGAACACTGGGTTGGAGCTGCAAGGAGGCAGAACGAGAATATGAGAGGAAATCGCCCTGAGAGCAAGAAGGGTTGTCTTAATGCTGTGTAACAAGTTGCCCCCAAAGCGTAAGGCTTTAAAACGGTCCATCTGTGTGTCTTGGTTTCTGTGGTTTGGAACTGGGGAGCAGTTTGGGCTCAGAGTCTCAGGAGGCTGCAGGCATCTGAGAGCCTCTACTGGGACCAGAGGGTCCGTTTCTAAGGTGCTCCCCTCCACACGGCTGGCGAGATGCGCCTGGCTGCCGGCCTGTCCCCACATGAGTCTCCACTGCTTGAATGTCCTGACATTAAGTGCTTGGTTTTCCCCAGAGTAAGGGATTCAAGGACCAGGGCAGAAGCTAAAAAAAAAAAAAAAATTGGTTTTCTTCTGGCCTCAGAATTCATGTACTAGCCTCTCCACCATGTTCTGTCAGCACTGAAGCTCAGCTCTGACTGAACCCTGGAGGAGACCACACAGGGGTGTGAAAACCAAGAGGTCGAGGTAACCTTGGGGCCACCTTGGGAACTGGCTGCTTCATTCACCATTCCTCCCCGCAGCCCAAATCTCTGGCAGAGGTGGGCCTGCAGGCGGGGCCCTGCTGTGGCCGCCACATCCCCAGAAAAGGTCACTTGGTGCTGGGACCCCAGGAGCTGATGCCTCCAGACAAGACCCCCTGAGGTCAGGAGGCTAGCGTCCCTCCCACAAGCACCCTGGAGTTGGGCTCCTGCTCCCTCAGCAGGTGGACACAGGCTGCCCCGGCAAGAAAGGCTTGAGGGACTTCCCTGGGGGTCCAGTGGTTAAGACTGCACTTTCAACGCAGCAGGCACAGGTTCAGCCCCTGGTCAGGGAACTAAGATCCCACGTGTGCGACGCGGCCGCAAAGGAAGCGGCCTGAGACCAGCAGGTCTGGACCCCGCACACCCTCCCTCTGCTCCTCGCTGGTGTTCTCCATGGAGGGCAGGTGTGAGCAGGGCAGGGCTCTGCCTGCATTAGACCCCAGCCTCCCCTCACCCCTCCCTTGCAGGAAAAGTAGCCCTAATAATGGAAGGGGGTGAAAATGGGAGCTGAAGCGCTCGTTCACCACCCTCAGTTCAAGGGGGTGCTTGGACCCTCAGCCCTTCTGGCTGCTGCGAAGGCTTTTCTTCCTGGGGTTTGCAAGGACTAAGCACGCTCCTCAACCCTTCACACTTCGAACAGGGACCACAGCATCGGTGGGAACTCCATTGCCCCCGACAGTGGCAAACGCCTCCTTTTCCCACTGCTCATTCAGGTTTAGTGTCTGCAGGGCAGTGCCAAACCTAGGGTTGGGGGCTGGAGACCCAGATGACTCAGCTATGGCCCCTGGCACCTGAGTTGCTCCAGATTTAAAGATGTGGAAATGGGCTATTTTGGGGAAGTGCAGTGCCAGGCTCAACCACAAGAGGATGCTGCCATGCCCTGGGGCCATGACCACGGTCAGGCAGGAGGAACAAGAACCCAGGACATTAGGTTGAGCTTAGTTAAGCCGGAGGACCCAAACAGGGACAGCAAAGGTGCAGAGAGCCTCGCGGAGAAGCAGCGTGGAGGAGGGCGGCAATGGACGGGGCTGGAAGGAAATGAGGCTGAAATACAAGGTGGGTTGTCAGGCCAGCTGGAGGCTTCACACTCCACTACAGACCTTGGGGAGCCACAGGGGACTTCGTGCAGGAGACCACACTTAGCATCTGAATGGTGAGTCGGGGTTACTGAATATGGCTGATAGGAAGAGGAAAGGGGGCAGCCAGGGTCCCGGCCTCGTATCTCAGGAGACTCAAGAGCCTTCCCGGTGCAGTCAGGAATGGCGGGCACCGCGGATGTGGAGGGACTGGCTGGTGCCCCTCCCCCCAGGCAGGCACATGGCCGTTTCTTGGCAGGGGTCTCACCGCAGCGTACCAGACCCTCCTGGAGGGTGGGAGGAGTTCCCTGTACCAGGACTCCCCCCCTCCCCGCCCCCCCCCCACCAGGGTCAGGAAGCTCCTCTGGAGGAGGAAATGGCAATCCATTCAGTATTCTTGCCTAGAAATGACCATGGACAGAGGAGCCTGGCAGGCTACAGTCCGGAGGGTTGCAAAGAGTTGGACATGACTGGGCCCCAGAACAGAACCTGCTCTTAAAAATACAGGGCCACAGGAGGAAAGAGCGCCCTCTGTGGTCTCTCGGCCTCCCTTTGGTTTTTTGGTTTTTGATTAAATTTTATTTGACTGTTCCAGGTCTTAGTTGTGGCGTGTGGGATCTAGTTCCCTGACCAGGGTTCGAACCTGGGCCCCTGCGTTGCTAGTGCAGAGCTTTAGCCACTGGACCGCCAGGGAAGTCCCCACCTCCCCTTGGTTTAATCATGTGTAACCCTGCTGGTGGGGAAGCAGGGGGCTCATGACGGTGAAAAGCTCTCCAGAAGGAGCATGTGGGATGAGATCGTGGTGATGGTCGCACAAAAGATTAATAGACTAAAACCACTGAATTATACACTTGAAAATGGTTTTAAGAGTATACGACTCACATTTCAATTTTTTTAAAAAAAAACTGAATGTCCTAGAGAAGCCAGATGTGGATGCACGGCAGGAAGGATGGCCAAGAAAATGGAAGTTATTCCAACAGCCCCTTGATAGCCGTCAAAACTTAAAAGAAGAACCCAGGCATCTTAGAAGGGACCGTCCATTGCGAGAGCCAATGCCTTCTCAGGGGTCTGTACCGGCCCCAGCTACTGACCCCAACGTCCATGAATGGACGCAATCCGAGTGTGAGAAGAGAGGTCACATCAGGGGCAGCCGGGGGTCGCCTCACTCAGGGTGTCAGCCACGCATTTGATCATAGAGAGGTGTCCAGAGCCTGACCCTTCGCAGGAACAAAATGAGAAACCGCAGTGACCAAGCCAGTGGCAGAGAAGGCCTCTGTGTGTTAAATGCTGCGGGGCTGGGGAGTGGGGTCGGGAATGAGAGGACTAAACTGCAAAGAGGTAGGAACACAGAGGACAGTCGTGGGAAGGGCCTGGCACATGCACTCTGGCCAGGACCCCGTCACCCACACACGCAACAGCCGTGCTACCTGGCCACGGGGAACAGACCCGGCCAGCGCTGCCTTGAGTTTTAAGACAAATCTAAGGACGTCCCTTAATACACGCTGGGTACTGGGTCCCACGGCTTTCCCGGTGGCTCTGATGGTAAAGATTCTGCCCATGAGGTAAGCGACCCAGGTTCCATCCCTGGGTCAGAAGATCCCCTGAAGCAAACAGCAACCCACTCCGGTATCCTTGCCTGGAAAACCCCACGGACAGAGCCTGGCAGGCTACAGTCCACGGGGTTGCAAAGCGTCAGACACAACTGAGTAACTAACACACACCGTGTCCAAGGAGGAGGTAGTGGCCGGATCTGATCGTGGCTGCCACTTGTGGGGAGGCTAAAAACCACCCCCACCTTCAATGGAGACCTCCTCCATCACCACCATCCCCTACGGTCCCTGAGCATCACCGGGGGGGGTGGGGGGGGTCCCCTGCCTGCCCTTCGGGGGCATCACGCTCTGCAAATCAGCACGAACTTCAAGGCGTGTATCCCCGGAGGAAGGGTTACTGTTCTTCACCACCAGGTGACGTGGTCCCTGGCCCAAGAGGAGCTCTGGGAAGGAAACTGACAGACGGTTTTCAATTTCTGTTTCAAGTTTATGGAAGAGCTTTGCTCTAAGAAACACAAGAACTGGTCAGCCCACAGAGAAGTGGAGATGGCCCATGCCTGGGTGAGGAGGGTTCCCAGGACCACACCCCACCCCAGACACCATCTGGCTGGTTCCCACTGCCTCAGGCCACAGCAAGGACGTTGACAGTAACCTTTCCACTTTCAATGTCGCCCTCCCAGCACCGCCCGCCCCCCTGCTTTTGCTTCACAGCCCGCGCAACCATCTACCACACTGTGCACTTGGCTTGTTGCTTGTTTTGCCTCTTCGAAATGTAAGCATCATGAGACCTGCTGCGAGGGCTTTCTGTCCCCGTGTGACTCTTATGTGATCAACAATACTCGGCACGTACAGGACACAACAGTAAACATTTGTTGAGTGAACAGATAAAAGGAGGGGGGTGTATGTACACCTCGAGGGAGACCCCGGATTGTGACGTGATAACTGGTTATTTTTATACTGCATCGTTCTCTCCCAGTTGCAATGCGGGGGCAGGCTCTAGTCAGAAAACAGTTTCCAAGCGGGACTGTCTTCCAGAGTACCTTTCACTGGCTTCTAGTAGCCTCTTTACCAAATGCCATGTTTTGGAAAGCTAATCCCTAAATGATTAGGTTAAAATAAAAAGGCCTCTCAAGTTCTTAAAAATGAAAAGGCAGAAAATAGACTTTATTCCAAAAAAGACTTTGAAAAGATGTTAAAGAAAAGGACACGTTACGTTACTAATGCAAATGTTTTTCACCGTCTGAGTTTTCCTTCTCCAAGGTAAGCACTCCAGCCAAGCTTTCGCGGATTGTGTTCAAAGCCCTTGGCCCGCAGAAATCTGGCCTTGCTCATCTTCCCAAGGGGCCTCTCAAGTCTTCTTAGCCAGGCAGGAAGAAGTGTTACAAAGCAGGTGACTGCTGTGGGCCCACAGGGTTCCAGGCTGGCGCCCACTGGCATATTCAGGGAAGACCCCCATGCAGGGCTGTCAGCTGGCGTCCCAGCAGCGCGCAGAGATGGCTGAGCGGATAAGCTCTCTGAAGACCAGACATGACAGCAGATGCCACCGTGTTTCCCTGGGAAGGAGCTGAGATAAAGCAGATCGTCCTTGCCCTGCCAGGGCCACTCAGCCCAGGGGCAGAGTCTGTGCCAAGCGCCTCACCCTGGGCTGGAGGGGGGACCGCCTCCGGCACCCCCGCTCCAGGCTGCGGGGAGCGCGGCCCAGCACACAGAGGGCCCTGACCCTCTCGGGCCCCATCCAGAGCCCCGCGCTGCCCTGGCTGAGCAGGCCAGGCGGTCCTGAGGCCAGGGCCGGGCTCCAGCAGATCGAGGAGGAGGTTCAGATGAAGGACCTGGCCAGAGTCACCATATGATCCACGCCACACGCCACGTCCACGGGCTCCCCAGGCATAGTCACCTGAAAAAGCGAGACCCGGCGCACCGTGAGGGGAGGCGGCCTGGCGGGGGCCCAACGAGGGCTGACCCTGGCTCTGCCTCTGGGTCAGCGATGGAACCGGTCTGAGCCTCAGCCACCAACACGCACCTGGCAGGTCAGCTGGGAAGGGCCATCCCAACTCCCGCTCAGTCAAGGGCAACACCCCCCACCGAGAGGCCGCTCCGGGCCCCTGCGTGTGCCGTCCCAGGACGTGGACACCCCACAGAGGCTGCTCCCCTGTGAGGGTGACTCCCCAGAGGCGGCCACCTGCCCCAGGGGTCACCACACAGCTCCCTGAGCGGCTCCAGAAACCGTCCCGCCCCGTCCTGCCTGCGGGGCCACTGTGGGGAGGAATCCTGCCAGCCCAGCGTCCTCACCCGCCTCACCCATCAGCCCCAGGCCCGGGCAGGCTGCAGAAGGGGTGCTGACTGTGTCTCAGAAGGGGCCAGAGGCCTGGCTGGCGGCCCTGCCAACATGTTATCACCGGCAGGGCCAACCCTCCGGGTGACATGCAGACAACCCCGCGCGGCGGTGGAGGCCACGGCCTGGCCTGCTGGCCTTTACACGGACGCTTGTCATCCTGCAGCTCCACAGCTGGGCCCTGGAGAAGGGCACGCACACACTCCACGGTGCCCACGACACAAGCGGGATCCCCAGGCCCTCACAGCCCCCAGCTCTCCAGGAGAAGGGCACTTGGCTTTCTCCTATTGTAGTATCATTACTGTTGTTATTATTATTACTACTGATTTGAATAGGTGACAGTCACATGGCTGCCATATAAAATGACGTTCAGTAGAAGAGAAAGGTATTATTGCCTCTGGATACCACCGCGTCGTCGTCTGCCCTGCTCCCCACCTTCCCTAGGAACTGGAAACGACTTCTCACTGGTTTCTTCTCTCCCAGAGATGCTGGGTGCAGAGCGCCGCTGGGGGTGTCTCCTTAGAGCTCCCGCTCCAGCTCCTCCCCGGCCTCTGCCGGGCGCGGGTGCTACTCTCCTGCCTGCACCCGAATCCTGCCCGCCCTCCCCTGGGCGGCAAAGTGACAGCTGGAGACGGCTCTGCAACAGCCTGCGGAGTTTACTGAGCTTCCGAGGGGACGACTCCGGCCAGATGGCCTGGCCTTTTAAAAGCCCCGAGGCAGCAGCGTCCACGGTTTGGAGACAAGTCCATTAAGGGCTCCGGGCCGCATGGCAAACGGACGCTAGCTGCCCGCCCTGCGCTAAACAAACGCCCTTAGCAAAACCTGTTACAGGAATCACTCAGCAAACATGCCGCGGTGCCCCCGGCTCAAGCAAGGGCCCAGAGCTTCATAAAGTGCTCCGGGCTGGCCACGGAAGCAGAAGAAAACACGCTGCCCGGGGTCCCTGGCCAGGTGAGCTCCCAGCAACCTCCCCGGCTGCGAGGGCGCCTTTATTGACCTTCCCCGGGGGAGGCCGCTCTCCGCGCTGACCGGCAGCCGAGTGGCCGCACTTAAGCACCTCTGTCCTTGTTCCCCAAGGGCTGTGGCCCAAGAGCCCAAGGCAGAGGGGGCCACGTGGCCCTGGCTGACGCTGGCCCCGGGAGCCTCTCTGGGGAGAAGCAGGTGGCCCCTCAGCCTCTGAACTGAGTCCAGGAGACGGCTGCCCTCAGCCGTGTTCTATTTGTGTCCTCCTCAATGTTAAAAGGACTTGCTATTTTAAACCAATTTACACTCCCATTATTGCAAAGGCAAACAGTTCCAGAAGCCGAACCGTATCTGCCCTGAGTAACTCTGAAAAGTGTGAGCAGAATTGATGTAGGAGCAACTCTACAAAGGACAAGTTCCCAAGACACACGCCCACCAGGTCAGGGACGGAGGAAGGCCAAGAGGGGCACTTGACCAGCTGTGACCGGGCTGCCAGACTCGCCACGTCCCCACTCAGCTGCACCCAAAGACACCCTGCCCGGCACCCAGAGGTGGGGCTACACCCCAGAGGGGAGCCCGCCCAGCCTGTGAGGAGGCCTGGCCCCGCAGCACACCCTCCCCCGGGGCGTCAGAACTGCCAGGGCCTATGGCTCCCGAAGAGGCCAAGAAAGGGGCCCTGAAGGCAGAGGGTCCCCAGGCCGGGCTCCAACCAACCAGCAGGGCCAAGTTCACATCGCAGCCCAGCCCGGCGGACAGCTGGGTGACTAGGAAGTCAGTGTTTACGGGTGCAGGCTTGAGGGACAGCCCTGTTCACCAGCAGAGCGCCTTGCCCCCAGGATGGCCGTCACCCTTCCCTGGCAGGGGTGTGGCCTGAGCCCAGGCCCGCGGGGCCGCTATTGCACAGAGGGTCTCCCTCTGCACGTGCCCTCTCCTCCACGGCGGGGGACCCAGCTCAGGCCCTCAGAGAGGAGGGGGACCTCGGTGACATCTCAAAGTCAGACACTGAGTCTGAATCTGGGCTCCGCTTCTCACTAGGTGTGTGACCTTAAAGAGATCACCGAACTTCTCTGAGCACCAACGTGGAGCAGGAAGACATCCTGGATGCTCCTGGAAAGAGAAGCTTGGATCAGGTGACTCAGACGTCACCTCCTGGGCCTGTGAACCATGAGAAAAGCCCCGGTTCTGTGCATCTAAGAATAACCAGTTAGTACAACTATAGGAGCTACAAACACGGTTCTACTTTTTTTTCCCCTTTTGTAGAATACTTTTTAAATGATGTAACATATCCCCTGCTGAAGATAAGTAAGAAAATGTAATTTTTAAGGAATACAAATCACTTGCAATTATTTTTTTAAGTGAGACAACAGAACAGACTGGAGAAAGGTCCAACTACTCAACATCAGACTAACCTTTAAGGATTCCAGCCTAGCAGATCGAAAAACTGGCTCCTGTCTCCATTGCTCTCCCAGAGCCCCAGCCCCACATCCTGGAGCCGGCACAGACCTCAGCACCATCCTCCCACCCCAACCAAAAGGAGACAAGGGGGCGAAGGAGCTCTGCAGATGCCCAAAAGGAGACAGCATGTGGCCTGAGGGCGGCCGTCACAGGAATAGACCCGAGCGTCCTTGCCCTGATGGCATGGGGGCCAGGAGCACGTCAGAGGGACACTCGGGGTCCAGCCTGAATAGGTCCACCCGCAGGCCTGGCGCCCTCTGCTCTGCCTCACAGGCCAAGCTTGGCCTGGCCACTTCAGCAGTGAAGACACCCTCTGATGTCAAACCCGACTCTGATCTTTGCTCTAATTTGAGGAAATGAAGGCAAGTGGGGAGCCTCGAGTCACAGCAGTCATTCATTCAAAGCCAGGTTGCTCGGCCATTTCCCAAGCTGCTCCCGCAGAAGGGAGCCCTTGGGGTGGGGTCGGGGCTCCCGAAGGACAAGCGAGATCCTGACTGCCCCACGCTCCTGGTCCTGGAGCAGCTGACCACTGCCCGCCGCCGCCGCCGCCGCACCTCTCCTCTCCCGGGCTGGGGTCCCCAGAGGACAGCGGGGCTGCCCCATCAGACTGGGAACAACTCGGGGGTGCACTCATCTTTCCCCAACAAGTTCAAAGCCTCCCTCTGACCAGTGTCTCTTGGAGACTGCATCGGAGGGAGGGCCAGCGAAGTTCACGGGAGCCAGGAGAGCCAAGAGCTAAGGGAAGGGCTGGGAGAAACAGCCAGTGAAATACCAAAGCGCCTCCAGACACTTTCCGTGGGTTTTTGACAGATAAATCATCTTTTTAAAAATTAAAACATTTCTTTTGCATTTTTATGTGTTTTTTTAAAAGACGCTTTTACACAATGTCAAAACACATTATTAAAAACGATTCTTCAAAACAAAACATTTAGGCACACATGCACACACACGAACACACACAAGCACGCATGCACACGAGCGCCTGATTCTCTACAGAGACCATCTCCGGAAGGGAAGGATGAAACCAGAAGCTGCCTCTGGGACAGGAGATTATTTTTCATAATACATTTTGTACCAGGTCCATATGTTCTGTACTCAAAAGAATAAATAGCCTTGTTTAGAAGAATTTAAAGAACTGACTTAGTAAACAACATGAAGATAAACTACGACTTAAGAAGGACTCTCCTTCCCCTTTAATTGTGAAAGGAGCCTTCTTGTATAACTGCACCTCCTGAGAAGAGCCTTAATGTTTCAGTCTGGTGGCTGTGGTAAGGCACTCTAAATATTAAACATCCTGCTTTCTTTTAAATTCGCTGTAAACCATTCCTCTCCACGGGCCTCGGTGAACAGCTCCCGCCCCCTCCCTTGTGGAGAGCAGGGACGCCCGGCCTGCAGCCCACTCCTCCCTGAAGCGCCCTGAGGACCCGGCGCAGGCCCGGCGGCTGCGTGCACAGTCGGCTCCGCAGGCACACCCTCAGGCCGCCCGGCCCAGCCTTACCCTCCATGGGAAGTACTGGTCTTCCAGGCGACCGATTCCCAGGCACCCTCGGATGTTCTTGCCCCACACAAACAGCTCTCCTCGGTCTGCAAAGAAAAAACAACGGTGGCTTGGTTGGGGCTTAGGCCAAGGGCAAGTCTCCAAGAGGAGGAGGGTCATGAGAATAGGCCTCCTAGAACCCAGTACAAAAAGATCAATGTTAACCTTCAATTTCTCCCTGGCTTTATTAATGCTTGCTTTTGAAGGGACAAGTAAACAGTACCATCCCCAAACCAAACGCGTGTCCCAGCCCAGATTCACGCAGCGTCTTTCTCAGGGGAGATGGGCACGTGCCTGGAGCGGGGTCCAGGGGCTCCTGCACACACAGCCCCCTCTGCTCAGCCCTTGTGGACAACCCCCACCACCCAGCTGTGTGACCCTGCACTCCACAATCCTGAGATCTCAGCATCCTCAAATCCCAGTCACACCCGGACAGAGTGAGAAGCAGGATAATCTGTCATTCCTTGTCTGGTCTCAGGAGCATTTGGTCAAGTGACACATGGTGACGGGGCGCCTCTCTGGGCTGGGTCTACGTCTGTGTGCTAGGAGCTGGGACGGCATGGGGACCAACAGGCATGTTCCTGTCCTGGTCCGTGTGGAGCCAGTCCAACAGCGAAAAATAAATAACCCAACAAATGCGTGATTTCCAACTGTAACCAGTGCCATGAAGGAAGAGGACAGGCAGAGTGCGGGAGGAACAGGCCAGGACACTGACTGGGGCTCTGGGAACCCCAGCCTCCAGGACGAAGCCCCAGGCTGGGACGGGCCCTCGCTCCACACTTCCCCCCGCACCGGCTTGGGGCGTCCCCAGCACAGAGGCCCCATTCACAGCCCCAGCAGGCAGAAAGCTGTGGTGGTGGAAGAAGGACGGACACGCAGGAGCTGGGACTGAAACAACCCGGCTGGCTCAGTAAAGGGCCCTTCGGTGACACACGTCAGAGCCTCTGCTCGGCCTGCCCTCCTTGGTCTTCCACCTGAGAGGGTACCTCAGGGGAAACCAGATGGCCGCAGGCCAATGCCAGGCCCGGGGACAGGGGAGACACCCGGGCCCGGGTCCCTCTCCTGAGGAACAGTCACTGGCACTGGGAGGGTGACTGCTGGGTTCTGGGGGAGATCTAGGCAGGATTTCATTTCAAAGTGACCCACACGGCTACATGGCAAAACAGTAGACAAAGGAATCTCCCTTAGTCGTAGGTGAAGGCTGTGTGTGGATTCTGAAGTTCGTGACTTTGCACACAATTTAAGCCTTAAATATTTGGGAAATTACAAATAATCGTTACCTTTAGAATTCACCCCTACCAACTCTTCTTTGCCACGTCAGAACAGCTTTAAAACGCTCATGTGACACATATATTTGCAGATGGAGGTGGCTGACCCTGCATGGGGGGTGGGGAGGGTTCACCCCAGGTCCCCCTGCTATCACAGGGGTGCCTCAGGGCACAGTCAGACAGCACTGCGCCCCCCAGCACAGCAGCTGCCGCTGCTTCAGAACCCCCAAACCGAAACGCAGACCGTGACTGAGAGGCCGTGAGGACTCTGGAGCCTCCAGAGGGTGCTTATCTGGAGCGGGCCTCACGTTAGCAGGAGGCCAGAGAACAGACGACGGGGACCCCAAACTGACTGTCCCAGCTCAGATGTTTTAAGAAGAAAATAACTACTTGCCATGAGACGAAAAGGTCTTTAAACTTGCAAGGAAAAGGCGAATTTATAATACTTAAAAGTCATAAAATGAAATGTTTAGTTCAGTCTTACTTTTCAAGTCAACTAAAGAGGTGCAAATGGACCCGACAGCCGCGGTGGAGGGATGAGGGCTGTAATCGAGAGGCGCAGACACGCTGGAGGTCTGCAGGGAAACTGGATAGCTCATGGCTTTGTAATTGGGCAGACCTCTGAGAAAGCCTCCATTTCCGCCTCCCCTTTGATCACTCTCCCCCAGCACTTTGGAGAAACAGGGCACGTCCACCTCCCCGAAACCACAGGACAGCCTGACACATGCGCCTCCTGCGCTCCAGGCTGGACCAGGGGTGGGCGTGGCCAGGGGGCCGGAGGAAGCCCTGCGCGGTCACTTCCTGCTCGCCCACCCACCGCAGATGCCGCCAAACCCCCACTGGTTTCCCCGGGGCCCACTCCAGGGTCCCCTCTCCCAACCACCTAACCACAAACCAGATGAACTGAAAACAAACCTCCGGGATAATGTTTCAGTCTGGTGGCTGTGGTAAGGCACTCTAAATATTAAACATCCTGCTTTCTTTTAAATTCGCTGTAAACCATTCCTCTCCACGGGCCTCGGTGAACAGCTCCCGCCCCCTCCCTTGTGGAGAGCAGGGACGCCCGGCCTGCAGCCCACTCCTCCCTGAAGCGCCCTGAGGACCCGGCGCAGGCCCGGCGGCTGCGTGCACAGTCGGCTCCGCAGGCACACCCTCAGGCCGCCCGGCCCAGCCTTACCCTCCATGGGAAGTACTGGTCTTCCAGGCGACCGATTCCCAGGCACCCTCGGATGTTCTTGCCCCACACAAACAGCTCTCCTCGGTCTGCAAAGAAAAAACAACGGTGGCTTGGTTGGGGCTTAGGCCAAGGGCAAGTCTCCAAGAGGAGGAGGGTCATGAGAATAGGCCTCCTAGAACCCAGTACAAAAAGATCAATGTTAACCTTCAATTTCTCCCTGGCTTTATTAATGCTTGCTTTTGAAGGGACAAGTAAACAGTACCATCCCCAAACCAAACGCGTGTCCCAGCCCAGATTCACGCAGCGTCTTTCTCAGGGGAGATGGGCACGTGCCTGGAGCGGGGTCCAGGGGCTCCTGCACACACAGCCCCCTCTGCTCAGCCCTTGTGGACAACCCCCACCACCCAGCTGTGTGACCCTGCACTCCACAATCCTGAGATCTCAGCATCCTCAAATCCCAGTCACACCCGGACAGAGTGAGAAGCAGGATAATCTGTCATTCCTTGTCTGGTCTCAGGAGCATTTGGTCAAGTGACACATGGTGACGGGGCGCCTCTCTGGGCTGGGTCTACGTCTGTGTGCTAGGAGCTGGGACGGCATGGGGACCAACAGGCATGTTCCTGTCCTGGTCCGTGTGGAGCCAGTCCAACAGCGAAAAATAAATAACCCAACAAATGCGTGATTTCCAACTGTAACCAGTGCCATGAAGGAAGAGGACAGGCAGAGTGCGGGAGGAACAGGCCAGGACACTGACTGGGGCTCTGGGAACCCCAGCCTCCAGGACGAAGCCCCAGGCTGGGACGGGCCCTCGCTCCACACTTCCCCCCGCACCGGCTTGGGGCGTCCCCAGCACAGAGGCCCCATTCACAGCCCCAGCAGGCAGAAGGCTGTGGTGGTGGAAGAAGGACGGACACGCAGGAGCTGGGACTGAAACAACCCGGCTGGCTCAGTAAAGGGCCCTTCGGTGACACACGTCAGAGCCTCTGCTCGGCCTGCCCTCCTTGGTCTTCCACCTGAGAGGGTACCTCAGGGGAAACCAGATGGCCGCAGGCCAATGCCAGGCCCGGGGACAGGGGAGACACCCGGGCCCGGGTCCCTCTCCTGAGGAACAGTCACTGGCACTGGGAGGGTGACTGCTGGGTTCTGGGGGAGATCTAGGCAGGATTTCATTTCAAAGTGACCCACACGGCTACATGGCAAAACAGTAGACAAAGGAATCTCCCTTAGTCGTAGGTGAAGGCTGTGTGTGGATTCTGAAGTTCGTGACTTTGCACACAATTTAAGCCTTAAATATTTGGGAAATTACAAATAATCGTTACCTTTAGAATTCACCCCTACCAACTCTTCTTTGCCACGTCAGAACAGCTTTAAAACGCTCATGTGACACATATATTTGCAGATGGAGGTGGCTGACCCTGCATGGGGGGTGGGGAGGGTTCACCCCAGGTCCCCCTGCTATCACAGGGGTGCCTCAGGGCACAGTCAGACAGCACTGCGCCCCCCAGCACAGCAGCTGCCGCTGCTTCAGAACCCCCAAACCGAAACGCAGACCGTGACTGAGAGGCCGTGAGGACTCTGGAGCCTCCAGAGGGTGCTTATCTGGAGCGGGCCTCACGTTAGCAGGAGGCCAGAGAACAGACGACGGGGACCCCAAACTGACTGTCCCAGCTCAGATGTTTTAAGAAGAAAATAACTACTTGCCATGAGACGAAAAGGTCTTTAAACTTGCAAGGAAAAGGCGAATTTATAATACTTAAAAGTCATAAAATGAAATGTTTAGTTCAGTCTTACTTTTCAAGTCAACTAAAGAGGTACAAATGGACCCGACAGCCGCGGTGGAGGGATGAGGGCTGTAATCGAGAGGCGCAGACACGCTGGAGGTCTGCAGGGAAACTGGATAGCTCATGGCTTTGTAATTGGGCAGACCTCTGAGAAAGCCTCCATTTCCGCCTCCCCTTTGATCACTCTCCCCCAGCACTTTGGAGAAACAGGGCACGTCCACCTTCCCGAAACCACAGGACAGCCTGACACATGCGCCTCCTGCGCTCCAGGCTGGACCAGGGGTGGGCGTGGCCAGGGGGCCGGAGGAAGCCCCGCGCGGTCACTTCCTGCTCGCCCGCCCACCGCAGATGCCGCCAAACCCCCACTGGTTTCCCCGGGGCCCACTCCAGGGTCCCCTCTCCCAACCACCTAACCACAAACCAGATGAACTGAAAACAAACCTCCGGGATGAAAAGGAGACACATTACACAACCTCAAGCCGAACAACTTCGGGATCAGCCGCTCTCTCTAATTATCCACACAAGGGCGCCAGTCCACTGGACGGATGGAAACAGAGCAGCCCACAGCTGGGGGCTGAACCCGAGAGGCCCGGCCAGGCCTCGGGGCCACATGGGCCTGGTCACTTACTGGTCAGGGCAGCGAAGTGGCTCAGCCCGCAGCGAATGCGGGAGACTTGGACTCCCGGGTTGAACTCTGCCAGGCCAAAGAGAGTGGGTGGAATCATTTCTGGAAGAGCAGTTTCCAAGAGGTTTGGTCCCTTCCCAAGAATTCCGTAGCCCCAGACGAAAACATGTCCTTCTCCTGGATTACAGTAAAAACAACGGTCAGGAAGTCAAACCAAGCACAGCCCTCCCTCTCAAGAAATTCAAACCACACCACCAAGATGTGTTACGTCCACATGCATTTTTTTCCTTTTTTCTTTTCCCTCTTCTTGCTTGGCAAGAACATGTTGAGATAGATACTTAATGTTTCTTTTCTCCTCTTTCAAATTCATGCTTGTGGAAGATGTCTAGCCAGCTAACCAATCTCAGAACACAAACATCCCACATCTTGAGGGTGCTGGACAGGGCTGCTCCATAAATCACCCACAGACCCCACGTGAACACAGGGGAGCCTTACAAGGACAGCTTTTCCCCACACGGAGCAGGAGATGGAGCCAAGTACCCACACGACTCCTGGCCAGGTTCTAAAACTCCCAGTGACTTTCAGGTTATAAAAAGTCTAACACTGATCAGTGGTGCCAGATGAGCAATCCCAAGGGGCGTGGCTCTCAGGATCCCGACCCTAGGCCTCCTCTCCGGTGTGCCTGTGGGCTCTCGGCACAGTCTCTCTGGAGAAGGCAGGGCTGGAGTCTTTGGCCCAGGCTCAGGGAGAGGGAGCAAGCAAGCCAGAGGTCTGCTATGCTCAGTTCTACCCTGGCTCTTTGTCGACGTATAAATCACCGCTGTTAGCCTTCTGTCAAGAACATCAGTCACCCTCCCCCTCTGTGGACTGAACTCTGATCTTCCCACAGGCCCACTCCCCACACTGAGAGACAGACCCAGTGGACACCAGCCCTTCCGCACCCATCCCACCCACAGCTTCCCAGCGAACAGCCCGCAAGAGGGGCTCACCGTTTAACACCGCGCAGCCTGTGCCCCCACACGCAGCCTGCTTCACCCGCCCGACTCCTGAGAAGGGCAAGCACCGGGGGACGTTCACCTGCATCAGAGGAAGGGGCCATACCGTTAGGAAGACAAACCAGCAAGACGTGGCAACACTGTTTCCTGGTGTCTAAGTCCCAGTTCATTCATGCCCTCTCCTAGATAACCCCGAATACTGTACAGGTGCTGAGGGTCTAACAGGGCACGGGGGAGATGAGGGAGCAGGACACCCCGTCCCGCTCTGGGAGTGTAGTCCAGTGGAGGAGGTAGATGTCAGCCAAGATGAACACAGGATGAACCTGCGCTGAGTGCAGTGAAGGGAGGGCATGTGTCGGGAGCGCGGTCAGGAGGAAGCAGCCAGGGGAGGAGAGAAGGAAACCCCAGGTCGGGCAGGTGGAAGTGCAGCGAGGGCGAGGCGCGCGTGGCACGCTCAGGAGTTTCAGTAGGTCAGGGTGGCCGCAGCCGGGAACAAGGAGGAATATTTGCAAGATGCCGGTGGAGAGAAGGGAAACCAGACCATGTGGGACAGCGGCTGACCGCGGGAAGGATCTGGTCTCTACCCTGAGTGTAACAGGGAGGCAGTACGGGTTCCAAGTGAGAGAGGGATGTGACTTCGAGAGGGGAAGGTGAGTGGACGTGGGAAACGATGGAGAAGGGCCAGGGTTGGAGGATGAGCACGGATTCACTCCAGGATGTTCTGAACCTGCAGTGCCTAGAGACGGCCAAGTGGCCTACTTAGCCTTCCAGCAGGCTTTGGTCTTGGCGCTTCTACTGAGGAGTGTCTTTGGAAAGATGGATTTTAAGTGCTTCAGTGACAGGCATGGGTCTTTTCAGAGTCACGGGCAGATGGAGACAGCTGGAGGATAACGACCCCTAAGCTGACTAAAGGGGCTTACTGATCTTAGATGGCACAAGGTTGCTGGCTGGGCCTGGCATCCGCTACCCGGCTCACACGGCTCCTCTGCCCAAGTGGGCTCTGGCACATGGCCCTCAGCAAAGGCTGAGAAATGCTCCAGCGAAGAGCCATAGAAATGCACCAGTGCTGTCCCTGATAAGAGTGAGGCTCAGGCCACGTAAAGGATCAGGGCTGTGGTGGGCTGCTTCCAAGCAAGGGACCTGTCTCCTGCAGGTCACACCTTGGACCGTCTGCGCCCTGCCGTGTGGGGGCCTGGGCTGTTGACTTGCTTCTATAGAACAAAGCGCCAGCAAATGTGAGGGGAAGCCACCACCGGGATGAACTTGTAGAGCACTGCTTCTGTCTCACTGACAGGCTCGCTCACCCTCTCGTCTGCCTGCTCGGCTGAAGCCAGAGGCCGCGCTGGGAGCCGCCATGCGGAGAAGCCTGCATGGCAAGGAGCCAAGGACGGCTCGGCCGACCGCTGTGAGCTGTGAGTGAGGCCAGTGAGGCCCGGGGGCCCGGGGCCAGCAGTCCATGGGGACCTGCACCCTGCTGCGAACCACCAGTGTGGGCCCAGAGGCAGAGCCCTCCCAAGGTGAACCCCGAGAGAGACTCAGAGCCCAAGACCCAGCCAAGCCAGCCCTAGATCTCTAACTCACAAAAACAGAGAAGGAATAAATACGGCTTGTTTTAAGCCATCACACGGTAGGGTCATTTGTTATGCAGCACATGTAACAACAACATGATCCTAGACCTGTCCCCACGGGAAGGCTGTGCAGACGCTGACCGCAGGCCTCGGTATCAGGAAGCCCAGTCCTTCTCCTGAACGCTTTATTTGCAGTTTATCTTACGAAAACAATGAATCATTAAATGACCACGTTTTCTGGGACTTCCCTGGTGATACAGTGGCTAAGACTCTGAGCTTCCAACTCCAGGAGGCCCGGGTTCAATCCCTGGTCAGGGAACTGGGTCCCACATGCCACAACTAACATCTGACACAACCCAATGAACAAATGAAAATAAACACATTAAAATAATAACTGATCTCCTTTTCTTCTGTTTTGGCTACTAGAAAGTTCAGCGCCAAATTTGCAGCCACTTCGAGCCAGTGTGTCAGACCACAGAGAACCAATTGTCTTCGTCTGATTAGCTGACCTTTATCCCTTTGTGCATATTTCTTTACCTTTTAACATATATTTACAACTCTTCTGTATGTTGTCAGAAGCTTGATGATATTAATTCAGGTCCTTATCACTTAGAGACACATACTGATTTATAAAGTCTAGGATTTGCTTCAAAATAACGTAGGACAGAGAAGCAGATGGAATTACAGACACAACAGAACTGGCCATTAGGTGTGTGGGGCTTTTTGGAGAGGAGGGTGGAGGAGGGTTAATGAAAATGTTCTGGAATTAGATACGGGTGACAGTCACACAGCCTTGTGAATATACTAAAACCACTAAGTCATACAATTTAGAACAGTAAATTATCTATTCTTTAAACGCACCATTAGTTGGCAATTATTGAATGTGGGTAATGGCTACATAAAAATTAATTATGCAGTAAGGCCTACTTTTTGCTTATATTTGGAACTTTCCTTAATAGAACGTTTAAAACCCTACTGCACTGTACGGATGGTGGCCCCCTGCGGTGACGGCAGGGTCGCGATGGGGAGACGCCACAGGCTGGGCGCCGGGGCTCTCCTGCATGACCTGGAGGCCGCATGGCGTCTTCACCAAGGGCCACACACTCTGGACGGCAGCAAAAGGCCCACTGGGATGTCGCAGAAACTTGTGTAAACAGCCTCATTTCCCCTTTCAGAACAGGACAGGGCACACAGACATACCCTAACTACTGCTCTAAGCCAGGACTAGCTTATAGAAGTATTGATAATGAAGGCTTTTGAACCTAAGCTTGCTTTCTAGGCTCCAAAGAGATCGTCAAGCACTCGGCCCCTTGAAGAGGCAGCCTCAGCTCAGGCGGGGCCTACACAGCAGTCTGTACATCTCCCCTTGGTGACGGACCTCTTCTGCATGTCCTTAACACTACTTCCAAGCCCCCAGCCCAGGCTGCCGGTGACCGCGTACCTGTGTGGAGTCGGTGACAGAGGCCAGCTGCAGGTACTCAGAGTTGCCCCAGCCGAAGAGGCCGCCATCGGCTGACACGGCCAGGCAGCAGTCCCCATAGGTGGCCACCTGGACGACGTTCACTCCAGCCAGGTCTCCGCCCAGCTTGGTGGGCGTGCTGGTGATATTGTAGTGACCCAGGCCTGACACGATGGAAAACTGCGTTACTCAAACACTTGCCTTGACTTACTATGTGCCAAACACCATTTTAAGCACTCTGCAAAGACCAACTCAGAATCCTAATCCGTTCCCTCTGCACGCTGTACAACTTCCTGTTCCATGTTCTCTAAAAACATCATAGTGATCAATTACATGTAAAACCCTTGATATTTGCTAAGTCTGATACAAGTTAGAAACCTTTTCAAGATTAAACGCCACCACATACAGGCACAACTCGTTCTGCTGCACTTTGCAGATGCTGCACTGAAGGTCTGTGGCAACCCTGTATTGTCAGGTGATGGTTAATACTTTGGAGGCAGTATTATTTTAATGAAGATATGTACATTGTTTTTTTGAGACATAATGCTATTGCACACTTAACAGACTACAGTATCAACATAACTTCTGTATGCACTGGGAAACCAAAGTTACAGCAAGCAATTTCTAAGGCACTGCTGGGCTTGGGAGAAAATAAAGGAAATTTCTAAGAGCCCATGCAATGTCAACCCCCCATGCCATCCCCCCAAAACAACAAACAGAAACTGGCAAACTGGTGTGGTAAACAGTGAGCCGAGGAAAAGACAGGGCTTGCCAGGAGGGCAAATGTCGCTATCAGCTCGGCAATGGAGGGTAACCCCTTGGGCAGCAGATGAGGGAGACCCCCAAACCACAGAGCCCTGCTTATACTAGGTTTCCTCCAAGGAGCCCAAAGCAGTGTCAGACTGGCAACACTCGCCAGCAACAGGCAACGCGAAACCTGTATATCATCTTTTGTATACACCAAATATGGAGAAGGAAATGGCAACCCACTTCAGTGTTCTTGCCTGGAGAATCCCAGGGACGGAAGAGCCTGGTGGGCTGCCGTCTATGGGGTCGCAGAGTCGGACACGACTGAAGCGACTTAGCAGCAGCACCATACACCAAATATAATCTATATACTAAAATAGATTTTTAAAAATTAATTCGAATGTTGAAGGGTTATGAAAGAACCTGGATACTGCGATAGAAACTGCTTTAGACCCAATGGTCAGGGGGGCCTTCACTGAAGAGATAACCTCAAGCCAAGGTCTGCAGGATGAAAGGGAGAGTGAAGAAGAGCATGCCAGGCTGAGGGAACAGCATGTGCAAAAGCCCTGTGGCAGCAGAGGAGGGGGCTCCCGATCAGGGTGCAGGGGGCCCATGGGGCTGGACTCAGAGCCTGGCGAGCAAGGGCAGTGAGGCCACGTGACAGCAGACTTCTGGAGTGGCGCCAGGAAGAAGAGCATGCCAGGCTGAGGGAACAGCATGTGCAAAGGCCCTGTGGCAGCAGAGGAAGGGGCTTCCGATCAGGGTGCAGGGGGCCCGTGGGGCTGGACTCAGAGCCTGGCGAGCAAGGGCAGTGAGGCCACGTGACAGCAGACTTCTGGAGTGGCGCCAGGAAACTAAACCAGGGTTCTCTCCAGCACCGGGACTTTCACCTCATTCCTTGGTCTATGCTGTCAAAAATGTACCAATTTCATTCTTTTTATAAAAAGCTGATTTTTAAAAGTTACTCACACCAAGATTTGAAAAAATAAAAAGGAAGCTTCAACTTTACAGATACTAAAGAAATGCACACTTTAAAAACTGGCACTGGGATTAAACCGGGACACGTAAACTGACAATAATCCCTACTAGAGGGCTGATGATTAAATCAGTACTTCTGTACACTGCTGACGTCAATATAAGTCATTTCCAATAGTGAACTTTTGGAAGGCAATATAACAGTATATCTTGAAAACAATAAAAATATTCTAATCCTCTGACTCATGCCTGGGAAATTTATCCCAGGGCAACAATCCAAATAAAGGGAAAAGCTAGACACGTATATGTGACAAATGTCATATCTGTAATGACTACTGCACCAGTATATCCTGAAAACAATACAAATATTCTAATCCTCTGACCCATGCCTGGGAAATTTATCCCAGGGCAACAATCCAAATGAAGGGAAAAGCTAGACATGTATATGTGACAAATATCGTATCTGCAATGGCTACTGCATCTTCCCCACCCCCCACCCCGCCAAAAGTATGCCTCCTGACTACAGGGTAATGAGTAGCTACCCGATAAAATAACTGAATTATTAATTTACCTTATAGTACATGAATTGGATGCTCTATCATACAAATATTAAAAACTGTGCAAATTATACCAACGTGGGAAAATGTTTCATGTAAATTTAACCAAAAAACAGGCATATAAAAATCACACCTCTGAGTACCATAAACAATGTTCACATATGAATAAGGACGGGAAAAAACATGAGTCAAGGGACAAAGATGATGTGCTGAGGTGGCGGGATGACAGAGGATTTACACAAGGTTTAAATCTTAAATTTAAGGTCCTCCCTTCAGACAAACACGGGACACAGAAAGGTAAGCTGCGCAAGGATGATAAAGCTTCTCTCTCATTTCTCTCTCCCTTAATCACATTCTTCTCAAATCAGTTGAAGCTGAGCTCCCGTTAGGGGGCATTTGTCTCTGAAAAGACTCAGACTTGTATGGTGGGGCAGCCCCAGTCTTCTGCCCAATCCAGGAGCTGGGGGTGAGGGACAGGGAGGGGACACGCGGGAAGGGACCGGAGAGGGAAGGGCCGGATGAAGGCAGCTGCGCCATCCCCCGGGGACGGGGCGGGGGAGGAAGGGACACTACCTGTCTGCCCGTCCGCACCCCATCCACAAGAATACACTTCTCCTTGATCCGTCAGGAACAGACTGTGGTCCTGACCGCAGGCAACCTACCACACAAACGGAGGCGAGATGACTGGTGAGAAGGAATCCTTAGCGCCCCACTGTCCTGGCCCCAGTGCCCAATGACAGGCACCACTGCCCACCACTCCAGAGTGCCACAGGGGCCGGGCGGCAGGCTGCCCCGCCCTGCTCCTCGGCCGACTCTTTCTCAATCCATCACAGTCCAGCCTGTGTCTCCCGCTCCCCTGAAACTGCTCTGGCTAAAAGCAAAACGGTGCCTGGTGTCCTAAGGAGAGAACCTGAGCACCCCTCCACCCCACTCCACCCCAGGAACCACGCCCTCCTCCAGAAGCCCTTCTCTCCTTCCAGTCCACCCTGGGTAGGAGTAATAGAGCTCCTTCTGGTGCCCTCATAAGCGCTTTCTGTGTACATTCATTTACACAGTTAAGTATCTACCATGTGCCAGACACTGTCCCATGGATGAGAATAAAATGGTCAGCAGGATAAAGCAGCCTGGAACGCAGAGCTCGAATTATACTCTGATACTGCTGGTATATAACCCGCCTCTCCCCAGAGTGTTACTCACCCTCCCCAATTTTTATTAAACTTTGTAGCCCCACAAGCTGGCACAAGCCCTGACCTAGAACAGGCTGGCAACAATACTTACTAAAATCATTTATTAATTCAGAAAATCGCCGTAACAGCTTGTCATCAGCTCACCCAAATTTCACCCTTTCAAAATCACCTCCAGGTGGGGAGTGGGCAGGCAAGACCAGTGGTCCTCAGCCCCCATCTCTTACCTGGACCACCTGTCCATCGAAGTCCTGCATCCTATGAACTCTGTGACTTTCACTACAGCCAGGAGAAATTTGGGGAGAAGCATGGTAAGCACTGGGTGATTCCAGCCCCTCTCATCACCCCAACCAGTGGCCCCCACACGCACACGGTAACATCAGGGAAACTCTCAGGGTCGAATACAAGAAGAGGGAGGTCTGGGCATGAAACTAAAACAAAACAAAATCCTTTAGTGACTTTAATATGCTGCAGACTTCTGAATGTTATTTAGATCTACCAGCATAATATGAGCAGCTAGAGGGAAATTTTTTTAAAGATTAGCGGAATTTTTACGTTAATCAGTCTGGTGAAAGCAACAAATGAAATCAAAGACAATCCCGCATCAGACAGGGCTCAGGCAGCCTCCCTCCCACTCGCACCAGAATGATGCTCTCCCCACCTTCCGGGGACCTCCCACTGCGTCTTACGACTCTGGGGGTCTCTCACATCTCACAAGGTGTTTAACACTCGACACAACCTGGGGGAGGGGGAGCAGTTTCAGGAACTCACCTGTAAATTTCATCCTCAACCACCTTTCTTCCACACTGCCCGTAGGAATTATTCCCCATGCTGAAGACTAAAGGATAAAGCACCAATCAGATCAGCTCTGCAGGGTCCTGGAATCCTCAGGACTGGGAGGGGAGTCTCCGTACACCAAGATCAGGTTGGTGAACGGGGTCGACGGTGAGTCGAAGGAAGAGGTTGTAAGGGTCGGAGACGTCCGCGGGGATGCCCTCACGACCCCAGGTCCGGCCGGTTCTGTCGAGTCCGGTGACAACGGTACGGAAGACGGAGGGGCGGACCCAGGACCCTCACGAAGAGTCCTTACGGTGTACTACTCCACTCGTGTAGAACACTTTCCTTCCGGAGTCGTTGGGGTAAGGGACCTGGACAGTACTGCGACGGGAGTTGTGGTTCGGAGGGGTATTTTCTCGAGGATTGTGGTGGAAGTGGTAAAGGTTTTTCGTGCGACTCGGTTTTTTCACTTTAAACTTTTGAAATCAGTTCCACTGGAAGAGGACCTTTGTTGGTGAGAAGATTTCTCCCGGCCCCCACTCGGTCCTCGAACTTGATCCCTTTGAGAGGTGGAGGTGGGGTGCACCTTCTGCACAGTCGTTTGTCTGATGAGAGTGATGTTCTCTTTTTCGGTAGATGTGTGTGTGTGTGTGAGGCTGTGTGTGTGTGCCAGACCGCACTTCTTCGGTAGATGTGTGTGTGTCTCAGCCCGCACCACCGAGGCCCCGATTCCTCTTATCCAGTACTGGGCCACGCACGACAGGGCAAGTGTCTATGTCTGCTCTAAAAGGTTCTCGGTGTCTCCCGTTTCTTGTCCCTTCCCAACGGTGCCAGCCGGGGTGTGGCGAGAGGACTCGGTAGGGTGACTGAACGAGCCCTTTACGGTTGTCGAAGTGATTGATCTACCCCGGGTTGGGGTACTTGGGAAGTCCGGGTCGGCACCCTTTCGCCGCGGGGGGAGGGTGTGGGGCCTTGTCCAGGTAGTGGAGGAAGCGGCAGGCAGTCCTGCTCGCTCACCCGAGACGGCGTCCTCTGGACGTCGTGGGCGCAGAGGACCCCGGACAGGTCGCCGTCGCCGTGCCCGCTCCCGAGGTCGTGCATGAGTATAGGGGAACGACTTTGCTCTACCTCGTCCACGCGTGTGCAGTGTGCCGGGCCTCTGTGTGCAATGACCGTCTCGACTCTGCTCTTGAGGGCGGGGCAAGGGGCCGGGGCCGCAGGTAGTGTGCTACTCAATGACATTTCGTATGAATCAGGATAATTTCTTTAGAGAAGGGTACAGTGACTTTTCCTGCTGGATTTTTTTTTTTTCTTTTTTTGGCCATAACACACAGTCTGCAGAATATTAGCTCCCAGACCAGGGATCAAACCCACACCCCCACAGTGGTAGTGTGGAGTCTTAACTGCTAGACCACCAGGGAAGTCCCACCTTCTGGATGTTTAAGGAAAGGAAAAGCACTTTCTTCCTGCAACCCCTTTAGAAGGCGTCAGTAGAGTGAAGAATGGCATATACAGTGTGATACCGCTTAGAGTAAAAGTAAAAAGAATACACAGGTGCATGTGCTTCCTTCCATAGGCACAAAATCTCTCCAGGAGGAGAAACTGGCAACTGCTGACGTATGCTGTCTTCAGGGAGAAAGGCTGTGTGGCCTGGAGGACAGAGGCGGAAAGCACACTGTCACTATATATTCAACCGCGCCTTTAGGATTCTGAAGCATGTATGTCGTCTATTCAAACAAGAAAATTCTAATATTTAAATAAGCAAGAAAGGGAGGAAAGTGTTTAAGAAGGCACCCCAAAGAAGAATCTTATTGTTCTTTACAATCCTACTGGAGAAGCCAGATTGGCCTATATAAGGAATTCCTACAGTAAGTTTTGGGTTTCCTTGGTGGCTCAGACAGTAAAGAATCTGCCTGGAATACAGGCAATTCCTAGATCAGGAAGATCCCCTGAAGGAGGAAATGGCACTCTACTCCAGTACTCTTGCCTGGAGAATTCCATGGATAGAAGAGCCTGAGGCTACAGTCCATGGGGTCACAAAGAGAGGGACAGGACTGAGGTATAACACTTTCACTATAGTAGGTTTTAAACAGTGAACTTCTGAATATTTGTAAGAGAGGCTGGAGTTAAGATCTGCCAGTGTCCTGGTTCTCAACCACTCATGACCCCACTCTTTTCTCCCATGAACCCCACGTTTAAAAACATTTCATTTACCAAATATATGGCGTTACTATCATACATGCCTGTTGGTATTCACTTGTGACTGATATAATTTTCAAACAGAGCTTTTGATCAGCATGGAATAACTGTAATTTATCACAAGAAGATGATGTAACTCTAAGCTAAACCAAAGGCACTAGATAACGCTGTTACTGTATCAGCCTTATTAACTGCGAAAATTCTGTATTTTAAAATACTAAAAACTTCACGTCTCCTATTACTATAGTCACTGACCCCTAAGGGCCTGGGAAGCAGCAAAGACATAACATTTGAAGGGAATCTGAAGTGTTACAGCTCTCAGGGAATCTGGCTCCACTTCCAGCCGCCAACTGACTGGAAAGAAAGAGGACAGGAGACCACGCCACACAGCGCCACGGGGGTGCGATCAGCAAACCCCAGCCCGGACACCCCGCAGGACAATCGCCATGATGCCTTCAATAAACGAATGCCAAGGAGAAAAAGAAGGACGCAGGCTCAAAAGACTTTCAAAAGTCTCATCAACCAATCCATGTCTGGCCTTTATCTGGACCCTGATTCAAATAAATTTTCAAAAATATAAACCTAATGATATTTATGAGATAATAGGCGATTTAAACACTGCGGGGGGAGTTCCCTGGTGGTCAGGATTTGGCACTTGCACTGCTGTGAAAGTTTAATTACCCGGGGTTTAATCTCTGGTCAGGCAACTGAGAGCCTGCAACCCAAGCAGCACAGCCACAAAAATAAAATACAACAAAATAAACACTGGATATCTGATGATATCAAATGACTATGCTGCTAATTATTTGGGGGCATGATAATGGTATCTTTTTTTTTTTAAGAATTCTTAATTTTTTTAGATATGTACTGAAATATTCATGAAAAAAAAAATCAATAATGTTAGGATTTGCTTCAAATTTGTTGAGGGGGATGGTGGAGGCTGAATAAAACACGATGAGTGAGCTGATGACTGCTGGAGCTGGTGGCAGCACATTGGGTGCACTAGACTCTTCTGTCCATTTCCACATATAGTGAAGGGCATAAAAAATGTAACGTGGCACCTTGCAGCTAATAAAGACTTCAGTACTAATTTATAAAAGACTCCCAATATAAAATTAAGTGAAGAAAGGCAGAAAACAAAATGTAATGAAATGTAAATGAAATGTACAGATGTGCAGAAAACAAAATGTAACAAAATGTAATATGCTGTAATCAAAATTATATTTTTAAATATATTTGCATATGAATAAAGGAATAGGAAAAAATGGAAGGGAAGGTTTATCCAGTATATTTCTGGGTAATTACTCCTTTATTTTAAAAAAAATGCTTCTTATTGTACTTATATTTGATTTACTACTGTCTACTTGTAAAACTGTCGTTATAAATAATTAACGTTTTTACAAATTCAAGTTTCGAATACCTGGAATCAAACCTTCATCTTAAGAATTTCATTGAATTTTTCCCCTTAGACCATATTGTAGGCACTGCAGAATATTTCAAGTGATCTCCAAGCTAGGGAAAAAAGGGTCATCTCTTTGGGGCCAAAAAGAACACCTTTACTCATCAACAAATGCTCCTTTGCCTAAAGGTCAATGTTATTACCAAACAGGCTGAAAAATAATCTGGTCTAGATGGTTTCAAACAACACTTTAAAGACTCCATCTATTTTGTTGCTATGGTTTGGTTTATGAAACCATATTCTTAAAAATCAAAGAGTGCCTTTTCAGACCACTCACAGCAGGGAGAAACCAAGGTGAGAATACTTACTTTTATCTTTCCGGCTCCTGTGAAATCCAAGCTGGGAATCTTTGTTGAGCCCCATACCCCAAACTTTCGTAATATCCTTGGTTTTAGAAGAGAGCAACGTGAATCCATATCCACAGGCGGCAGATGAAATCTGAAAGGAAAAAAAAAAATTCCCATAAAGCATTGACTGATATGGGACATAAGTTTTCCCAGCAATAAATCAAAGGTTGTTTATCCATTTCAAGAACCAACATTATTACTACAGCAACTAACACTTACTGGAAGTTTACCATGTGTTAAGGGCTTGATTTGCACAACCTCATTTAATCTTCAGTCACCCAATGGTCTAGGTATCAAATGATCCCCATTCACCAAGATATAGTCTCGCATAGTAAACTTGAAGACTACCTTAGTTTTACTTTGAATCTTGGCAAGATCAAAGGGCTGACCACTGGGTAGACCTTTACCAGCTCTGTAACCTGAGAAAGACTACTTAACTTCTCTGTGTCTCTTTCCCTATATGCAAAATAGTTAACAACAGTGTCTCTCCTATAATAGTTAGGAGTAGCTGTGAAGACTAAATGAGTTAATATAGTTAAAACTCTTAAGAGTAAACAGTACCTGGCTTAATGTCAGAGCTATATAATGTGCTTATTATTAAGGGTAGTAATAGTAGTATTTGGTATATAAGAAAATCAAACCTCCTAGAGATTAGGTAACTTGCCTAAGCTGATTGTGGAGTGTGTGCTATTAATCCTTATGCTATACATTGTTATAGTCTCAAACCACTACTTCCATGAAGAAGAATTAGTTATCACAGCTACCACGAATATGACACACTGACTGATCCCCACCTTCACAGATCAGATAAGGAAACTGAGTCTTCAGTGGGGCTGGTAACAAACCAAAGGCAGCCTGGCTCTAAGGTCAACTCCCTTTCCACAATATCCAGAGGGGCCTGAGACAATCCTGGTTTACACTTGATGCCCTAAAGTTCACTCTCAAGCAAATGAGAACAAATTACATGGTCACCCTAATGTTCCTCCATTATCTCTTGGCTGTTTATAGTTTACCAAAGGCCTACATAGTTGATCTCAGAGACTACATGTAAATCTAACCTAATCCTGATGAAAATGCTAGCTTACCATGATAATGAACAAACATGAGTCTTGTTTTGTTTTTGTATTTTTTAACTCCAGCATATCTTGAAGAGAGCAAGCTAAATATTTCCTTTTAAATTTGATGACCTGTTTAATCAAGTCATCCAAAAGTTATAGATCCTTCCTTCTGCCCTGTAACATTTTCTCTCATAACATTCACATGGAACACACAGATGCACCATTCAGTTTAGTTCAGTCACTCAGTCGTGTCCGACTCTTTGCGACCCCATGAATCACAGCACGCCAGGCCTCCCTGTTCATCACCATCTCCCGGAGTTCACTCAGACTCATATCCATCGAGTCCGTGATGCCATCCAGCCATCTCATCCTCGGTCGTCCCCTTCTCCTCCTGCCCCCAATCCCTCCCAGCATCAGAGTCTTTTCCAGTGAGTCAACTCTTCGCATGAGGTGGCCAAAGTACTGGAGTTTCAGCTTTAGCATCATTCCTTCCAAAGAAATCCCAGGGCTGATCTCCTTCAGAATGGACTGGTTGGATCTCCTTGCAGTCCAAGGGAATGTATTCTTGCCACCTCTTCTTAATATCTTCTGCTTCTGTTAGGTCCATACCATTTCTGTCCTTTATCGAGCCCATCCTTGCATGAAATGTTCCCTTGGTATCTAATTTTCTTGAAGAGATCTCTGGTCTTTCCCATTCTGTTCTTTTCCTCTATTTCTTTGCATTGATCACTGAAGAAGGCTTTCTTATCTCTTCTTGCTATTCTTTGGAACTCTGCATTCAGGTGCTTATATCTTTCCTTTTCTCCTTTTGTACCATTACATCAGTAAAAACAAGAAAACCACCTCAGTCCTCTGGTCTCTTGGAACGGCTCCACCTCCAAGGAAATGAGCCACCGGGGAGGCAGGAGACAACCCCTGACCACAGAGCAGGAATCACAGAAAACTGAGTTCCGAAGCCGCTGCCCAGCGCACGATACGATTACTCTCATCTGTTTATTCAACAGCCAACAAATATTTGGGTAGCACCTGCTATATTATTAAATCTGCCAGTATGTGAAAAGGCTTTGAACAGTACCTGACACAGAGTCAGCAGTAAGCAATGTTTGTTATAATAAAGCGCCAGAAGGGGACTTTCCAACTCTGGTGGTGTAAAGAGGTTAGCTAATCTTTCCCCAAAAAAACAAGCATAAAACTGGAGAAAACTGAAAAAAAAAAAAAAAAACCAAACCACAACCATTTCAGGGCTCCAGAAGTCAATCAAAGGCAAACAAATCAAGAAATTACTCACAAAGGGCTGCTAGACCTACAGGCAAGAAATACCAGGGTTTGTAGACTTCTTGTCCCAAGTTGCTCCAGCTAACCCAGCTCAGTTGGCACAGGAGTTAGAAAGGGCAGCGCTGACGGTGAAAACCATCAGTTTTGTTGCTTAGACAGACTTAATTTGGGGTAAAAATTGGTGAAAATTCATGCCCCACAGCAAATTCAGCAGGAAACAAACACGGAAGATTCGCAATTCAGTGAGTCTGAGGTTGCAACCCTGACTGGGGAGGAGAAATGTAAAGGGCAGGTCCTAGAAATGAGAGTCATAGAAAGCTCTTCACACCTGCATGGCTGACAGGGAAACGGCACAAGGAGCTCCCAGTGGGAAGAAAAGCTGAGGCAGACCTGAGATCAGGCTGAACTTGGAATGTGATCCCCAACCCCCACACAGAGTCAAAGCGAAGAGCAGAAAACTTACTAGCTCAAGGTGTCTGAGCACAGCCTCTGCCCAAATCACTGGCAAACACCAAGAAGTCTGACTTAAAAAAAAAAAAAAAGACATTTGGGGGAGGGGGGCGGAACAAAACAAAAACACAAGCAATGTCAGCAGCCACACACAGCAGAGGAGACTGACTCCCTAGATTACAGAAAAGTTAGTTGCTAAGTCTGTCCGACTCTGTGGCGACCCCACGAACCTGCCAGGCTCCTCTGTCCTTGGGATTTCCCAAGCAAGTATACTGGAGAGGCTAGCCAGCATTTCCTCTTCCAGGGGATCTTCCCGACCGCATCTCCTGCACTGGCAGGCATATTCTTTACCACTGAGCCTCCAGGGAGGCGCACATACCATACACAAAAATTAACTCAAATGACTGGCTCACAGACCAAAATAGAAGAACTCAAACTATGAAGATCCTAGACAAAAACATAGGAAAATTATCTTTGCAATCTTGGGATGGGCAAAGACTTCTTAGATATACCAAATGCCTGATCCACACCAGAAAACCTCATCAACTGAACTTCATTCAAATTAAAAACTTTTGCTTCCTGAAGGACACTATTAAAATAAAAAGAAAATCAAGAACTGGCAGAAAACATATGCACATATCAGATATGTGATAAAGCACCTACATCCAGAAGACATAAATAACTCTCACAACTCAACAGTAAGAAGTTAAACAACCTTTCACTGAAGCTTAATCCCTGTTTCTCTGGTGCTCCCTATTTAGGGCAAAAGATCATGTGTTATCCTTGACAGAAAAGTCAGAAGCCAAAGTGGTCCAATCTGCTTCTTTTCCACCACCTACCAACATGTCCACAACCACGCCAAGCAAGAACCTATCCTAAACATCCATTTCTGCTTTTCTAGATACTGGCTGCCACAATAAGGCGCCCTCCGGGAGCTGTTCTTTACGGCATCTTTTCAAGTCTGTGTCAACTCAGGGGCCTCCGGTGCAACCATTCCAGTGTGTTTAGACCTTTCATCCTCGCTCTCATTCCTGTTACTACTCCAGTTAACAGTTCCTTCCCGAGCTATTCACCGACTCCACCCGGCCCACATTTTCTCGGACCTTTTGAAGTCCGCTTTCCTAGCAGCAGAACTTCTGGAGTCTGGCCCGAGGGCGAATCCCTAAGTACCGAACACCCACCAACTGTGGGGCAAGAGGCCGGTCCCTTAACCTCTCTGAGCCTCCCTTTCCTCTCCCGTAACTATGGCAACGACCCCGGCTCACGGGGTGTCGCGCGAACGACGCGAGCCAGACACAACACCCTCCCCGAAGTCTGTCCACCCAGCGCCGCCAACCCTCCAAGAGGGTCTCAGGAGGAACGGCGCAGGCTAGAGAGCGGCACCGAGGGCGAGAGGGAAGAAGCCGCAGTCCTCACCTTTTGGTCCAGCTCCAGGCGGTAGGGCACGGCCTGGATGCTGCGGCGCGGCCGCGAGCCGGCGCGCGGCTGGGGTCCGGAGGCGGGCAGCACGAAGGTGGGCACGCCCAGCGCCCCGGAGAAGCTGAAGCCCCACACGAAGATTCGGTCGGCGCGAGTCGCACGCTCGCCCACGTACTGGAACACTGGCGCATCCGCCTCGGCCTCCGCTGCCTCGCGCCGGCTCCGCGAGCGTCCGGCCGCTGTCCAGTGTCCGCGGCCCGGCCCCGGTCCACTCAGCCGGCGCCCCAGCCGAGCCACCGCCGCCAGCGTCGCCACAGCCATCCTCCGTCTCACGCCTTAACAGCGCCTGGGCGCCGCCATACTGGTGACCCTTGACCTTACGCCCCGGCGGAAGAGCCTGCGGCCTCGTTTACTATTGGCTGAAAGCAAAGGCCTTGAGAGCAGCCAATGGCTGAGGGCGGCGGGAGGGCTGGGCTGGGCTAGGCAGAAGCCGGTATCCACCGATCCTGGGAGATCCTCGGGGATCCGTCGCGGCCCGACTGAACGCGCTTTCTCCGGTCTCCCGAAACCACCCTGAACTCACTCACCTTCCCCCACAGCGCACGTTTGCTGAGCACCTTCCCGCCCCTGGCGAGCCTTTTCATCTTACAAAGGCCCTTTGCTTTTTTGGCAATCAGAAGTAAAATGTTAGGGGTTGCCCGCTCTGCACGACTCCAGCGTAGTGCTCCCCCCCATCCACTGTCGCTGCTTACCTGGCCTGTCGCCTCTGCTCCCCCTTGCACGCCGCTCAGTCCGTGCTCCAGCTACAGAGAGCTCCCTGCTGTCTAACAGTGCAGCGTCCTCCCAGCGTCTCCTCAACCCCTCAGCCCATCACCACTCCACTAAAGTCAAGTGGTCCCACTTGTAATTTCTGAATCCCAGGGACGTTTCTTTCAGGCCTTACTTTGCACACGGTGCCTTGAATGCTACTCCAAATACCCTGTTCTCCCTACTTGTGTCTAGCAAACTCCTGCTCATCTAAGATCCAGCGGGAGCACCTCCTTTGAAGTTTCATAAAGCCAAGAACCAGTTCACTCACATGGTCCTCACCAGTTTTGTCCTAGAGTTTAACGTGCAGCCAGGAACAACGGAGGCCGTCGTGAACCATTTGGGAGTCTAGAGGCCTGGGTTCCTGTCCTGGCTCCACTACTGACTTGTCTGGTGACGTTGGGAAGTTGTGTCACCTCTAAAATGAGAAGGTTAAATCAATACATGAAACTAATCTTTTTTTTTTTTTTAATTAATGTGATGTTTGAACGTCATGGCCTGTGGGATCTCTTGCAGCCCTTTATGATCCAATTACTGAGGGCAAATTATTTTTTTTCCCCTCCTCTTCCTTCCTTTTCTCAATTTTTTTTAATAAGCTTGAGACTTGTGTCAACTTTAATAATGTAAGAGCCAGTTATTTAACCAGCAAAAGAGATTATTTAGGAATAGGAAGAGAAATCGCAAATCAGGGGGCACAAGCTATGGTAGACCACAGGCAAATCCACAGAACAAGGAAGGGATTGCTTTTATACGGAAAAGGGGATAGTTGGAAGGGGCTCTGATAACCAGAGTCCTTTGGAAGAAGCCGGGACTCCAAAGTATGGAGACTTCCCATTGGTGGAGTAGAGGCATCTTCCTGTCCCAGATGTAGGGATTTGTCTATTCCTGTTTGGAGTAACTGAAGATCGATGGTGAGGCATACAAGCCCTCCCCTACAGGCCTGTCCCAACGCCCAATTATAGCTGTGTGTTAGTTGCTCAGTCGTGTCTGACTCTATGGGACCCCGAAGGCTGTAGCCCAACCAGGCTTCTCTGTCCATGAGATTCTCCAGGCAAGAATACTGGAGTGGATTGCCATGCCCTCCTCCAGGAAATCTGCCCAACCCAGGGATCGAACCCTGGTCTCCTGCATTGCAGGCAAATTCTTTACCAATTAATCTAGGGAAAGTGAAAGTCACTCAGTCATGTCCGACTCTTTGGGACCCCAGAGACCATACAGTCCATGGAATTCTCCAGACCAGAATACTGGAGTGGGTAGCCGTTCCCTTCTCCAGGGCATCTTCCCGACCCAGGAATCTAACCAGGGTCTCCTGCACTGCAGGCAGATTCTTTACCAACTGATCTTGGGAGTACTTTAAAACTGGATTCCTTCCAGAAGTGGAATTGATTCAAGAAACTCAGCTAAATCTGAACAGGCCGGTAGGGGGAGCTCTCATACCCCGTCAAGCATCTTCAATTACTCCAAACAGGAGCAGACCAACACCCGCATCTGGAACCAGAGGGTGCCGCTGCTTTAGCAGCCCAACCAATGATGACCACAACCAGCACCCAGCTACTGCAGCAGACGGTGGCCAGCGGCATGAGCAGCGCCCCCAGGCCATGTCATAGCAAAATGCCGCCTGTGAAGCACCTCCCCATGGAAGACTTGCATTGTCCCCCAACAAGAGAGAGGATTTCTGTAAAGTACCAGAGTGCACATCTCCTGTGGCCTTTGCCAGCACAGTGCTGCGATGACCCCTACCGCTCAGTGAGCCACGGTTCAGTCTTTACCAGCGAGGTCTGGGTCTCAGCTCTGGGGGTGGCCTCTTTCTTTTGTTGTGCAGTTGCTCAGTCGTATCAGACTCTTTGTGACCCCGTGGACTCAGTATGCCAGGTTTCCCTGTCCTTCACAATCTCTGGGGTACCCTATCTCAGCCCTAGGGTTGGGGACTGCTCCCTGTGTCTACTATGCCTGTATTCTTTATAGAGTTATCTTTACTTCATGCTAGCCAAACCCTTGTTACCATTAATAATACTTCATATTAAACCCCCTGTTCAAATCACAGGTGGTTTCTAGTCTCCTCATTCACCTTTGATCCACCAACTAACAAGCTCCTAATTTCATTAAACCCATTTCTAACACTCTTTAAACTAATTAGCAAACCCTCTAGTGTTGATGGAAAGAGATGCCTGGCAGCTCCTGGGAGCTGCCTCTGGTGTGTGACTACTTTGATAAAATGCTACCTGACCACACACCAGGAGTGTGTTTGGGACCCCAACCCCCAACCCCAACACACCCAGGAGGGCGGGGTTGTCGGAGCTGAGTGAGGAGGTGACAGGTAAGAGACGAGGTTGAAAAGATGAAGGAAGAAGGATGGCAGATCACTCTGCCTCTCGGCCATGGCAGAGTCTGGGGCTTTTACCTGGGTTTGTGAGGCTATGGATGTGTACTGGAGCGGGTGCATCCACCGTGTCCTCAGTCTGACATCTCTGACATGGTGGGGTGAGCAGTTCCATGCAAGCTGTGGCTCTCTCCAAGCTACGTGTCCCCTATACACGCCAGGCATTTTAAAATCTCTCCCAAACACTCCAGAGATGCCTCAGACACAGAGAGAGGCTCACAGGGCAGCCCCCCCAACACACACACACACAGCCAGGAAGAGACGAGGAATTAACACCCTAAGGCAAACTTCAACCAATGGGCTTAGGAGCCCATGGATAAGTGCTACCACTGAGGCCAATTCAGGGAGGCGGTCTGTGCACTTCTCAGGGTCCTGGCAGATTCAGGAGCCCACGGACACAGAGGCAAACTCAACAGCGCCCCTTACATCTGCCTTTCCTGCCTGACGCGCGCCACACCCCTCTGCTCTTCCCTGGGGAACACAGCTGGGACACACACTTCTAGCAGCTCACACTGGTTTCCTCACCCTGTCTTGACTTCAGTTCAGTTCAGTCACTCAGCCGTGTCCGACTCTTTGCGACCCCATGAATCACAGCACGCCTGGGCTCCTTGTCCATCACCAACTCCCGGAGTTTACCCAAACTCATGTCCATCGAGTTGGTGATGCCATCCAGCCATCTCATCCTCTGTCGTCCCCTTCTCCTCCTGCCCCCAATCCCTCCCAGCATCAGGGTCTTTTCCAGTGAATCAACTCTTCACATGAGGTGGCCAAAGTACTGGAGTTTCAGCTTCAACATCAGTTCTTCCAATGAACACCCACGACTGATCTCCTTTAGGATGGACTGGTTGGATGTCTTAACCTAGGCAGTATTAAAGGAGAAGCCACACTGCACCCCAGTTGGAACTTTAGACCTGAGAGCATGTTTGGCTCCTGCAAACACCAGATGGATAATGGCAGACAACTGTAAACTACTATGAACTTAGCCAGTTGCTTAATCCAATCATAGCTTTTGAGTCAGGGGTAGTATTTTACTAGAATAGATCAACATGGTTTCTGGAACTTCCAGATGATACTGATCTGGTGAATGGGTTCTTTTCAATCCCAGTGGTAAAGAGGACCAAAGGCAGCTTGCCTCTGTATGGAAAGGATACTACTACTCGTTACTTCTCCCTGCCCTCACTCCTGAAACCTCCAAATCTAAGGCTCTGGGTACAAGACTTTGTGTCCATCTCTGCTTTTATTGATAAAGCTGAAACATACATTGATAAAGGAGAACTATGTAAAGATTATTGTATGCGGTTTCTCCCGAGAACCAAGAGGAGGGACAGGATTCCCACTATGTGCCATCTGCAAGCTGGAGACCCAGGAGAGTGGGTGTAGCTGTAGACTACACTGCTGGAGCAGTTCCAGTGTAGTTCTGGTGTAGTTCCACTCTGGGCCCAAAGGCCTGAGAACCAGAGTAGCAATGGTGGAGGTTCCGGATTGAGAGCAGGGGAAGATCAATGTCCCAGGTCAAATAGGCAGAGAGAAAGAAAAAGAACATTCAAACTTCTTTGCCTTTTTGTTCAACTGGGGCTGTCAGTGGGCTGGCTGAGGCCCAGGCACGTTGGGGAGGGCCAGCTTCTGTACTCAGTCCACCCATACAAATGCTCATCTCTTCCAGAAACACCATCACAGGCACACTCAGAAATGTTTAACCAGCTCTGGGCATCCTGTGGCCCAGCTCAGCTGACATATTAAATCAACCATCACAATTAGTAATATAGTTACGATATACTTGTATATGTATAAAATGCATATATAATTGTCAACTGTTCTTTCATAAGCAGGGCTGTCTTTTTATCTAGTGCATTTTTTGGTTTTAGATATCTGTTATTTTGCAAAACTGACAATGTTGACAATACTTGCCAGAATTAAACAATCAATAGCCCTACATGGGTCTTCTGAATTTCCAGAACATTTTTCTTTTAAGGGATATCTGAAAGAACCATTGGTTTGAGATTTAGGAACAAAAGGGTGCCGTGTCATACTCTGCAAGGTGAACCAGAGCCACTGGGTGGCAATGTTTGCCTGTTAATTTTCTGGCTCCAACCAAGGAAGACACAGATAAAACAGCCGAAAAGATGAGTTTGGCCCAAGGAGACCTGAATTTAGTCACACCTGGGCTTTTACATTTTGCTATCAAAGCCTGGTTGGTTTTCTATACTGGCCTTATGCTGGCAAAGACTTACATTTTTGTCCAAATTGCTATTCCGAATAGACGGTCCTACAGCAAAATATCACTTACCCCCAAATGTTAAAATGTCTGTGAATTGTTAGCCAAACTAAATCTTCTCCCCACTCATAATGTCATCTTTCTGTAGACATCCTAATTTCTTTGTTACTTTGGGACAGCTGAAATTCTCTAGTTAGGGAAAGAGTGAACTTAATTAGTCCTATATATTTTTAACTTTGAATTACACAATTAATCTATGACTTTTACCTTTGTAAAAGAACTAATCAAACACTACACATGGCTAAGGCTAAAGACTCATTTAACCACAGCACCACATATATATGGTACTATGGAAAAATATTTTATTTTTGCTATGTGTGTGTTTTTTAAAAATTAGATACTGTGTATTTCATGCTGCAACTTCATCTTCTCACTCAAAACTATATTGGAAATACTTTCACAACAATGTGTTTGGATTTACCCCATTCTTTTCCACTCTTGGATATCAGTGTAAGTGAACTACATCTTATTTAACCATTCTTCTGATGGACATTCGAGTTGTCTCCAGTTTTTTCTATTAGAGTGAATATTCTTGTATATGTTCCGTTTGCATTTATTTGAGGGTATCTCTTGGATAGATGGGAAGCCCCAATGGCTCCTGCAATGTAGGAGATGGAGGTTCCATCCGTGGGTTGGGAAGATCCCCTAGAGGAGGAAATGGTAACCTACTATAGTATTCTTGCCTGGAAAATTCCATGGACAGAGGAACCTGGTGGGCTACAGCCCATGGGTGGCAAATTGTCAGACATGACTGAGCACATACATCCAACCGCCCCAACCAGGGTAAATACTGAAAAACAAAACTGCTGGGTCACAGAAAATACTCATTTGGAAAATTTAATAAATGATTTCAATTTCCAAAAGTTGTGCTTCAATAGAATATGGGTAGATTCATTTTTCCATACACCCAACATCTGGATACAAACTTTTCAACTCTTTGTCAATCTAATACCTAAAGCACATTTCATTACTGATTCACTTTTTATTTCTGCAATCTCTAGAAGGTTTAAACATGCTTACTAGCATTTAATGTTTTTCCTTTACTGAGAATTGTCTATTCATATTCTTGGCCACATTTCTATTGGGTTGCCTTACTAATTTATAGAAGTGACTGATATAGTTTGCATAGAAATTGTTATGGGTTGAAATGTGTTGAAAAATTTTCTTATTTTTTTAATTTATGGTGTCTTTTGTCCTATACAATTTCATTTTCTTGTAGTTAGTTTTACTAAATTTATCATTTAGAGCTTTTGCTTTCTATGTCTTGTTTAGGAAAAGTACTACCCAAGAAAATAAGGATATTCTGTAATATTTGTAAAGCTCTTAATGTAACACTTGTATTTGGAATTGATTTTTATGAGTGGTATGAGACCAGACTGTATAATTCTTCTTTCAAACAGTTATCTCACTGTCCCCAAATTATTGGCTATTAACAGACTTTATCTGAAGATCTGAAATGCCATTTATAACATATGATAAATTTCCTCATACACTGGTCAATTTCTGAACTCAATTTTTGTTTCTACTGATATTCTCAACTAACATGACAACGTTTCACCTGCTATGCTTTACAATATGCTTTTATTCAATCAAATCCCTCTTCTTTGTTCTTTTACAAAATTGCCTTTGCTATTCATAACATTTACTCTCATATAAATTTTAAAATCATCTTGCCAAGTTGCATTAAAAAAAAAATCCCACTGGGATTTTTTTTATTGGAGTTGCATTAAATTCATGGCTAATTTAGAGAAATTAACTAGAAGAAATGGCATTTTTACAATCTTGAGTCTTCCTGTGTCACATAAATGTGGTATACCTTAATATTACCATTGGTTTCAGCCATCTGCTTGATGAATTCAGCTCACTACTTGGGGATAAATTCGTCTTTCAATTTGCTAAGAAAAGGGTACTTCCAACTTTTTAGGGCATTAGTCTTCAAATTATTTTGATTATGCATCCCTATGGGAAAAATTGGTAAGCGTGAGAAAACATATACAAATTATTTGCATATGAAAGTTATGATCAACCTAGACAGCATATTAAAAAGCAGAGACATTACTTTGTCAACAAAGGTCCATCTAGTCAAGGCTATGGTTTTTCCAGTGATCATGTATGGATGTGAGAGTTGGACTGCAAAGAAAGCTGAGCACCGAAGAATTGATGGTTTTGAGCTGTGGTGTTGGAAAAGACTCTTGAGAGTCCCTTAGACTGCAAGGAGATCCAACCAGTCCATCCTAAAGGACATCAGTCCTGGGTGTTCATTGGAAGGACTGATGTTGAAGCTGAAACTCCAATACTTTGGCCACCTGAGGCAAAGAACTGACTCATCTGAAAGGACCCTGATGCTGGGAAAGATTGAGGGCAGGAGGAGAAGGGGACAACAGAGGATGAGAAGGTTGGATGGCATCTCTGGCTCAACGGAAATGGGTTTGGGTGGACTCCGGGAGTTGGTGATGGACAGGGAGGCCTCGTGTGCTGCAGTTCATGGGGTCATAAAGAGTCGGATAGGACTGAGTAACTGAACTGAACTGATACTAATACGAAGCTTATGAAATATACAAGGAAATTATTTAAATAATGAGGTAAAGGTTAAATAAATAATAATTTAAAAACAATTGTCTTATTTATTTTAGTTAAATTTCCATTTTTTTTCTACATATTGTTGTTGAGTCACTAAGTCATGCCTGATTATTTTGCCACCCCATGGACCGTAGCCCGCCAGGCTCCTCTGTCCATGGAATTCTCCAAGCAAGAGTACTGGAACGGGTTGCCATTTCCTTCTCCAGGGTATCTTCCCAACCCAGGGACTAAAACCACATCTCCTGCATTGCAGGCAGATTCTTTATCACTGAGCCACCAGGGAAGCCTGAAGCTCTTGATATACAAGTTAAGCTTTAAATCAATCATTATTATTCACAAGCTCCAGATTTGGGATTTCACCTGCTCACTACAACTCAGGTAAATTTAAAAGCATTGCTCATCCTACTTTCCCTGACCATTTGCAGACAGAGCAGAATGGCAAAAAAAAAAAAAAAGTTGTTTTGCCTGCCACACACCTTCCAGGCTGAGGTAGAATAGGGTGGCACCAGCTTTTACACCGTAAACGTGTCCTTTTCCTGGTCTATTTAATGCCACACTTTCCACACTTTGTGGGGTTTTGGGGGGNCTACTTTCCCTGACCATTTGCAGACAGAGCAGAATGGCAAAAAAAAAAAAAAAGTTGTTTTGCCTGCCACACACCTTCCAGGCTGAGGTAGAATAGGGTGGCACCAGCTTTTACACCGTAAACGTGTCCTTTTCCTGGTCTATTTAATGCCACACTTTCCACACTTTGTGGGGTTTTGGGGGGGGGGGTTTATGTTTTTGTTTTTGATGATTTTGCTATTTAAAATGGTCCTCAAACTGTAAGCACTGAAGACTGCAATGAGCGTTAGGTAGAAAACTGTGTGTTAGCTAAGCTTCCTTCCTTCACGCCACTGTTGGCCGTGAGTTCAATTAACGAATCTACAAAATACATTAAATACGGTATCTTTAAACAGACACACACATAAAACAAAGTTACCTTTAATAGGGCCACAAAAATGTGAAGAGGCTGGCAGAACGGTTTGCTAAGGCTTTACAGGCCATGACTCTTCTGAATAACAAAGAATCAACTATAACATACCACGAGGATTTTCAAACCTCGCTTTTAAAAATATCATAAAGCAGGTACCATCTCAGCTAATCACTAGTTATCTTTACCTTGGAAGCGCAGCTTTTTCAAATAGTATCTCCTAGGAAGCATACCCTTGTTGCTGCTGCTGCTGCTAAGTAGCTTCAGTCGTGTCCAACTCTGTGCGACTCCATAGACGGCAGCCCACCATGCTCCCCCGTCCCTGGGATTCTCCAGGCAAGAACACTGGAGTGGATTACCATTTCCTTCTCCAATGCAGGAAAGTGAAAAAATGAAAGTGAAGTTGCTCAGTCGTGTCCGACTCTTTGCGACCCCGTGGACTGTAGCCCATCAGGCTCCTCCGTCCACGAGTTTCTCCAGGCAAGAATACTGGAGTGGGTTGCCATTTCCTTCTCCAGGAGATCTTCCCAACCCAGGGATCGAACCCATGTCTCCTGAATTGCAGGCAGACGCTTTAACCTCTGAGCCACCAGGGAAGCCCAGTAATGTCACTGAGTCCTATCAAAAGGTCAGGATAGAACTGTTAACAGTATTACAATGTAACTCAATAGCTTTAAGGCAGATTCACAGGTCACTGGAGCTATGACCTCACCGCTTAAAGCTACAAACTGCAATCATGCGAAAAAGTGTAAAATTAAATAAGAGCAAGAAAGGACATCCACGTTTGGAGGCGGTGTCGGGGGCGGCGCGGGGAGGAGGGCGACACGTGCAGACACTCATCAAAGGCTGGAGATGGACAAGCACTTCTGGCCCTGAACAGCGCGGGACTAAGCGACTTCCAACAAACTCAATGTGCAGCTGAAGCGGATTCCACGGCACCGGAAACGGCAACTCCCACTTGGGGCGCTGCGGACACACGAGTCCAGGCTGCCTTCCAGGAAGCCAAAAAAAAAAAAAAGGAAAAGAAAGAAAGAAAAAGGAGGGATAGTGGAGAGCAGGGCTCCGGCCGCCGCCCACAGCGCCGAGCCCTCGCCTCCAGACCGTCGCGGCAGGCCGCACTCGGCGCCAGGCACTCCCAGGTGGCCCAGACCTCAGACGCCGCGGCCGGCCGGGCGCTGCCCGCCGGCGGGGACCTCAGGTGCGTATCCCGCCCCCGCCGCAGCCGCCATTAAGAGCGGGTGCTTTGCTTGGAACTTTCTCGCCCCGCAGACCTGGCGGAGGGGAAGCCTGGGGAGGCCTCCCGCCCAGGCGTGCGCTGCAAGCACCCCCTCCTCAGGCGGCCCGACGTGCCCCCCGAACCAGTTCCCGGCGGGCAGGCCCCACGGAGTGGGGGTGGGGCGGGGAAGCCCAGGCGCGGGGGCCACGGGCGCACGCACGGAACGCGCATCCCTTTCCCTTCTGATTGGCTGAGCCGTGGCAGTGGGGGCGGGTGCTTGCCGGCTCTGGACTCTAGGGCCTGATGTGCCGGAGGGCACGCTCCGGCGGTCGTACGCGGGGATACTGCGCTGCGGGCGGAAGTGCGTGATTGGTTAGGTGGTGGGGGCGGGTTAGCCGCTGTTGCCTGGTAACAGCGTCCAGCTCCCCGGCGGAGGCGTCGCGATCCCTTGCTTCCTGTAGCGCGCGTTGCCGAGTGCCGCGCGACGTGGGGTTTGTCGTGGGTGTGCCCAGTGGGGCGGCCACCCGCGGCCGGCTTGTGAGCAGAAAACCAATCCAGAGGCCGGCAGAAGAGTCTTTGGTCCTGAACTACACTCCGTCACGGTTATGATTTAGATGTAAAGGAGAAAAAAGGCTGGGAGGGCTGTTTTCCCCCGTCCTTGCTGTTTAATAGCAGCTTTATTGACACTCCATGAAATTCACCTTTAAAAGTGTGTAGTTTAGTGTGTGTGAGGTGCTAAATCGCTTCAGTTGTGTCGACTCAACGACCCAATGGAGCCCGCCAGGCTTCGCTGTCCGTGGGATTTCCCAGGCAAGAATACTGGAGTGGGTTGCCATCTCCAGGAGATCTGCCCGACCCGGGAATCGAACCCATGGCTCTTGGCCTCCTAGGCGGGTTCTTGACCACTAGCACCACCTGGAAAGCCCCGTATAGTTCAGTGATTATTGTTTATTCACAGTTATGCAGCTATCACCACCAATTCCAGAACATTTCAGTTCAGTTCAGTCGCTCAGCCGTGTCCGACTCTTTGCGACCCCATGAATCGCAGAACGCCAGGCCTCCCTGTCCATCACCAACTCCCGGAGTTTACCCAAACTCATGTCCATCGAGTCGGTGATGCCATCCAGCCATCTCATCCTCGGTCGTCCCCTTCTCCTCCTGCCCCCAATCCCTCGCAGCATCAGGGTCTGTTCCAATGAGTCAACTCTTCACATGAGGTGGCCAAAGAATTGGAGTTTAAGCTTCAGCATCAGTCCTTCCAATGAACACCCAGGATTGGTCTCCTTTAGAATGGACTGGTTGGATCTCCTTGCAGTCCAAGGGACTCTCAAGAGTCTTCTCCAACACCACAGTTCAAAAGCATCAATTCTTCGGCACTCGGCTTTCTTCACAGTCCAACTCTCACATCCATATGTGACTACTGGAAAAACCATAGCCTGGACTAGACAGACCTTACATTGTCATCACCCCAAAAGAAATGCTGAATCCATTAAGACAGTCATTCCCCTTTGTCACCCCAGCCGTGGACACTGCCAATATTCATTCTGTCCCTATGTCTCTGACATTCCAAATAGTTCTTGTTCCACATCGTTCCTAAGCACAGAATCATCAAAGGATCTTTGGGATCTGGCTTCATTCATTCATTCCTCCTTATGGCTAATAATCCATTGTATGGGTATACCACATTTTCATTTTCTGTCAAATGATGAATTTTTAAAAATTTTTTCCACTGTTTGGCTATTATGAATATTGCAGTGAACAGCTATGTTCACGTTTGTGTGTGTGTGTGTACATTTGTTTTCAACTCTTGAGCACCTGCCAAGGAGTGGAATTGCTGGGCCAAAAATGTCACTGTTTCATTTCCTGCTGGTAATTTGAAGTAAGCAGATATGAACATACAAGATTGGGAACTGGGAAACTGGTATTGCTCACAGCTGCATGTGAAGAACTGAGCAGGCTCTTCTGCTTTCTTACATTTGGAGAGGAAGGTTTGGTCTGTGTGACCAGCCACCTTGCCTTCAGAGGACACAGCGCTTGGCACCAGGCAGCTGCAGGCGTCAGTCCATTTGGAGTGGGTCCCTGTTCTTCCTGCCTTCCTGTTATTTAGCCCCCGTGTTTGCTGCCCAGCGCTCTGGGTCTTTGCCCACACCTGCAGCCTGGATGGGCTCTTCGCTTTTTCTCAGGCTTTGGAACTTGCTCACATGCCTTCATTCTCATCCCGGACGTTCTTGACTCAGCAGCTTAGACCATTTCAGCGCCATCTGGCTCCCATTTTGCCTTTATCACCTGCTATTCTGCTGTGTCTTACTCCAGAGCACAGGGTGTGGATTTTATTCACTTTTCTTTCCCCCTTGTCCTTCCTTTCAGCAGTATAAGTTTTCATACAGCTGGTGCCCATTACATTTTTAAAAGTTTTAAGCATTCGTTCGGCTAAACTGAAGTACTTGACTATTTGTTAAGCATTTAATTTTAACTAGGTTTTTTTTTTTTCATTTTTTGTCATTGAAAATACGTTATATTTCTAGTTCTTTTCCGTACTCCTTGATCCTTTCAGAAGAGTCCTTGTTGTCTTGAAATTTGTTATTATTCTTTTTTTTTTGAATATTTTTTCTCAGATTGAGATATAATTGACATATAACATTCTATTAGTTTTAGGAGTACAACATAGTGATTTGACATATGTATGTATCATGAAATGACTGGTGAACATCCATCACATCACAGTTGCAATTGTTTTTTTCTCATGGTAAGATCAATTCTCTCAGCAACTTTCAAATATACAGTACAGTATTATTAGCTATGGGCTTCCCAGGTGGCTCAGTGGTAAAGAATTCACCTGCTGATGCAGGAGATGCAGGAGATGTGAGTTCGATCCTTGGGTCAAGGAGATCCCCTGTGGAAGGAACTGGCAACCCACTCCTGTATTCCTGCCTGGGAAATCGCAAGGACAGAGGAACTTGGTGGGCTACAGCCCATGGGGTCTCAAAGAGTGAGACACGATGGAGCACACACGCATGCATTATTAACTGTTGTCACCAAGCTGTCTGTTACGTCCTCAAAACTTACTGATTTTATAACTGGGAGTTTGCACCTCTTGACCATTTCAGTATGTTTCTGCTGAATGGTGAATAGGTACACTTGGGTTTGCAGTTTCCATTTACTGTAGACCTGGGAGAAGGTGGCACTTTAGGAACTGGCTAAATACAATCAAGGCCTCAGGGACCTGAAAAAAAAATTAACCTTTGCAAAGAAAAATCTGGAAACAGCTTAAAAAGCAAAGCAGACGTCTGTTTCAGGATTTCAGAGTTTTGATAAATGCAGTGGATGCTATTCCAAATGATGAAATTATAAGTGGTGGAAATGAAATCTAGAAAAGAGATGGGCAAACTTTTTTTTGTAAGGGGTCAGATAATAAATATTTCCAGCTCTGAGGGTATGTGGTCTCTGTCACCTGCAACCCTGCCTTTGCAGAAAAACAGTCAATGGACAAGATGTCAACCAATGAGTGTGGCTGTGTTCCAGTAAAACTTTATTTACCAAAATAGGAGGCAGTCTGGTTTTGATGTTTGTTTTCATTGAAAATGTAACATTGAAAAGGAAAGTCCTCAAAGATTTCTGGGAGAGCTAAGAGATTTGAGAGTTGTTTCAGTTTATATCTCCAGTTTTAAAAAAGCAAATAGTTAAGCACAGTGTAAAATCTGTGATCTAAATGAACATACCAGTGCTTTGAATTTCAATCACTATATTGGCTTTGGGGCTTTGAACTCTGTGGTACTAGCTCTCATTGTCTAGGACTTTTAGCTTTATTAGAATGCAGTGATTTCTTTTTTTCCTCAGTGTTCTCAAGGTGAGAAACCACAAAATTAGCTTATAATCATGGTTCGTTAGTTTTGATGTGCTATTAACGCATGATGTGTTCTAAAGCATAAAAGACAAAGTTCCTGCCTCCATTTGTTGTTAAGTAAGGGGTGCAAGTAGGTGATAATTACTGCCGGGGTCCAGCCCCGGTGGATCCAGGGAAATTCGAAGCGTGGACGGCGTAGGCGAGGAAAGCTTATTTATTTATTAATATAAGATTAGATTAGGAAGAAATAGTGTACTAGGAAAATTTAGTGGAGAAAAGAGGCTGAATAACTTGGTTTACATGGAAAGCCAATAAAGTTCCAGACAAGGAACTTGCACCCTCTACGTTGGGCCACTGGCGCCCATTTGAATATCGGAGAGTGCCCCGCCTTGGGCTCTCTCTCTTACGGATCTTAGAAGCCAGGACAAGTAAGTAGACATAGCGAGCCTCCACGCCCCAGATGGGAATTCAGCCTGAAGTTAGAGTAAAGAGGAGACATCGGGGAAACCAGTCCTTCCAATGACTGGCCCCGCCTCTATTGTCTAGAAAGGCCTTTTATACCTTTTTGATTGTACATAGAGATCAATGGGTAATACAAAATTATGCAGCCCAGATTCTTATCAAAACCAGGCTTTTCTCTCTGCATACCTAGTTGTATACACAAATCTTAGGTGATTTACATCATCTTACTGCCAAAAGGGCCAATTAACATTTTACAGCCTTTTTTCTGATAAGGGTTTGTCAACCAGAAGACTTATTTGTGTTGATCTTCCCAAAGTCTGGTGCCACTCTCAGAAAGCACTAAATAAAGTTATATTCTTACATAGCAAAGATACAGCAATTTATAACAAGTAAAAGGAATACAGTGATTTATAACAAAAGTAATTAACTCAAAAATGTAGTGTTGCTAACATCAAAACTACTATATATCTTTTTCCATATCCTGTTTACATTGATTAACATCCTCCCAAGTGCCTAAAAGATAAAGAATATGGAGGCCTGGCAGCAATCATTGAGTCAACAGTGAAAACCCATCACCAATATGATTTTTAGCTCTTTAGAAGAGGCTCTGTATCTTTAAGATGCTTTTAAGCTTTGTGCCTCTCTCGCTTGGGGGGCTGTAAGCAATTCACAAGCTGTAAGAGGTCCTGGGGAACCTGTTAGGCAAGCTAGAGAGTTATCAGAGGGGGTTGGAGCTGAAACATCCCTTTCAAATGCAGAAGACTAAAGCCCTGAGTTGACTTTTTCCAGAGTGTGTCAGAAGAGTGGAAAAGCAGACAGATTTTTATTTTGCGGGGTACATGCTCAGGAAATACCAGGGGGAAAACCTGAGGTCTGATTAGCCTTGCCATCAGAGCTCTGCCCCATGACCTTGTCATGGGTGGAATTCCTCATGCTGGCTCCCAGTAAATTACAAAACATTCATTTTTAAAATTAAATTACAAAACATTCATTTTTTTAAATTACTACCATTGATGCCCACTGATAAGATCTTTTTTGAGTTCCAATTAGTGTCATTCTGCCTATTTTTTTATTCTCTGTTTAAGTTTTGGCATCACAGTCCTCTCAGAGATTATTGTAGTGTAATTACAGATTGGATGGGAGCATAAAATAAGAGCCTGGAATATGCCAGTCCTTTAAGTGGGCTCATCTCTGGTAGCTGTCAGTGTGAGCATCTCACAACATCAAGTCTGATTGTATTATTTTAAAATGTGGGTTTTTCATACATTATGGCCCCTCACTACATCATTGGATAATTAATGGTGGAAACAATGACCCAGGTCAACACTGTAGGGAAAACTGGCTCTGAGGGACTTAGCAAGAGATCACAGCAAGGTCACAATGAATCCAGAATTCATGCCATCGACAGGACAGTCATCAAACTGTGGCATTGAAGGCTCCAGTGGTTGCTCAGTGACCAGCCAAGAGAAGGCTTGAGAGAGGCTGAAAAGTATTAAAGTTGTGGCTGGAAGACATGAACTCTAAGGACATATCTGTCAATGGCAAAATTCTAAGACAAAAGGGAAACCACCACCAAAGAGGGGGTGGACTGGTGATAGGCAGCGCGGAGCCTGCCAAGGGTGGCTGACACATTTCAGAACCACTTACCCGAAAAAGTGCGCAATGTCGGCAAAGCTGCATGTGCAGATTAAGAGTCAGGAAAGCCTCTCTCCTAAACAATTAAAGAAATCATAGAAGAAAAGTGTTCCCTCTGGGAAAGGTGTTCACTACTTCCTTCCATAGTGTTGACCGTACTTGAATTTACCTTTTGGTGTCCCTACTTCCGTTTTAAGACACAACTCTGCCAAATGAGACATAGTCTTATTTTTAAGCGGTATTTGAATTAATTGACTCAGAAAGATGACAGTCAAGAATATCAGTTTCTTCGGACTTCCCTGGCAGTCTAATGGTTGACACTTCAACTTCCAATGTAGGAGGTCCAGGTTTGATCCCTGGTCGGGGAGGGCAGCCAAAAAACCAAGACATAAAACAGAAACAGTATTGTGACAAATTCAGTAAAGACTTTCAAAATAATCCGCATAAAAAAATAATGTTAATAATAAAAAGACTATCAGCTTCTTCATCACAGTTTTAAATAATGGCTCAGATGGTAAAGAATCTGCCTGCAACGGAGGAGACACAAGTTCAATCCCTGAGTCAGGAAGATCTACTGGAGAAAGGAATGGCTATCCACTCCAGTATTCTTGCCTGGAGAATTCCATGGACAGAGAGAGGAGCATGGTGGGCTACAGTCCAGGAGGTTGCAAAGAGTTGGACAAGACTTAGCGACTAAACATCAACAGCAAGATAAAAGTTGACCAATGTTTGATATATTTAAAGCTGATTTAAAAATCCTTGTGAGATTTCTATAACTTAAAATGGGAAAGAGATTTTAATATTTCAACAAAGTAATGCAGGTGATGTGTAAAAATATAGACAAGAAATAGAAGTGAAATTCTGTCTTGGCCAATAGATAGATTTTGCACAAATAAAAATTATTTCAAGTTGGGACTTTCACATGGAGTAGTTTAATCTGAATTCTTGATGATACAGTCTAAATACTTATTAAAGGAATTATAAAACCCATTGACTGTACGATTTTAAGAAACAGAAATGTGTATATATTTGATGTAAGCTTAAAAAATAATTTTTAGAAATTTGAAACAGTATCAAACTTACAGAAAAATTACAAGTGTAGTATGAAGAAGTTTTATTTTTTCTGAACCATTAGAGATAAAGTATCTGTGGCCACATCATCCTTAGATTACTGATAAACATCATAAAGTTTTACCAGTTATCTCTGTATACTCTTCCCTATAGCAAAACATTGGGTTGCTACATTTCCCAATATAGAAAATATTGGGTTGGCCAAAAAAGTTCATTTAGACTTTTCCATACCATCTTATAGAAAAACCTGAATGAACTTTTTGGCCAGCCCAATATTTGCCCATCACACATAAAAGATTTGTATCCAGAAAATATAAAGAATTTATAAACTCAATAATAAGCAGACAATCTAGTTTCAAAATGGACAAAAAATCTGAATAAGACATTTCACTAAATAAGCTATATGGATGGCAGAAAAGCACATGAAAAGATGCCTAGCATTTTTAGTCATTAGGAGATTGCCAACTAAAACTGCAAAGTGATATCGCTACCCACGTATTAAAATTGCTAAAAAGAATTTTTTTTAAGCTGACAATACTGCATGTTGACAAGGATGCAGAGCAACTGGAATCCTCACATATTAGTGATAGGGATATATTCTCAAAGGGCTTCCCTGGTAGCCCAGTTGGTAAAGAATCCGCCTGCAATGCAGGAGACCCTGGTTCAATTCCTGGGTCAGGAAGATCTCCTGGAGGAGGGAAGGGCTACCTGCTCCAGGATTCTTGGGTTTCCCTTATGACTCAGCTGGTAAAGAATCTGCCTGCAATCTGGGAGATCTGGGTTCGATCCCTGGGTTGGGAAGATCCCCTGGAGAAGGGAAAGTCTACCCACTCCTGTATTCTGGCCTAGAGAATTCCATGGACTGTATAGGCCATGAGGTCACAAAGAGTTGGTCATGACTGATCAACTTTCCTTTCACTATATTCTCATATATTAGTGGTAGGAATTGGAAAAGATCCCGATGCTGGGAAAGATTAAAGGCAAAAGAAGAAGAGGGTGGCAGAGCATGAGACGGTGAGGTCGCATTACTGTCTCAATGTCTCAATGGTCATGAATTTGAGCAAGCTCCAGGAGATCGTGCAGGACAGGGGAGCCTGGCCTGCTGCAGTCCATGGGGTCAAAAAGAGTCAGACATGACTTAGCAACTGAACAACAGCAAAAGTGGTAGGAATACAAAATGGCACAACCACTTCGGAAAACAGTTCCACTTCTTTTGAAGCTAAAAAAACAAACCAAAAAAACCTCAAGATATATGACCCAGCAATCCCACTCTTAGATGTTTACGCAACAGAAATGAGACCTTAGGTTGACTCAATGGTGGTTTTATTCATCAGTTCAGTTGCTCAGTCATCTCTGACTCTGTGTGACCCCATGAACTGCAGCACGCCAGGCCTCCCTGACCATCGCCAGCTCCCAGAGTTTACTCAAACTCATGTCCGTTGAGTCAGTGATGCCATTCGACCATCTCACCCTCTGTCATCCCCTTCTCCCACCTTCAGTCAGCATCAGGCTCTTTTCAAATGAGTCAGTTCTTCGCATCAGGTGGCCAAAGTATTGGAGTTTCAGCTTCAGCATCAGTCCTTGCAATGAATATTCAGGACTGATTTCCTTTAGGATGAACTGGTTGGATCTCCTTGCTGTCTCAAGGGACTCTCAAGAGTCTTCTCCAACACCACAGTTCAAAAGCATCAATTCTTCGGTGCTCAGCTATCTTTATAGTCCAACTCTCACATCCATACCTGACTACTGGAAAAATCATAGCTTTGACTAGATGAACCTTTGTTGGCAAAGTAATGTCTCTGCGTTTTAATATGCTCTCTAGGTTGGTCATAATTTTTCTTCCAAGGGGCAAGCGTCTTTTAATTTATGGTTTTATTCACAGTCATCAAAAAACTTCAGACAGCCCAAAAGTTATGTAAATGGTGAAAGGGTTAATTTAACTGTGTTTCATCTCTACAGTAGAATATTCAGTAACACAAAGAACAAATTACTGATACAGCCCCAGCACAGCATAGGATTCCATTTATATGATATTCAGGAATAAGCAAAACTGTGGGAACAGAAGACAGATGAGTTCTGGCCAGAGGTTGAGGTAGGGGTATCAACAAAGAGGCATGGAGGAATCTGGGGTGTGATGGAGCAGCTCATACCATGATTTCAGTGGTGGTTACATAACCTTATATTTGCTAAAAGTGTACAGAACCATACGTTAGACAAGGTTGAACTTTTTGAAAAGTGTACTTTAATTTTTAAAAATATTTTTAAGGGGAATTCCCTGGCGGTCCAGTGGTTAGGACTTGGCACTTTTACTATGGAGGACCTGGGTTCAATCCCTGGGTCGGGAAGATCCCCTGGAGGAGGGCATGGCAACCCACTCCAGTATTCTTGCCTGGAGAATTCCATGGACAGAGGAGCCTGGCGGGCTACAGTCCATGGGGCCAAAAGGAGTCAGATACAACTGAGCAACAGGGCACACAGACACACACTCAGTGAACTAAGATCCTACAAGCCACGCCTTGGCCAAAACAACAAAAAATTTTTTTAAGGATACATGACTTCATGTTCAAGTGATTGGGGTTTTTTTTGGTTTCACAAACCACCCACATGTAAACATATTACAGTGCATCTTCCAGGCGCTTGAGAGAAAGAAGTGAAGTGAAGTGAAGTGGCTCAGTCGTGTCCAACTCTTTGCGACCCCATGGACTGTAGCCAGTCAGGTTCCTCTGTCCGTGGAATTTTCCAGGCAAGAATACTGGAGTGGGTTGCCATTTCCTGCTCCAGGGGATCTTCCCGAGCTAGGAATCGAACCTGGGTCTCCCGCACTGCAGGCAGACGGTTCACTGAGCCACCAGGAAAGAAGGGAGGACTGTTAATAACTCATCTGCAAGGCAGGTGCATGAGTTCTGTCCTAGCCCAGGACGCATGGTCTCTCTAATCGTGGGGCTCCTGCCTTTGGAGATCCTTTATCTAAGCTCCCTGAGCTCCTTGGTTTGCCATCCGCTCCTCCACTGCATTCCCAGCCCCTGTTGCTCCACGAATCATCCTGTGGGTTAGCATGGGACCTTAAACAGTGTGCGAGTAGCAAATCGGGTGATCAGAAAAGCACTGGCATGCGGTGTATGTTTGGTGAGTGTTAATTTCCTTTCTCGCCATCCAACCTCTCTTTGATTTCATTTTCTTTCTAATTTTTAGTTTTTTGGCCACACTGCACAGTATGTAGGACCTTATTTCCTCAAAAGGGATCCACCCAAGCCCCTTCCTTGAAGTGGGAGGGTGGAGTCTTAACCACTGGACCACCAGGGAAGTCCTCTCATTTGATTTCTTAATAGCTTTTTGTTGTTGTTGGGCCCACAGCTGGGCTTGTGGGAGCTTAGTTTCCTGACCAGGGATTGAACCCCCTGACCTGGCAGTGAAAGCACCAAGTCATAACCCCTGAAACTACCCCCCCCCCCGTTCTTTTTTTGAAATAAAATCCACCCATTTAAAGTATACAATTCAGTGGCTTTTAATATATGCATGTAGTTGGGCAATCGTAACCACAAACAATTTTAGAATAGTTTCATCATCCCTGAAGAGAAACCCTGTACCATTTATCTACCCACCTCCCAGCCCTAAGCAACCCGCAGTCTACTTCTGTCTCTGTAGATTTCCCTGTTCTGAACATTACATATTCATAGACTCCTATAAACGTGTGGTTCCCTTGATTTTAAGGTGACCTGACGTGACGTGAAGTCGCTCAGTCGTGTCCGACTCTTTGCGACCCCATGGGGTGTAGCCTACCAGGCTTCTCCATACCCCCCCCCCGTTCTTTTTTTGAAATAAAATCCACCCATTTAAAGTATACAATTCAGTGGCTTTTAATATATGCATGTAGTTGGGCAATCGTAACCACAAACAATTTTAGAATAGTTTCATCATCCCTGAAGAGAAACCCTGTACCATTTATCTACCCACCTCCCAGCCCTAAGCAACCCGCAGTCTACTTCTGTCTCTGTAGATTTCCCTGTTCTGAACATTACATATTCATAGACTCCTATAAACGTGTGGTTCCCTTGATTTTAAGGTGACCTGACGTGACGTGAAGTCGCTCAGTCGTGTCCGACTCTTTGCGACCCCATGGGGTGTAGCCTACCAGGCTTCTCCATCCATGGGATTTTCCAGGCAAGAATACTGGAGTGAGTTACCATTTCCTTCTCCAGGGGATCTTCCTGACCCAGGGACCGAACCTGGGTCTCCCGCATTGGAGGCAGGCGCTTTAACCTCTAAGCCGCTGGGACTTCTAATTCAGTAGCACAACTCCAAGGCAGCAAGCAAGACCCAGTGTTTAAGGCGAGGGGGCTCATAAAAGGTCAGCGGTGAAAAGACCCTTCCTGGGAGGTGATTGGTTGTCTCTGATCGGAGAGGAGGCGGCCGATGGCAGCCCACTGGGGTCTCAGAGCTGGTTGGTGGTCTGGGTTTCCCCCAGCCTGGCTTTCCTGCTCCTGGCTCAGGGAGGGCCCGCCCCTGCCCATCAGGCCTCGTGCTCTGGAAGCTCATGTCACCACCCGGCCTGGTGTGTGGTCACTGCTAATGCAGCAGGCCGATGACAGTTTCTTCCTGGCAAAGGGTGGAGGAGCGGACGCAGTCACGGGTTAGGGGAGCAGGGAATGTTCCACGCGCCGTGTTGACTAAGGGCTCTCAGGGAAGTGATCCAGATGCAGCCACTTCTAGAGAGCAGAAAGCCTCAGACGGAGTCAGCCTTCCCCATGAAGCCCAACTAGACTCCGCCACCTCCAGGGTGCTTCCCATCAAAGAGTACTGAGATGGTCCCGAGAAGTTCTGATAATGAAGCGGGAGCTCTCGTCTCCTGTGGCTTCCCCACAGGCTGTTAGGATGGCGTCCCTCCCATTATTTTTTGTAAAATTTTTTAAATTGAGTGATAATTGCTTTACAGTGTGTTGGTTCCTGTGGCACATGAATCCACCATGTGTAGACATACATCCCCTCCCTCTTAAGCCTCCCTCCCACCCCTCTAGGTCACCACAGAGCACCAGGCTGAGATCCCTGAGTTACATAGCAACTTCCTACTAGCTATCTGTTTCACACGTGATAATGTATGTATTTCATTGCTACTCTCAATTCGTCCCACCCCGCCTTTCCCCATTTCTTAACACACTGAATGTGATCGACATCGTAGCAATGCATACATGCATGCCAACTCACTTCAGTCGTGTCCAGCTCTTTGGGGCCCCATGGACTGTAGCCTGCCTGGCTCCTCTGTCCATGGGGATTCTCCAGGCAAGAATACTGGAGTGGGTTGCCATGCCCCCGTCCAGGGGACCTTCCCAAGCCAGTAGTCAAACTCCTGTCTCTTACATCTCCTGCATTGGCAGGCAGGTTCTTAGCACCACCTGGGAAGCCCTGACATCTTAGCAGACCTAGGGCAATTGAAGGTGAGAGGTGGAAACAGCAGTCGGCAGAAAGTTGCCCTGGTTCTAGCTTTGCAAGGACAAATCAACATGTTTCTGACCTGAGAATGCGTCTGCTCCTTTTTCTCTGTCTGGGATAGTAGGCAAAATAAGAATTTTGAATGAAAGTATTCTGAGCTCCCCAAGTAATAAGGATGGAGCATAATCTAAGTGAACATTCTGGTAAGTGGGAATCATAACATGCCTTTGCAGTTTCATACTTTGTGATATGCATTTCCTTGGTCTGATGTGCTAAGTGATAATCATGGAATCTAGCCGCTAGAGGAAAGAGTTTCTAAGACATAACATGAGTGCCTGCTGGGTGCTGCTTGCCGCTTTTTCTTTTTCAATTTTTTTTTAATTGAAGGATAATTGCTTTACAGAATTTTGTTTTCTGTCAAACCTCAACATGAATCAGCCATAGGTATACACGTATCCCCTCCCTTTTGAACCTCCCTCCCCATCCCACACCTCTAGGTTGATACAGAGCCCCTGTTTGAGTTTCCTGAACCATATAACAAACTCCCGTTGGCTGTCTATTTTACATATGATAATGTAAGTTTCCATGTTACTCTCTCCATCCATCTCACCCTCTCCTCCCCTCTCCCCAAGTTCGTAAGTCTATTCTCTATGTCTGTTTCTCCACTGCTGCCCTGTAAGTAAATTTTTCAGTACCATTTTTCTAGATTCCATATATGGTGCGTTAGAATATGATATTTATCTTTCTCTTTCTGACTCACTTCACTCTGTATAATAGGTTCTAGTTTCATCCAGCTCATTAGAATTGACTCAAAGGCGTTCCTTTTTATGGCTGAGTAATAGTCCATCAGGAGACGGAAATGGCAACCCACTCCAGTGTTCTTGCCTAGAGCACCCCAGGGACAGGGGAGCCTAGTGGGCTGCCGTCTATGGGGTCGCACAGAGTTGGACACGACTGAAGTGACTTAGCAGCAGCAATAGTCCATCATGTATATGCACCACATCTTTATCCAGTATCTGTTGCTGGATATCTAAGTTGCTTCCATGTTCTAGCTGTTGTAAATAGTGCTGCAATGAACAATGGGATACATGTGTCTTTTTCAATTTTGGTTTCCTCAGGGTATATGCCTGGGAGTGGGATTGCTGGGTCATATGGTGGTTTTATTCCTAGTTTCTTAAGGAATCTCTATACTGTCTTTCATAGTGGCTGTATCAGTTTATATTCCCACCAACAGTGCAAGAGTGTTCCCTTTTCTCCACACCCTCTCCAGCATTTATTGTTTGTAGACTTTTTGATAGCACCCATTCCAACTGGTATGAGGTGATATCTCATTGTAGTTTTGATTTGCATTTCTCTAATAATGAGCAATGTTGAGTATCTTTTCATGTGTCTGTTAGCCATCTGTATGTCTTTGGAGAAATGTCTGTTTAGGTCTTTTTCCCACCTTTTGACTGGGTTGTTTGTTTTTTCTGGTATTGAGTTGTATGAACTGCTTGTATATTTTGGAAATTAATTCCTTGTCAGTTGTTTCATTTGCTATTATTTTCTCCCATTTTGAGGGTTGTCTTTTTACCTTGCTTATAGTTTCCTTTGCTGTTTAAATGTTTTTAAGTTTAATCAGGTCCCACTTGTTTACCTGTGTTTTTATTTCTGTTACTCAAGGAGGTGGGTCATAGAGGATCTTGCTTTGATTTATGTCATTGAGTGTTCTGCCTATGTTTTCCTCTAAGAGTTTAATAGCTTCTGGTCTTACATTTAGGTCTTTAATCCATGTTGAGTTTATCTTTGTGTATGGTGTTAGGAAGTGTTCTAATTTCATTCCTTTACATGCAGCTGTCCACTTTTCCCAGCACTATTTATTGAAGAGGCTGTCTTTGCCCCATTGTATATTCTTGCCTCCTTTGTCAAAAATAAGGTACCCATAGGTGCATGGGCTTATTTCTGGGCTTCCTATCTTGTTCCATTGGTCTATGTTTCTGTTTTTTTGTGTGTCAGTGCCATACTGTCTTGATGACTGGAGCTTTGTAGTATAATCTGAAGGCAGGAAGGTTGATTCCTCCAGCTCCAGTCTTCTTTCTCAAGACTGCTTTGGCTATTCGGGGTCTTTTGTGTTTCCATTTGAATTGTGAAATTTTTTGTTCTAGTTCTGTGGAAAATGTCATTGGCAATTTGATAGGGATTGCGTTGAATCTGTAGATTGCATTTGGTAGTATAGTCATTTTCACAATATTGATTCTTCCTACCCAGAAACATGGAATATGGCTCCATCTGTTTGTGTCATCTTTGATTTCTTTCATTAGTGTCTTATAATTTTCTGTGTACAGTTCTTTTGTCTCCTTAGGTAAGTTTACTCCTAGATATTTAATTCTTTTTGGTGCAATAGTGAATAGGATTGATTCCTTAATTTCTCTTTCTGACTTTTCATTGTTAGTATATATAGAAATGCAAGTGATTTCTGTGTATTGATTTTGTATCCTGCAACTTTGCTAAATTCAATGAATAGCTCTAGTAATTTTCTATCTTTAGGGTTTTCTGTGTACAGTATCATGTCATCTGCAAACAGTGAAAGCTTTACTTCTTTTCTGATCTGGATTCCTTTTATTTCTTTTTCTTCTCTAATTGCTGTAGCTAGGACTTTCAGAACTATGTTGAATAATAGTGGTGAAAGGGGACATCCTTGTCTTGTTCCTGATCTTAGGGGGAATGCTTTCAGTTTCTCACCATTGAGAACAATGTCTGCTTTAGGCTTATCATATATGGCCTTTACTGTGTTGAGGTAGGTTCCTTCCATGCCCATTTTTTGAAGAGTTTTAATCATAAATGGGTGCTGACTTTTGTCAAAGGCTTTTTATGCATCTATTGAGATATCACATGGTTTTTATCTTTCAATTTGTTAATATGGTGTATCACACTGATTGATTTGCATATATTGAAGAATCCTTGCATCCCTAGAATAAACCCAACTTGATCATGGTGTATGAGCTTTTTGATGTGTTGCTGAATTATATTTGCTAACATTTTGTTGAGGATTTTTGCATCTATGTTCATCAGTGATATTGGCCTGTAGTTTTCTCTTTTTGTGTTGTCTTTGTCTGGTTTGGATATCAGGGTATGGTGGCCTCGTAGAATGAGTTTGGAAGTGTTCCTTCCTCTGCAATTTTTTGAAAGCATTTTCGAAGGATAAGCATTAGCTCTTCTCTAAATGTTTGATGGAATTCTCCTGTGAAACCATCTGGTCCTGGACTTTTGTTTCTTGGGAGATTTTTGACCACACCTTCAATTTCAGTGCTTGTAATTGGAGTTGTTCATAATTTCTTATGAACCATGTTTCTTCCTGGTTCAGTCTTGGAAGATTGAACTTTTCTAAGAATCCATCCATTTCTTCCAGGCTATCCTGTTTTCTGCTTTTTCCAACTCCAACTCTCTTGCTGAAACAGAGTCCTGGTGATGACCAGCAATAGTCACCAACTTCTGTTTGTTCTCAAATGGGGTGTAATAACAAGAAGAGAGTCAAAGGCTTGATTTTAAGATAATTGTTTCAAAGATTCAAATTGGGACTTCCCTGATGGTCTGGTAGTTAGGACTCCGAACTTCCACTGCAGAGAGCACAGGTTCCATCCCTAGTCAGGGAACTAAGATCTAAGATCCACCATGCCTAAGTCGCATGCCTAGTACATAAATCAATTTTTAAATAAATAAAAACTTCAAATGGAAGTGTATTTCCTCACCTGTTCATGCCCTGGTCATGCCTGTTAATTCATGTTCTTGGGCTTCTCAGGTGGCACTAGTGGTAAAAAAACCAGCCTGCCAATGCAGGAGACATGAGTTCTGGGTTCGATCCCTGGGTCGGGAAGATCCCCTGGAGGAGGGCACAGCAACCCACTCCAGTATTCTTGCCTGGAGAATCCCCATGGACCAAGGAGCCTGGCAGGCTGCTGTCCACAGGGTCACAAAGAGTCGGACACAACTGAAGTGATGTAGCTCGCTTGCTCAGTATGGATGTCACATTCTTATGCTCTATTTCATAATAGGCAGAGTTGTAAAAAAAAAAAACTTTAATTCTAACAATTTGCATCCTAACGGCTCTGTGTGTGCTAGTGTGTCTTTCTCAGGGAGGCTTTGACTTTAACATAAGAGATCCTCAAGGATCCTCCAGTGGCTTCAGAAAGTCTAGACAGATGCGTAGTTACATTTTTAGAGTTGCTTTTCAGCATGGTTTATCCATCCAGATTGGCCAGGGTAAGCGAGGGTCAAAAACACCACCCGATTTGGGTGCATTCAAGGAGCAAGAATTGATTCCTTGCTGGCACTGGAGGTCTCTTGTGAGTTGGCTGTGGGTCTGATCTGTGTTTTTCCCTGAATCCTGATCACATGGAACCTGACAGATCAAACTGCAAAGGAAGAGGGAGTATGGTGGAATCCCCAGCATGGAAGTGATGTCACTTCCCTGACATCCTCGGCCAACACAGGGCATGTGGCCACACACCTTCAAGTAGTCAAGAAATCAATTCAGGAAGAAACATTTGCAAATATTTCTCAATAGTCTTGTAGGACCACCATACTTCATGCCCATGGATCTTTGGGCTTCCTCCCACATACTTATGTTGATCTGTTTATCTTTTGCTTACAAATATAATTAAGTCAGCTATTGCAGGGACAGGATATGATAGATATTAATACACTGCATGCTGTATTTCAAAGAACTTTTTCTGGTGCTGCAGAAAGTTTTTCAAAGAAGCTTTCTAATGCTCACTTGATATAGCATTTAGCAAAAGTTAGCATGAGCCTTCATTGCAGGCGAAGTCCTAACAGGAGAGGAAGGAAGGGGTTTTTTTTCTCTTCCAGTCTCTAGTACACAAACCCACTGCTCTCCTTTTTCTGTGTATGTGGGCCGGAATGTGGTGTCAGTCACCGCAATGCTGGAATCGGACAAAACAACGCTGGATCAGTAAGAGACATTACCTTCTCTCCTCCTCACCTGGGAAATAGTTAACATGCCTCTCTAGTGTAATACCCGACTTCATTTAATGAAATACATGTCTAGGTTTAGTGGGAGACACACGATCTTAGGCAAATCATGTTGTTGTTGTTCAGTCGCTCAGTCATGTCCGACTGTTTTCGACCTGATGGACTGCAGCACGCCAGGCTTACCTGTCCATCACCAACTCCCAGATTCTGCTCAAACTCATGTCCATCGAGTCAGTGATGCCATCCAACCCTCTCATCCTCTGTCATCCCCTTATCCTCCTGCCTTCAATCTTTCCCAGCATCAATGTCTTTTCTAATGAGTCACTTCTTTGCATCAGGTGGCCAAAGTATTGGAACTTTAGCTTCAACATCAGTCCTTCCAATGAATATTCAGGGTTGATTTCCTTTAGGATTGACTGATTTGATCTCTTTGCAGTTCAGGGGACTCTCAAGAGTCTTCTCCAACACCACAGTTAAAAGCATCAATGCTTTGCCGCTCAGCTTTCTTTGTGGTCCAACTCTCACATCCATAGATGACAACTGGATCATATACTGTCCTTTTTTGGGGAGTGGGAGGTGCTCTGGGTCTTTGTTGTGGCCAGCAAGCTTCTCTAGTTGCAGCATGCAGACTTAATTGCCCCTTGGCTTGTGGGGTCTTAGTTCCCTGACCAGGGATCGAACCAGAGTTCCCTGCATTGGAAGGCGAATTCTTAACCACTGGATCACCAGAGAAGTCCCCATGTACTGTTTTTAAGTGTCAGCTTTAAAGGAAGGTTTGAACTGGGTCACCTGTGAGGACCCTCCCAGTTCTCAACCAGTTGAGCAGGACACAGTTTCTATCACTCACTTTCTTAATACTCTTTCCTAGGGATTATGGCGCAAGCCGCAGTGTCCACCCTGCCCACTGCAAATGAGGAGTCCTCGGAGAGCAGGATGGTAGTGACGTTCCTCGTGTCTGCTCTTGAGTCCATGGTGAGATGGTTTCCAGTTCTATAAAACGTCATCTGGTTGGATCACTGCTGAATTACGAAACACTTCAACACTTTTGACATTCAGCTATAGTGTTAAATCCTATTTGTGTACACATACCCTTTTTAAGAAAGAATGATGGGCTTGTCAGATAATTAAGAACTGTTTTCCTACATTAAGGATGGAATCGTATAAAGCTAAGCTCTCCAGATCTGAAAATTTAATGCAAGCATTTCTGTTACCTTGTTTGAAAATACTTTTTGTTTAAATTCAAAGGTCAATTAATAATCTATTTATATGCATCTATTTACATCCAAAGTATAAACTTTATCCAGTGGGTAAAAATTTGAGGGGAAATTTACATAACCTCAGGGGCTTCTCTGGTGGCTCAGATGGTAAAGAATCTGTCTGCCATGCAGGAGACCTGGGTTTGATTGCTGGGTTGGGGAAGACCCCCTGGAGAAGGGAATGGCTACCCACTCCAGTATTCTTGCTTGGAGAATTCCATGGACAGAGGAGCCTGGTGGGCTATAGTCCATGGGGTCGCAAAGAGTAGAACACGATTAACATAATCTCAAAGCATCTGATTACAAGATACTTACGGGTTAAAAAAAAAAAACAATCAGTAACTTTATAGAAGTAGACAAATTTGACAGCCACCTCCTTAATCAAGTGACCAACAGGGACACGGGCAGAGATGGGCCAGAGGGACCTCTGGAGCTACCTGGTGGGAGGCACTCAGAAGCAGCAGTACTGCCTCCGTGGCATTCATGCCTCTAAGGAGGGCGCATCGGACAAACGCAAATTTCAGGACACCTGGAAAATAACTGCACTGCACTTCCATAAATGTCAGTCTCCTGCAAGACCAAGAAAGATGGAGATCTGTCTGTCCCACATGGAAGGAGCCTGGATAGACAGGACAGCAAACAGATCCTGGACCAGGAAAAAATTAGCTAGGGATTTTTCTCTTTTTTTTTTTGTAGTTTTGTATTTTTTTCTTAAAGCAGACCTCCCACGCCCCACCAAATATGGATCCATCCATGTAGATAACATTTCATTCTGTTTTTCATTTCAGTGTAAAGAACTGGCCAAGTCCAAGGCGGAAGTGGCCTGCATCGCAATGTATGAAGCGGATGTGTTTGTTATTGGAACAGAGAAAGGACGTGCTTTTGTCAATGCCAGGATGGATTTACAGAAGGATTTTGCAAAATACTGTAGGTGTTAATGATTTTATCCTTTGTATTCATAACTCTTAGAATATTTACAGGCAAGACTTATATATTGTTTTCTTCTAAGATGGTGTCACGGTGGCTCAGTGGAAAAGAATCTGCCTGCAATGCAGGAGACCTGGGTTCTGTCCTTGGGTGGGGAAGATCCCCTGGAATAGAGAATGGCCACCCACTCCAGTCCTCTTGCCTGAAGAATCCCATAGACAGAGGAGACTGGCGGGCTACAGTCTATAGAGTCTCAGAGAGTCGGACAAGACTGAAGCCACTTTGCATGCCCGCACGTTAAGGATGTTATCCTTTCTATTTATAAATCTTAGTATACTTGCAGGCAAGACTTGTGTGCTGTTTTCTTCTAAGATGTCATCAGCATTATCCTAAAAATGGTTTGGACACATCCCTTTGACCTAGCAAAACACTGAGTCCAAGACCTCTCCCGTTTTTGCTTACTGGCTGCAGGCAGGGAAGACCACCCTCCCACCCGCTATCTGTTCTAGAACCTGTCAAATCTTTTTGACTCTCTTTCGCCCCCTGGTGTCTCCCCGCAGAACAGCAGCTCTGAATTAAGTGTGCTCTGAGTTTTCATTCCAATTCCAAAGAAAGGCAATGCAAAAGAATGCTCCAATTACCGCACAATTGCACTCATCTCACATGCTAGTAAAGTAATGCTCAAAATCCTCCAAGCCAGGCTTCAGCAATACGTGAACCGTGAACTCCCTGATGTTCAAGCTGGCTTTAGAAAAGGCAGAGGAACCAGAGATCAAATTGCCAACATCCGCTGGATCATGGAAAAAGCAAGAGAGTTCCAGAAAAACATCTACTTCTGCTTTATCGACTATGCCAAAGCCTTTGACTGTGTGGATCACAATAAACTGTGGAAAATTCTGAAAGAGATGGGAATACCAGACCACCTAACCTGCCTCTTGAGAAATCTGTATGCAGGTCAGGAAGCAACAGTTAGGACTGGACATGGAACAACAGACTGGTTCCAAATAGGAAAAGGAGTGCGTCAAGGCTGTATATTGTCACC
>SJYT01014449.1:74084-112744 GCA_006410635.1 Cephalophus harveyi
GATTGGGGGCAGGAGGAGAAGGGGACGACCGAGGATGAGATGGCTGGATGGCATCACTGACTCGATGGATGTGAGTCTGAGTGAACTCCGAGAGATGGTGATGAACAGGGAGGCCTGGCATGCTGCGATTCATGGGGTCGCAAAGAGTCGGACACGACTGAGCGACTGAACTGAACTGAACTGAGTCAGGCAAGATAGAAATCAGCAACTCCCAGACAAGCCAGAAGGTTGAACACACAGTCCACTCTTGTGTTTGCACCCCAAGGGAGGAGGCTCAGACTGAGGGATTCCTTCCCAGCTGCTCTGCACTATGCCACGTAGAAGGAGAGGCACACACAGGCACACCAAATGCCGAGAATCTTCCTACGCCTGTGCTGAGTCTCTTCTTGGTTTTCCAGTGGCTGGGGTGCCATAGCTTCTCAGGTGGTCTGCAGTTCTGCTCCGTCTGTTGTTAATTTGGTGTATCCGTGGAAGAAAGAAGGCCTGTTGCTTCCTAGTCTGCTATCATGCCAACATCATTCTCCTTGCTTTTGTTTTTGAAGAATTTTTTTTTTTTTGATTGAAGAATAGTTGATTTTACAATGCTGTGTTAGTTCCAGGTGTACAGCAAAGTGATTCAGTTATACCTATGTTTATATGTTTTTTCAGATTGTTTTTCACTATGGGTTATTGAATACAGATCCCTGGGCCACCATACAATAGGTTCCTGTTGTTTTTTGAAGACTGTTTTTCACTTGCTATGAAACCTGGCTTGACAGTTATTTTCCCTCCAGCCTTTTTTTTTTTTTGGCCATGCCACAAAGCTTATGGGATCTTAGTTTCCCAACCAGTAATTGAACCTGCGCCCTCGGTAATGAAAGCATGGCATCCTAACTGCTGGACTGCCGGAAAATTTCCTTCCTCCAGCCCTTCAGATGTTTCGTTCCATTGTCTCCTGGCTGCCACTGTTTTAGATAACAAAATTAGGTTAGAATTCTTATTTTTGTTCCCTTGAAGGTAATGTATGTTTTTCCCTAGCTCTGTCCCATCTTTGGTTTTTAGCGATTGACCATGAAATGCCCATTTATGACCTTCTTTGTTTCTACCTTACTTGGTCTGTGGAGCCTATTGAATCTGCAGGTTGACGTCTTCGTCAACAGTGGACGTTTCCAGCCATCATCTTGTCAAATATTTATTCCAGTTCTCTTCATTTACACAGAGAGGGGAAATTGCTCTTTATTGTCTCACGGGTCATTAAGGCTCTGTGCCTTCTGTGTGTGGGTGTCCCCTTTTTCTTTTTATATTCAAGCTTCAGATTGGAGTTTCTACTGGCGTTTCTTTGAGGACACTGATTCTTCCTTCTGCCATATCCAGGGCAATGTGCATCTGGGAAAGTTTTCATTTCCAACTGGTTTCCATTTCTAAAATTCCATTTCTTTCTTCTTTCTCTGGTTAGCATTTTCATTTCTCTGTTGGAATTCCCCTGATATTCATTTGTTCACCATGGCTATATAAAGCCCTTCCTGTGTTTATAGCAGTTGTCTGAAGTCCTTATCTGGTCATTTCAACTGACTCATTAGTGGTTCTGAGTCTATAAATGGCTTTTTTTCTCTTTTGATCATGGGTCACATCTTCCTGCTTCTTCACATTTCTACTAATTGTGTGTGTGTGTGTGTGTGTGTGTGTGTGGAGCTTTTGGGGGTTTTTTTGCTGTGCTATACAGCGTGTGGGATCTTACTTCCCCAAACAGGGATTGAACCCATGCCCCCTGCATTGGGAGCCCAGAGTCTTGACCACTGGACCGCCAGGGAAGTCCCTACTAATTTTAAATTTCATACCGGGTGATATGCATGCTATGTTGTAAAGGTCTGCTAAATAAAACTGCATTCTGTTCTGGCAGGCAGATCACCTGGTCCCCATGTGGACAAGTGATGCCCTTGGCCCTGGAGCATCCATCCCTCTTGGTCTCGGAGGGAGGCCCCTCCTCCTAAGATGTGCCCCTTAGTTTTACAAAGTGTTCAACAAGCTTCCCAAACCTGGCGAATCCTAAACCCTGTTTAAATATGTTTAAACCCTGTTGGCTGTTAAATCTCTGCTAAACAATTAAGCTTCCAAACGTTGCCTCTACTTAAAGCCTCACCCTGTGCTTGCACAGTTGGAGGACCAGTTGAGGCTTCTCTGATGGCTCAGATGGTAAAGAATCCGCCTGTAATGCAAGAGACTTGGGTTCGATCCCTGGGCTGGGAAGATCCCCTGGAGGAGGAAATGGCAACCCACTCCAGTATTCTTACCTGGGAGATCCCATAGACGGAGGAGCCTGGCGGGGCTGCAGTCCGTGGGGTTGCAAAGAGTGGGACATGACTTAGCAACGGTAACAACAAGAATCCGAGGGAAGTTGCTGTGACGATATTGTGTCTCCCACCTCGTGACTCGCTCTTCTCCGGAACTTCCGCTTCACTGTCTAACCACAGCGGCAGTCCCGGCCTGTGACGCAGATTTCCTCATCTCAACAAGCCTGCTGCTGGGGGTGCCCAGGCGCGCAGTGGTGTCCGACTCTTTGCGGCCCCATGGACTCTAGCCCACCAGGCTGCCCCGTCCATGGGATTCTCCAGGCAAGAAGACTGGAGTGCGTTGCAATTTCTTCCTTCAGGGAATCTTCCTGGCCCAGGGATCTTGCGTCTCCTGCGTTGGCAGGCAGATTCTTTACCCCCAGCTGCTTTTTTGGTTAAGCTCTATTTCCCCCGGAACCCCACGGGAAGTAAGGAGTTCCCACAGGGGAAAAGCCAGGTCAGCGTGCATCTCACTCCCTGTGTTCTTCCCTTCTTTCAAGGACATCATTCCTTTCTGGTTTCACCTATTTCTGACTGTTCTTCAAAGCTTTCATGTAATCGATCTTAGGACTTCCTCGGTGATCCGATGGTTAAGACTCCATGCTTCCAATGCGGGATGCAGGGGTTCAATCCCTGATCAGGGAACAAGGTTCCTACGAGCCACACAGCATGGCCAAAACAAGAATTAATTCAACTTAAGATTTTGTTCAGGGCTTATCACTGGGGGGCTGGTCCTAAATCTCTCCAGTTCTAAGGGTCTTCCTGCCTAGTGACTTGCAAACTCAGTAGTAAATAATTTTCTATGATATTTCCCTTTGAACTACTAAATTCTATTTTCTCATACGTTGAATTATTGATTGTTTATCCATAGAGTCATTTCAGAAACTATCACCATGTTATTTTACCCTATTTTTTAAATTAATTAAAAGATCTTGTTTTATGTCAATTCCTTTCCCCCTTTTTCCTTTCAGTACCGGAAGCATGGATATTAAGGAAATGTACTGTACAGATGCTTGGCTTCTGACTTTGTACTGATGGCTCATTCACAGGTGTTGCTGAAGGGCCGCAGGAAGTGAAACCCCCAGGCCCCGCCAACGCCAGCAGGATGCAGGTTGATTCAGGAGAAACGGAAATCCTCAGAAAAGCTGTCGAAGACTATTTCTGCTTTTGTTACGGTAAAGCTCACCTTAGGCATTCATTCCCTGACTAGTTCACTACAGAAGATGGTGATGATGTTTAGTTGCTCGGTCATGTCCGACTCTTTTGTGACCCCATGAACTGTAGCCGCCCCCAGGCTCCTCTATCCATTGGATTCTCCAGGCAAGAATACTGGAATGGATGGCCATTTCCTTCTCCAGGGGATCTTTCCGACCCAGGGATGGAACCCTCATCTCCTGCACTGGCAGGTGGATTCCTTACTGCTGAGACACTAGGGGAGCCCACAAAGATGGTATTCAGTTCAGTTGCTCAGTCGTGTCCGACTCTTTGTGACCCCATGAACCCACAGCACACCAGGCCTCCCTGTCCATCACCAACTCCTGGAGTTTACTCAAACCCATGTCCATTGAGTCGGTGATGCCATTCAACCATCTCATCCTCTGTCGTCCCCTTCTCCTCCCGCCTTCAATCTTCCCCAGCATCAGGGTCTTTTGTAATGAGTCAGTTCTTCGCATCAGGTGGCCAAGGTATTGGAGCGTCAGCCTCAGCATCAGTCCTTCCATGATTATTCAGGGTTGGTTGCCTTTAGGATGGACTGGTTTGATCTCCTTGCAGTCCAAGGGACTCTCAAGAGTCTTCTCCAACACCACAGTTCTAAAGCATCAATTCTTTGGTGCTCAGCTTTCTTTATAGTCCAACTCTCACACCCATACATGACTGCTAGAAAAACCATAGCCTTGACTAGACGGACCTTTGTTGGCAAAGATGGTATTAGAGATCATTTTTATCAGCATGACTATATAAACCATCTCTAACATTAGAGAAATCCACATTTTCATCAAGCGAACAGCCAGTTAAGTACCAGATCAACCTGGTCTCTTCCCATTTGTCAGCCTTCAGTCTTTGTGGAGTCCCCTCCCCACGGCCATGTAGTTATGACAGATGTTCATGGTTGGTTCACACACCAGCCTGATCCTCATTGGTCTCCCCACAGGCCTGGAGACAGGAATTTTTTTTTTAATTTATTTTTTAATTGGAGGAAAATTGCTTTGCAGTGTTGTGTTGGTTTCTGCCGTACAATGTGAATCAGCCCTCCCTCCTGAGCCTCACTCCCCTGAGACGGTTTTTTGTTTTTTTTTTTAATACCTACACAATGCTTTAGATAGGGGTGCTCCCAGGTAGTCCAATGGTTAAGAATCTGTGCTTCCACTGCCAGGGGCGTGGTACTATGCCAGAAGTAACATCTGGCATGCAACACAGTGCATTTAAAAAACACACACACACACAAAACAAAAAACCACTTAAAAGCTAGATAACAAGGACGTCTGCAGGTGTTATATTTGTATTAGAAGCCCATGAGCATCTTCAGGCCTGGCTCCTCTTTCCTATACAGCTGCATACATCTGTGTGACCTGCAGTGAGCGTCTGTATTTGGGGACCCCAACTAGAGGATCTTAGGGTCTCAGGTTATACTTCTCTATGAGAAATGGGGCTTCAGCACCTTGGGGATGGCCAGCGGTGCAGAGAGACTGTCACAGCCCCAGGAGGTGACATGAGGCCTCAGCTCTCTACAGGCAAGGCCTGGTCTGTACCAGGTGACACAGGGACAGGTAAGCTTTGGGCCGGGCCCTCATCCTCAGCTGGCAGCATCGTGAGTACCCACACAGGGTGTTCCCTGCAGCCCTGGGTGCACCAGAGCGAGCACCCTGAATTGTGCAACCACCAAGAGAAGAGACAAAAAGACCTATTATTGTCTTTTCTTTCAGAAATGGATTATTTTTAGTTAGTTTACTTATTGAAATATAGTTGACTTACCTTATATTAGTTTCCAGGGTACAACATACTGATTCAATGTTTTTATAGATTATGCAACCTGTTATTTTCTCTTCTGTGAAGATTTAAAGGAAAACAGATTCTATGTATTCTTTTGGCCCTTTGATTGGAAATGTTACGAACTTGCGATATAGCGGCATGGGACACTTTAGGATTTTAATAAACTTTGGAGCCAAGTGTCACCACCTGGGTTTATGGCATTAACTGAAATTGACAGTCAGGGTTTCTTATGCTCCTGTTGTTTAAAGATATCCTGCTGATGCTTCCAGGCAAAGCCTTGGGGACAACCGCCATGGTACCTGTTCCTTACGAGAAGATGCTGACGGGCCAGGAGGCTGTAGTGGTGCAGGGGCTCCCAGAAGGGGTCCCCTTCCAACACCCTGAGAGCTATGACCTTGCAACGCTGAAGTGGATTTTGGAGAACAAAGCGGGGATTTCATTCCTCCTCAGCAGGTGACAGGCTCTCCCCCTTTTCTCACAGCTGGTTCATCTGAAGATAAACTGACAGCTTAATTTCAGTTGGTTAAATCTGTCCCGTTGCATTTATTTATTGGGGTTGTTGTATTTATTTAAATGATGTTATGTATCTGTTTTTGACTCTGCTGGGGCTTCACTGCTGCATGGGCGTGTCTTTAGTTGTGGCGAGCAGGGGCTCCTCTCTAGTCGAGATGCACAGGCTTCTCACTTCGGCGGCTTCTCTTGTTGCCGAGTGCCACCTCTAGGGCGTGCGGGCTTCAGGAGTTGCAGCTCATGGGCTCTGGAGCACAGACTCAGTAGCTGCGGCGCACGGGCTTCGTTGCTGCACGGCCTGTGGGGTCTTCCCAGACCAGGGATCAAACCCATGCCTCCTGCATTGGCAGGCAGATTTTTTTACCACTCAGCCCCAAGGAAGCCCCTGTCCCCTTACGTTTAGAAGTTGGTTCTTCAGATGTTTACTCTGTGTGTCTGGTGTGTGCGTGTCAAGTGTTAATTTATGGGGTTCTTTTTCAGACCTTTCCCGGGTCCAGCGAATCAGCCAGGTAAGTGACAGTTTCTCCTACTTCGTGACCGCCCAGTTTGCTTTTCTTAGTTAAAGTGCGCATTTGGCACATTCTAAAACTTGTTTAGGCTGTGCCTTTCCTGCATTGAGGAGGCCACCTCTGATCCCGGGACCTGGGGTGATGTTTGCAGGGACTACAGCTCAGGGAAACACACACACCCAGCCCAGGAGCTAAGACACCACCCTCCTCCAGCTTGCAAGCCAGCAGACTTCTGCGTCCAGCCTTCATGGGGCAGGAGACCTGCCTTGTCCACACACGTAGGAATGTGAGGATGCTGGTCTTTGCGCACCAGCCACAGGCCAGGCATCCTGGGCTTCAGGAGTAGGTCTGGGCTGTGTGGCCATCCCTGTGTTTCTGCGATGTCTGCAAGAAGGATTGAGGCTGTTCAGAGGACCAGGGGTGGTGACCGTGAGAGCCCTCGGGAAAGGGTTAGAATTGTGGGGTCAGAAGAGCTTCCCAGAGAAGCTGGCCCCCAAGATAAGCAGGGTCTTAACAGCTTGGTTCCCCCAGGAAGCCCATTCCATGTGGTCAGGCAGAAGGCTTGTGCAAGGTGTTGGAGGCTACGTTTGGGAACCCAGGACCACTCATAATCTCCTCATAATGATGAAGGGACCAAAAAAAAGCAGCAGTCTTACCAGGAGCATTTAGAGATGCATCTACGCCCACTTCTTGTTTTCTCAGATCATTATTCTGGACGTAGTTGGAAACCTTGGGTCGTGAAAGGTTCATGAAAGACCAGGTCTAAAGAGTGTGTCGTGCTGAGCCTACCTAGGTGCAGAAACCAAGTGACTGGGGTGGGCAGAGGTCTCACTGTCCACAAGATGCACCTCGGGGTACAGACGGTGATGAGACACTCCTGTGCATGGACTGCTCACAGAGCAAGTATTTCTGGAGCAGTTGTGAGTTCCTGGGGGCCCAGCTCACCTTAGGGACTAGAGGTACTGGAGCGTGAGGGGTGGCTGGTGACCGCTGCCCCAGGCGGCTTGTATTGTCCTTACAGAATAATGATAATAACTGCTGACACATTCTGTGATGGAGCATCTTGCATGGATGAATTAATCCTTACTCAACCACCATCCTCAGATGAGGAAACTGAGGCACGGGGAGGCTTAGTAACCTGCTGGAGGTCACTCTGGCCCCTGTCTTCTGCTCAGCCCCCATCTTGCCCACACAGGTGGCCCAGTCCTTGGGGGCTGCTTTGAGCTGGTCTCTCTACTGCCCTTCTCTGATGACCTGGAACCTGGAGTTCAGTCCTCTCTGTATTTCCCTTCCCTTTATATGCTTTTGAATGTTGTCATGTTTCAAGATGCATGCAACCAGCTAGCGTGTATCTTTTTACTCCTGCACAGGTGGGCCTGGGGTGGTAACCGACACTGATAAGTCAGTGACATCACCAAGTGAAAGGTAAGGGACAAATAAAAAAATTACCTCTACATCTAAACCCAATGTGTTAGTCTTTAGAGTATGGAATTTATTTTGTTGAAGGCAGTGGCACCCCACTCCAGCACTCTTGCCTGGAAAATCCCATGGACGGAGGAGCCTGGTGGGCCGCAGTCCATGGGGTCGCTAAGAGTATGACACGACTCAGCGACTTCACTTTCACTTTTCACTTTCATGCATTGGAGAAAGAAATGGCAACCCACTCCAGTGTTTTTGCCTGGAGAATCCCAGGGACGGGGGAGCCTGGTGGGCTGCCGTCTATGGGTTCGCACAGAGTTGGACACGACTAAAGCGACTTAGCATTCCTTATTCAAAGGGATGTTTGGGATTATGAAACTATATTCTGTTGACACCTTTAACTTTCTTCATGGTGTCATTTAACTTTACGAAATTAAAGTCGAGGTAGCTGTGCCTCCAGTTTGATGAGGGGAGGGGAACCGTGACATCACGGAGATCTGGGGAGTGGGTTCAGTGTGTCCAGATGTCTGTGGGCAGTTCTTTTCCTGCCCATCTTGACCAGTGTTCCCTTCTCCTTTTAGCTGCACCCCCATCCGTGTGAAGACTGAACCCATGGAAGATTCTGGTATGTATACTGATGCTTGTAGAATGAGGTATTCAGCAGGTCATTATTTGACTCCTTTTAATACCCACTCCAGTATTCTGGCCTGGAGAATTCCATGGACAGAGGAGCCTCGCGGGCTACAGTCCATGGGGTCTCAAAGAGTCGGACACGACTGAGCAACTTTCACTTCCACTTCACATTTTACGTAAAAATGGTACTTTCAGTAAAGCAGGAGTAGAGGGGAACTTCCTCAACTTGATAAAAAAAAACTTCAAAAAACCTATAGCTAACATCATATTTAATGGTGAGAAACTGTAATTTTTCCCACTAAGATCAGTAAGGATGTCCCCTCTCATGACTCCCATTCAATATCATACTGAAAGTCCTAGTTAATGCAATAAGACAAGAAAACTGTCAGTTTTATTCATTATTCCCAATCATATACCATATATTTCCTTTTCTTGAGTTACTAAAATGTTATTGGGCTTCCCTGGTGGTTCAGACAGTAAAGCATCCGCCTGCAATGTGGGAGACCTGGGTTTGATCCCTGGGTTAGGAAGATCCCCTGGAAAAGGGAACGGCTACCCACTCCAGTATTCTGGCCTGGGGAATTCCATAGACAGAGGATCCTGGCAGGCTACAGTCCATGAGGTCACTAAGTAGATATATCTGTAGGTAAAGTATTATTTTAATCGTATGGAAATTAGAACTTGACTATTAAATAGGTAAAAAAAAGATTCGCACAGAGTTGGACACGACTAAAGCGACTTAGCATTCCTTATTCAAAGGGATGTTTGGGATTATGAAACTATATTCTGTTGACACCTTTAACTTTCTTCATGGTGTCATTTAACTTTACGAAATTAAAGTCGAGGTAGCTGTGCCTCCAGTTTGATGAGGGGAGGGGAACCGTGACATCACGGAGATCTGGGGAGTGGGTTCAGTGTGTCCAGATGTCTGTGGGCAGTTCTTTTCCTGCCCATCTTGACCAGTGTTCCCTTCTCCTTTTAGCTGCACCCCCATCCGTGTGAAGACTGAACCCATGGAAGATTCTGGTATGTATACTGATGCTTGTAGAATGAGGTATTCAGCAGGTCATTATTTGACTCCTTTTAATACCCACTCCAGTATTCTGGCCTGGAGAATTCCATGGACAGAGGAGCCTCGCGGGCTACAGTCCATGGGGTCTCAAAGAGTCGGACACGACTGAGCAACTTTCACTTCCACTTCACATTTTACGTAAAAATGGTACTTTCAGTAAAGCAGGAGTAGAGGGGAACTTCCTCAACTTGATAAAAAAAAACTTCAAAAAACCTATAGCTAACATCATATTTAATGGTGAGAAACTGTAATTTTTCCCACTAAGATCAGTAAGGATGTCCCCTCTCATGACTCCCATTCAATATCATACTGAAAGTCCTAGTTAATGCAATAAGACAAGAAAACTGTCAGTTTTATTCATTATTCCCAATCATATACCATATATTTCCTTTTCTTGAGTTACTAAAATGTTATTGGGCTTCCCTGGTGGTTCAGACAGTAAAGCATCCGCCTGCAATGTGGGAGACCTGGGTTTGATCCCTGGGTTAGGAAGATCCCCTGGAAAAGGGAACGGCTACCCACTCCAGTATTCTGGCCTGGGGAATTCCATAGACAGAGGATCCTGGCAGGCTACAGTCCATGAGGTCACTAAGTAGATATATCTGTAGGTAAAGTATTATTTTAATCGTATGGAAATTAGAACTTGACTATTAAATAGGTAAAAAAAAGTCTTATACATTTGGAATTATGAATTTGATTTATGAATAAAGTATGAATAAACAACTTGTTTTATTGCTTTCTTACACTCTAATTTCTAAATGTTCTACAATAGACATGCATTACTACGATAATCTATATTGGCAGAAAAGAAATCCCTCTTTGATGGATAAGAGCAGTTAACCCCCATCCCTGCCTCTCCCACTTCTCAGAAAAGAAAAAAGAAAAACAGCATTAGGGGAAAATGTTAAAGGTTAAAAATAGAAAAAAAATTAAAAGTCAAATGTTTAATCAAGGGATGGAAAAATATTGAAAGCATTAGAAGTTAAAAGCTTAGGCAGCCTAAAATAAACAAGTACATAAAACTAAAGCTCAAACCTCAGAAAGATAAAGATGAATGCAAACTGGCTATAGTGGGGTAAAGCGTTTCCCTGGTGGCTCAGCAGTAAATAATCTGCCTGCAATGCAGGAGGCAAGAATTTGATCCCTGGGTCAGGAAGATCCCCTAGAGAAGGAAGTGGCAACCCACTCCAGTATTCTTGCCTGGAGAATCCCATGGACAAAGGAGCCTGGAGGCACACAGTCCCTGGGGAAGACAGAGTTGGGCATGACTTAGTAACTAAACCACCTACTACCATAAGGGGGTAAAACTAGAATTTAATAATGTTTAGAAAAGCAATCTAAAAATAAGAAACAGTTCCAAACTTCCAAAAGTTAAAATTAAGTATGAGAGAATCTAAAAGAAAAATACTCAATGTTAAGAATACATGTAGAGGAAAGGCAAAGAGAGACTTCATCTTCAGTGAAATGGAGGTCAGAGCATCCACGTTTCTGAAGGTGTCAGGGTGTGGTTTACGCCCGGCTGCCTCCCCCAGTCCCTCGGGGCAGAAGAGCCTGACCCCTCCCTTGTCATACACCAGGGTCACTCCTGTCTACATGGAAATATGTGCTTGGTGGAAGCTCCACCTTAAACATCGTGGTCTGAAAAATAAGAGTGCTTGTCCACTGTAGTTATTCTAGATAAAACCAACACAAGTCAATGAGGAGCCGAGGATTTCAGCTGGCAGAATTCAGCTGTAGTCTTCATCCCCCTTCTACATGATGCCCCTTTAATCTTAGGGCTGTGTGTGTCCTCAGCCATGTCTGACTCGTTGTGACCCTATGGACTGTCCCCACCAGGGTCCTCTCTCCATGGGCTTTCCCAGGCAAGAATACCGGGGCGGGTTGCCATTTCCTCCATCAGGATATCTTCCTGATCCAGGGATCAAACCCTCATCCCCTGTGTCTCTTGCATTACAGGCGGATTCTGTACCGCTGAGCCACCGGAGAAGCCCCTCTAATCTTAGCCGTGATGCATTTCCAAGATACAGGGATGCATTTCAGATACATTCTGCCTGTGTCTCTGTTGGTCACGGAGAATTTAAAACCCCCAAGCCACAGTCTCCTGTCAGAAACCGGGGAAACAGATGGGATGAGAGTGAGCAGTTGTTAGCCCTCCCTGAGGGGAGCCCTTTCACGGAACCATGACCCATTCCCAATGGCCTTAAAATAGGCCTCTTTTGTTGAGGTCTCTCTTTGGAGATGTGGTTCCCTTTAAGATAAAATATGTGTTCCCTAATAATGTGACTTTCTGCTGTGAATTTCACGGTACGAATCGCTTCCAGCTGCCTACAGGCTTCTGAGAGCTGACCATCCCTTGGCCTTACTTCCCGCGATGTCTGGGTAGCACCTGACGTAGCAAACAGCTGTTTAAACGGGTTTTGCCTTTTGAATTTCCCCCTCCTCATGTGTTGAGAAAAAGCTGAAGCCAGCCTGTTTTCATGACCATTTCAAACACATTCTGCATTCCGCAGCATCAAATCTGCTTTCAGTTGCCTGCATTGAACGGGAGTTTTTCTTTGACAGCCCAGCCATCACATATTTATCAGATGTTTGTGAGTAGAGGCATTAGCGTCTAATCAACTTGGAAGTTGTACCTAAAAGTTTGACTGTAAGTTACAAAGGCTATACATGTTTCAAACAAAAATTCAGGCTAGTGATATGTGAAAAGTGAGAGTCGCTCCGTGGTGTCAGACTCTTTGAGACCCCATGGACTATTCAGTCCTTGGAATTCTCCAGGCCAGAATACTGGAGTGGGTAGCCTTTCCCTTCTCAACCCAGGGATCGAACCCAGGGATCTTCCCAACCCAGGGATCGAACCCAGGTCTCACGCATTGCGGGTGGATTGTTTACCAGCTGAGCCACCAGGGAAGCCCTTTTGATAATCACATTCTTTAATACCCCATCTCACTATCCCTATGCCAACAGAGCTGTTAATTTCAGAAGGCCCCCACCCCCACCCCAGAACTTGTTAATTAATGGTGAACAGTGAAATCCCAAGCTGTGTCATAATTACTGTTTTTGCCTCTGTTAACTTTCACAGATTACATGTATACTTCAGTATCAGTTATCTATTGCAGTATAAAAGACCGCCTGCACCCCTGAACTTGGCGGCTTCAAGCCGTGATTCCGGCTTTCTCACACGTCTGTGTGTGGATCAGGCCATCCTTCGCGCTGGGCTGGCCGTCCTCCTGGGTCGAGGCCTCAGGCAGCAGAGCTGGGTCTCTCTCCTCTGAGCCTCACATCCTCCAGGTTCATTCACACGGCCGCTCTGCTCCAAAAACAGCAGAGGCGGAGGCCCAGGCACGGTTCATGCCTCTGTCTACATCCCATTGGCCGAAGCAAGTCACATGGCCAGCCCCAGGTTTACAAGGGGGGGGGGTGTAGTTTTCCACTTGGAGAAAACAAGAGTGGGAGAGTTAGGTTGCAAACAGGCGTGTATACTGGGATGGGAGGCTTCCGTGGCTAATTTTTGCCATCTCCCACACCTTTCCCTGATAAAGCCTTTTGGTTTTACTAATGTAGTTTCCCCAGGTTTTGACATTCATCCTGTTGTAGTAAGTAAATTAAGATAATCTGTGCCAATTCAGGCCCTATTACAGAAGAAGATTTATAGTATTTCATGTAAATACATGTACATATTCAGCCATCTTGAAAGGGAAAATCTCTCCAAACTGGGAACTAGACCTCTTTCTCCTTCTCTTCTTTTCCTCCCTCCCTCCATCTTTCCCTCCGTCTTTCATTCCTTTTAGGTTGTTATTATATTTTTATGTAAATTAACCCATTCGTTCATAGTGCATGAGCTACAAGTTCTTTTCCTGACTGCAGCGTTACTGTGTTAACCCAAACTGCGTTAAACAACCTGGAAGGTATGTTAGCTGGTCACATCTCTTTTGGTGAGTTTAACACATCCTTTTATAATTTCCATTGCATTCCAAGGTATTTCACTGAAAGCAGAAGTTGTGTCAGTCAAGAAAGAATCAGAAGATCCTAATTACTATGAATATAGTATGCAAGGTAATACCATTTTATAATAACTTTCTTCTCTAAAAGTTATCTGTGATGGAAGCTTTTAATTAGGTCTCATCTGAACAAATAAGCAAAGAGTCGTAAAGATCCATGTATACTTACCTAGAATCTGGCACAGTGCCATTAAGGTGAACAATTTCACAGTCGTAAAATAGATTGTATTAATATGTAGCCTGAATCCATATGATTCTGGGCATGTGTGACTGTAAAGGTATTTCAGGCTGCGTTTTATTTGAGTTTGCCTATTAAACATTGTTTTGTGTGTTCTAAAATATTCCCCTCTTCAGCCGCTTCTGTCCAGTCTGTTGCTGAGAAGATATTAAGATAAAAGAGATGAAGACAGAGTTAAGAAACTCAAGTGCCCTTTTTTACTAGAAAGGCAGCATATGAGTTCACTGCCAGCACATCAGTTCAACAGGAAGAAGATGGTTGTTACCAAATGCACAAACATTCCAAAGGGGATGCAGGTGGGGTGGTCCATGTGGTTGGGTGGCTCTCTTCTCCACACACAGACCAGAATCCTGCCGGTCCCCAGCTGATGATGGCTGATGGTCGGCTGGGCCATCATGGTGACAGGACACCAACTTGTTGCTATGGCAACTGCACGGTGTTCAGGTCCTTTCTCCATCTTCCAGCTCCACTGCAGACTGAAGGACAATTTGCAATTACATCCTCAAACATTATCAGATTGAAAATGTTTCCTACAAAATCATAAACTTTGGAATTTTCCTGCAGCATTACTTAGCTCTGTAAGTTTTACTAGAAACACCTTTTCCAAAAGACCTGAAAGGCAGAGACCAACGGAAGTTCTGTTGTAATTGCTCTGTTGTGGGCTAACCCCACCCACCCCCTTCTGCCCCCTCCTGCCCTATGCCCCGTGACCCGTCTCCTTACATCTGGGCAGAGGGGCAGAGGATCTCTTCTCAGCCCACCCCATACATCCTACCCCACCCCAATTGTGTGTTCTTTGAAAGCTGGGATCTGTTCACATCTCTCCCCATTCACATTGTCTGTGGCTCCGTATCACCTATAAAGTCCCAGTTTCCTTCCAGGCTCCTATTGTTCCTCTTCCTTTTTGGCCACCCCATAAGGCATGCAGGATCTTAGTTCCTTGAGAGAGAGAGAGAGAGAAGTAGCTCAGTTGTGTCTGACTCTTTGCAACCCCATGAACGGTAGCTTGCCAGGCTCCTCCATCCATGGGATTTTCCAAGCAAGAGTGTTGGAGTGGATTGCCATTTCCTTCTCCAGGGGATCTTCCCAAACCAGGGATTGAACCTGGGTCTCCTGCACTGCAGGCAGACTCTACCTGAGCCACCTGGGGTCTGAAAATTGCTCAGACCCCATGGACTACACAGTCCATGGAATTCTCCAGGCAGAATACTGGAGTGGGTAGCTGTTCCCTTCTCCAGGGGATCTTCCTAACTCAGGGATCGAACCCAGGTCTTACACATTGCGGGCAGATTCTTTCCTAGCTGAGCCACAAGGGAAAGCCAAGAGTACTAGAGTGGGTAGCCTCTCTCTCCTCCAGCAGATCTTCCCGACCCAGGAATCAAACTAGGGTCTCCTGCATTGCAGGCGGATTCTTTACCAGCTGAGCAGACCAGGCATCAAGCCTGTGCCCAGGCAGTGGGAGCTTAGAGCCTTAGCCGCCTGACCGCCAGGAAAGTCCCCCTCCTGCTCTTTCTCGTGTCCCCTCCTGTGTCATCTCCCCCACCATCGCCCTCCCTCCCTTCTTCAGACACGTGTTCCGCCTGTGGTTCCTTGCACATGCCCTGAGTCCCCCTCCCACAGGGCTTTTATATAAGCTGATCCCTCGCTGTGGCTTCCCTTCCCATCCTGCAGACTTCTGAGCAGCATCCGCCTTCTTTCTGGGCACAGTCAGAACCGCAACTCCTGCAGGAGCTTCCAGCATTCAGTTTGACCTGCCATGTTCTATTTTTGCTTTTATTTTATTATTTTTTTTTTTTTGGTCAAACCAAACAGCATGTGCCATCTTAGTGCCCTGACCAGGGATTGAAGCCACGCCCCCCCGCATTGGAAGGGTGGAGTCTTAACCCCTGGACCACCAGGGAAGTCCTGTATTTATGCTTTTGCCGAGGACTCCCTCTGCGAGTGGCGGGAAACACAGAATCTTACTCCCGCCCTGGAGTCCCAAGCCCGGGACTTTCTACATCCTGTCGGGACTTTCTACATCCTGTACACTCAGACGTTCTTGCTGAATTCAGTGTGAAGAATCAGTGTAACATTTGTTTCTAAATGACTGTTGTTTCGAAACAACAGTCATTTAGAAACAAATTCTTGACTCCCAAGAATATATTTTTAAACTTAAATGATCAAATTGTGTACAGTCAGGGATAGGATACTTACAGATTCTGCTCTAAAAAGCAACAGTGAAATAAATAAATTAGATGCACCTGCAATCACTCTATTTTAACTTTTCAGAAAGAAGTACATTATTTGAAGAGAAATATTTACATTCCACGTATGACTTTATAGTCTTTCTCCTGCTTGGCTCGAAAATGACAGAACCATTCGAGACATCTTTGTAGAACAGCTTCCTTCTTGATACCAAAAAAGTTCCAGATTGCCTGACATCATGGACGATATTCCATAGCACTGAATGTTTTTATAACCACTTAGGTTAAATACATGCTGAAGTATTGATATCTTTCTGTCTCCTTTAAGTAAGGGAGATAGTTTTAAATCCAAAGAGATAATCAATGTGCCCTGCTCAGAATGGCGATTGGCCCCTAGGAAGCCCCCAGTGAAGTCAGCCATGGCCCCACAAGTGCTCAGAAGCTACCCCCCATCAAACACACCAGGACCTCATGATCCATCTGCAACACAGATCTCTCAGAAGACCTCCGACACAACGTCTACACAGGTACATACAGTATCTTGGCCCACACGAAGCCCATGGAAGCCCCATCTCTTCCCTGGAAATGAAGAACGCCCTGTGCAACCTTTGCTGAGCTGTACTGCACCCAGGCTTCCTTTATGTGGATGGATGTCAGAGCATCACTACCATTCTGTCCTCTTCCCGACCGACGCGGCGTGATGTGGGGGGAAAGGCTTCCAGGACGGGGGAACAAGGTCAAGGTCAAGGAGCCCAAGAACAAGAAGTCCAATGTCAAGGGATTAATGTAGCCTTTCCCGAGATATATCACTGCAGCACTGACCCTTCTGCCTTCCTTTTCCACATTCGTCGTCGTCGTGTCGTGTCAGTCGCTCAGTCGTGTCCGACTCTTTGCGACCCCGTGGACTGTAACCTACTAGGCTTCTCCGTCCATGGGATTCTCCAGGCAAGAATACTGGAGTGGATTGCCATTTCCTTCTCCAGGGGATCTTCCCGACCCAGAGATCGAACCCGGGTCTCCCGCATTGGAGGCAGATGCTTTAACCTCTGAGCCACCAGGGAAGCCCCGTTTGAAATACTCCAAACATTGATTACACAGAGCCCAGCTGGATAATGCAGGATAATCTTTTCTGAAGGTTATCAATGAGGACACCTAATCCTATCTTCCCTTTGCCATGTAACATAAAAATTCATGGGTTTTGAATATCTTTTTTTTGCAGCAGTGCAGGGCAGGGGGTGGGGGGCATCTGCCTATCACAAATAGTAAACAATTGTACGCCAGCAAAGTAAGTCACCTAAATGAAATGGACAAACTACTGAAACTGACTAAAGATAAAACACAAACTTTGAATAGTCACATAACAAGAATTTGGAATATTCGTTGAAAAGCTTCCTACAAACTAAAGTCCAGGATCCGATGACTTCACTGGTGAATTCTACCAAGTGTTTAAAGAATGTACACCAGAGCTTCAAAAACTCTTACAGAAAATAGAGGAGAGAATACTTCTCGACTCATTCTGTTAGGCCAGTATCACCCTGATAGAAAAACCAGACAAAACAACACAAGGAAACTACGGAACGATATTGCTTATTAACAGATAAAAATCCTCAATAAAACAGTCATAAGTTTATACATCCATACCTGTTGGGTATGTACCTCCGCCTCAGGCCTGCCAACCTTGAGAACAAAGAAAAAGCCCAGCGACAAAGCCACCAATGGCTTGTTGGACAAGGGATCTTACACATCTGAAGCAAGGTCCTGGAGCAGCACGCAGCTTGTGGAGCAAGCGGCAGACAAGAAGTGACAGCAGCCTTCCCTAACTCGGAGGAGGAGGCTTCCATGCACAGGGAGGAACTGACGTCAGATTGGCCTTCCGTTACTGGGGAAACCAACAGTTGGGGTAGGGGGCAAGCGAGGTAGGTAGTTACTAACTAAGCCCCAGTTAAGAGGATGGAGGTAGTCCTGTGTGTGAAGCAGGATCTGGTTGAGTGGGGAGATGTACTAAGAGCAAGAGAATGGCCATCTTGAATAGCCTGACCACACAGTCACCGTATAGTGATTGCTCCTAGGAAGGCAAGATTAGCTCAACGTATGGAAATCAATCAACAGAAGAGCAACATAATGAATAAAGGACACAACCCACACGATCGCCCCCCATAGATGTGGGAAAAAGGCATTTGACAAAATCTAATACCTTTCATAGTGAAGTTGCTCAGTCGTGTCTGACTCTTTGCGACCCCGTGGACTGTAGCCTACCAGGCTTCTCCATCCTGGGATTCTCCAGGCAAGAATACTGGAGTGAGTTACCATTTCCTTCTCCAGGGGATCTTCCCGACCCAGGGATTGAACCCAGGTCTCCCGCATTGGAGGCAGCCACTTTAACCTCTGAGCCACCAGGAAAGCCCAATGCCTTTCATGATTTTTAAAAAACACTCAAGAAACTAGGAACCAAAGGGAACTTTTTCATCATAATTAAGAGCATCTATTAAAAAAAAAAAACATATAGATCATGTCATACTTAAAGATTGAAGACTTTCCCCCTAAGACCAGGAACAAGACAAGTATGTCTGGGACTTCTTTGGTGGTCCACCAGTTAAGAATATGTCTGCCCGTGCAGGGGACATGGGTTCAACCTCTGATTCAGAAAGGTCCCACGTGCTGCGGGGCAGCTAAGCTCACGCACCACAATTACTGAAGCCCCTGCACCTAGGCCCTGTGTTCCACAACAAGAGAAACCAGGGCAGTGAAAAGCCCGCACACCGCAAGAAAGAGCAGCCCCGCTCTCTGCAGCGAGAGAGAGCCTGCAGGCAGCAACGAAGACCCAGCACAGTGAAAAATAATGATTAATTTAAAAAAAAATGTATGTCTGTTCTTGCCACTTCTTTTCAACATTGTATTGGAGGTCCTAAGCAGAGCAATTAGGCAAGATCAAAAAAGAAGTCCAGATGTGTGTCTCCATCTGGAGCCAGAGGTCGGGAAAGACAAAGATCACAAACAGGGTAAATTATTAGCATTTTGCTATCTGAGTAAAGGGTAGATGGATCTTTTTTCTACTATTTATTTTTGCAACTTTCCCGTAAGTTTAAAACTACTTCCAGTATAAAGTATGTCTTTTTTTTTCCAAAGACATGCATGAGAATTGAGGAAACTTGAACAATGAGTAGATACGAGATGGTGATAAAGAATAATTGTTCATTGTGTGGGTTATCATGATATGGTGACGCTAACAGAAGAGAGATGGACTTCCTCCAGTGTAGGCATTTGCACACTGAATTCCGAGATTTACCATAAAACCCACTCCAGTACTCTTGCCTGAAGAATCCCATGGAGGGAGGAGCCTGGTAGGCTATAGTCCACGGGGTCGCAGAGAGTCAACATGGCTGAGCAACAAACTACTGCCACCAATGGGGGTGGTTACTTTTCTTGGCCGACAGAGTTCCTATACTCAGAGGTATGGTTCTTCCAGTGGCCGTGAGAGTTGGATCCTAAAGAAGGCTGAGCGACAAACAATTGATGCTCAAACTGTTGTGTTGGAGAAGACTCTTGAGGGTCCCTCGGACTGCAAGGAGATCAAACCAGTTCATCCTAGAGGCAAGCAACCCTGAATATTCATGGAAGGACTGATGCTGAAGCTGAAGCTCCAATACTTTGGCCACCTGATGCAAAGAGCCGACACACTGGAAAAGACCCTGATGCTGGGGAAGACTGAGGGCAGGAGCAGGGAATGACACAGGACCACATGGTTGGATGGCATCACCAACTCAATGGACATGAGTTTGAGCAAGCTCAGGGAGACAGTGAAAGACAGGGAAGCCTGGTGTGCTGCAGTCCATGGGGCTACAAAGAACCTGACACAACTGAGTGACTGAGCAACAACCAGGCGGGGTGGGGATGGGTGGTTGGGGCACAGAAAGAATGACCGGAGTCGATGACTTGAGGCTGGAGGATGGACAAGTGGCCTCATTTCGCCTTTTCTCTGCTTTTCTATGTTTTCAGTTTTTCCAAAGCATAGGTAGGTTAAGGGGAAAAAAAGCATAAAGAAAGGATCATTTATATGAATTCGATTTCAAGGAGTCTATAAATATTTCGTGGGTATTCCTGTGTGGGTCTTGAATTCCTTGCCTTAGCTTCAAATGATGTCTTTTTTAAAATACGCGTTTCTGCCTTTTTAATATATTGTTTGCTTTCCTTTCAGAGAGCCGTCATTCTTCTGCAGGCACTGAAGTAATAGAAATGGAATTACCAATGGAAGGTTAGAAAATGGAGGCATTCTCTCTCTTTTTTTTTTTATAGTTTACAGTATTTTGCAGAGGATAAACTTTTTCTTAAAAGACTTTTTTGATATGAACCATTTTTTTAAAGCCTTTATTGAATTCTTTACAATACTGCTTCTGTTTTATGTTTTGGTTTTTTGGCCCCGAGGCATGTGGAATCTCAGCTCCCCAACCAGAGATCAAACCCGAACCCCCTGCCCTGGAAGGTGACGTCTTAGCCACTGGACTGCCAGGGGAGCCCCTTGTTTGATTTTTAAAAGCTTTCTATTTTATGCCAGTCCTTTTATTCTTTCTTTATTTATTGACCGAACCACACAGCCTGCTGCTGCTGCTGCTGCTGCTAAGTCGCTTCAGTCGTGTCCGACTCTGTGCGACCCCATAGACAGCAGCCCATGAGGCTCCTCTCAGGGACCCTAAGAGGTCCGTTCTTCTGACCTCACCCAACGGTAAAGGAAGAGGTCACGTACTTTCACTTTTCACTTTCACTTCGGCGAGTCAGCACAGGTTGAGGATCACTGGGGCACCTGACGCCGGGTGGTCCGAGGAGACAGGTACCCTAAAAGGTCCGTTCTCACGACCTCACCCCACGGTAACGGAAGAGGTGGTGTGTCGGATGGTCTAAAGTTAAGGGATCGGTCCCTAATTTTGGGTGCGGTACCATCACTTTCGGGTCTTAGGATTGGTGGTCCGGTGGTCTTTTGGGGGACTTTTGAGGGACTTTGAGGGGAAAAATAAAATTTCATCAATATCAAGCTAGGGACCCAACCCTTCTAGGGGACCTCTTTCTTTACCATTGAGTGAGGCCATAAGAACGGATCCTTTAGGGTGCCTGTCTCCTCGGACCGCCCGATGTCAGGTACCCCAGCGTCTCAGTCTGTGTCGAATCGTTGACTTGTTGTCTAAGTGTTCTTCGACGTTCTTGTCACGTGCGTCGGGTCCCGCGGAAGTAGGTAAAGGGGGGTAGAATATGCGGCTATCGTGTTTTAGTGTTGCCAGAAAGAAGAGAATGATTGTTATTTAATGACATTGTTGACTGTCTAGAAAGATTTTACTCGGGCAACGGTGAGATAATCTAGCCAGGCTCTTGTCTGTATGTACAACTTGTATGTTGTTGCTGTTGTTCGGTCGCTCAGTTGTGTCCAACTCTTTGCAACCCTGTGAACTGCAGCACGCCAGGCTTCCCTGTCCTTCACCATCTCCTGGAGCTTGCACAGACTCGTTTCCATTGAGCCCGGTGATGCCAACTTGAAGTACATGTCATAATTCTTATCCAGCAGAAAACTCAATTATGAGTCCAAGTAATGATAGACCTTAAATCACCTGGGGGCTGCTGGCAGGATAAGAGAGGAGCAAATAGCTTTCGAAAAATCTCAATAATTCCCAACAACAACCAGAAAACACTGTTGCCACATGAATTCCATTAGCTCAAAGAAGAATATTCTTTATCTGTTACTGTGGGTAACTTCGTATCATTTGCTCCCTGAAAGTTTCTTATCTCCCCTTATCCCTTGTAAGTTAAGGTAATCTTTTATTACTCTGTTATCCCTTTGAACATTAAAATTACCCTTGTGTTTATACCTCTGTTTATTAAATAGGAAATGCATTTAAACTGCCAGGATAAGCGACTTTTGGGGTAGAAGAGCAGTAAAATATTGGAACATGAGAATACATAACAATGAATGTCATTTTAGAAATTTTTTTTTTTTTCAAGATTCTACTCAACTTGTCCCTTCAGAAACGAGTGAGGACCCTGAAGCTGAGGTGAAAATTGAAGGTTGGTTGCCAAAAAGCTTGCCGAATTCACACTGCTAAGTATAGTTTTCCTTTTTCCTCAAGGGACTGCTCTGGGGAAAAGAATGAAATCGATGTGTGTGTGTGTATGACCAGGGGAGGGAGGAGCAGTGTGATGTGGGTCCTTATGTCCTTCTGAGGTCTTGCTCTCCGATGTAGAATCTCAGATATCCAAATAGCTGATCGTTCACAGAACACAGGGACTGGGCTCTGCGTCCCTCAGAAAGGACTGCTGCTGCTGCTGCTGCTAAGTCGCTTCAGTCGTGTCCGACTCTGTGTGACCCCATAGACGGCAGCCCACCAGGCTCCGCCGTCCCTAGGATTCTCCAGGCAAGAACACTGGAGTGGGTTGCCATTTCCTTCTCCAATGCGTGAAAGCGAAGTCGCTCGGTCGTGTCTGACTGTTAGCGACCCCATGGACTGCAGCCCACCAGGCTCCTCCGTCCATGGGATTTTCCAGGCAAGAGTACTGGAGTGGGGTGCCAGTGCCTTCTCCGCAAAGGACTAGATAGGCTATTTCATTTCTCACATAGAACTTAAGGGAGCGTGGTGTCTGTCATTAGACCAGACTGTGATAATATCAGCTGCGCTTTTGTTATTTAGCCCCATCTGAGCTTTTCCTTGATGTCTCGTTACATCATTTCTCACGGGTCGTCTGCTTCTCAAGTGCTCTCTTGTACACGCTCGTACGTCTTCCTCTCTTCACCCTCCTTAAAATGAGAATAACAATAAAGGATTTTTTTTTTTTTCTTTTTCTTTGGCCAGGTGGCATGCAGGATCTTAATTCCTCAACCAGGGAATGAACCTGTGTCCCCTGTATTGGGGGCTTGGGATCTTAACCAATGGACCACTAGGGAAGTCCCAGGAAATATATTTTTAATCAGTCTCTTTTTAAATCAATTTAGACTGACTGTGAAGTATCAGGGGCTACAAACTAAGTAAAAGCCGTGGTGCCCTTTCCCCTCTGACATAGACTCAAACATCAATTAATGCCAAGCCAGCTTGTGATTCCACAGCTAAATATTCCCTGGAGTTTTAAAAATTTCTTCTGGCTTTCTTTTTTTTTTTTTGCCACACTGTGCTGCTTGCAGAATCTTAGTTCCCCGTCCGGCACTGAACCTGGGCTCTTGGCAGTGAAAGCCTGAGTCACGATCGCTAGGTCACCGGGAATTCCCTCCCTGGGCCTTCTGATCAGAATGGCAGTTTGATAGTTTTAGAGCAGAAGTAGTCCAATTTTCTGTAAGTTCTAAATTTCAATTTTTGTTTCAGGAAACACCAGTTCACCCAATATTACAAGTTCTGCAGCAGGTGTTGAAGACCTTAACATCGTTCAGGTGACAGTCCCAGGTATAGAATTCTATCTAATTTTGTCATAATTTAGACTGTGTTTTTCATTTTGTTATATTTTAACCACTTTGTGACATGGGTTAATCTCTTGGGGCTATTTCTTTACTAAGCTCACCCTGTCAGCTAAGGAAAGACATCTCTAATGCCTTAAATTTACAAATTTACAAAATGCTTACTTTTTGTTAAACGTAAGTTGATAAGCCAGGTAAAGTACTTTCTCACGAGCTAATGGGGGTTTTCTCCAGTGGCCTTTTGGGGTCGGGGCCAAATACGTGAATAAACTTTTTTTTTTTTTTTTTAATTTTTTTAGATAATGAGAAGGAAAGATTATCAAGCCTTGAAAAAATAAAACAACTAAGAGAGCAAGTCAATGACCTTTTTAGCCGAAAATTCGGTACGTTTTTATATTATTCCATATTCAGAGTTTTGAATATATATTTGAAATATTTCTTTCTAAATGATTACTTTAAGAAATTGATCTTTCTCTTAAGGAGCTGTGATCAAAATCAGTGTGTATTTTTACACGGAAACACTAATTACATAATAATAGCTATCTTTTGGCCAATAGGCACATGAAGAGAGGCTCAACATTATTAATTATTAGAGATATGCAACTCAAAATCACAATGAGGTACCACCTCACACCAGTCAGAATGGCCATCATTAAAGAAATCTGCAAATGATAAATGCTGGAGAGGCTGTGGAGAAAAGAGAACCCTTCTACATCGTTGATGGGAATAAGTTGGTGCAGCCGCTGTGGGGGACAATGTAGGGATTCCTTAGAAAACTGAAAATAGAACCCCCATGCCGCTGCCGCTAAGTCGCTTCAGTCGTGTCCGACTCTGCGGCCCCATAGACGGTAGCCCACCAGGCTCCCCCATTCCTGGGATTCTCCAGGCAAGAACACTGGAGTGGGTTGCCATTGCCATCTCCAATGCATGAAAGTGAAAAATCAAAGTGAAGTCACTCAGTCGTGTCCGACTCTTCGCGACCCCATGGACTGCAGCCCATCAGGCTCCTCCATCCATGGGATTTTCCAGGCAAGAGTACTGGAGTGGGGTGCCATTGCCTTCTCCACCACCATATGATCCAGCAATTCCGTTTCCTGGCGTATATCCAGACAAAACTATAATTCAAAAAGCTACGTGCACCCCTGTGTTCGTAGCAGCAGTGCTCACAGTAGCCGAGACATGGAAACAGTCTAAACGTCCATCGACAGATGAGTGGATGAGGAAGACCTAGTACCTATGGTTGATGGAGCGCTGCTCGGCCACAAAAGAGAATGAAAGAAAGCCATTTGCAGCAACATGGCTGCAGCTGGAGATGTGATGCCAAGTGAAGTAAGTCACGAAGGGAAAGACAGATACTAGGTGATACCACTTTCTGTGGAATCTAAAATAGGACACAAATGAGCCTGTCTGTGAAACAGAATCATGGACATGGAGAACACACTGGTGGTTGCCAGGGAGGAGGAGGTTGAGGGAGGGATGGAGTGGGAAGTTGAGGTTAGCAGATGTAAGCGTTTATAAATAGAGTGGATAAGCAGCACGGTCATACTGTATAGCACAGAAAAATAAAGTCAATATCCTATGATAAACCATAGTGAAAAGAAGATTTTAAAAAGAAAATGTGTGTGTGTGTTTTATATATATATATATATATATATATATATATAAAAAATATATATATATATAAAATGGAATCACTTTGCTGTACAACAGAAATTAACACATTATAAATTGATTATACTTCAATAAAAAATTGTTTTAAAAAGCTATCTTTATCAAATCATTATGTTGTATACCCAAAACTAATATAACGTTATATGTCAATCTTATCTCAATTTAAAAAATAACTACCATAGCTATCTTTGACTTACTGACTTCTTCCCATGGCTGAGTATTGTTTTTAGCGTTTGACATGTGAGGAATCACCTACTAATCCTCAGAAAACCTTTTTAGGTAGATAATCCCTATTTCATGCATAGTGAAACCGAGTCTGCTATCCTACCCATTCCCAGTTTCAAAAATCATTAAAATCATTCTTGCATCCTAGCACACCTAGAAAATAAAATAATGGCTGAACACCATTGTTATCACTTGACGTGAATAATTTTGAAAACTTGACCTTAAAGGTAAAGCTCGGTTTGGGAGAAGCAAGTAACAAATTGAACTGGCTTTATGCTCGTCTCACCACAGGTGAAGCCGTTGGAGTGGATTTCCCTGTGAAAGTCCCCTACCGGAAGATCACCTTCAACCCTGGCTGCGTGGTGATCGACGGCATGCCCCCAGGGGTGGTCTTCAAAGCCCCCGGCTACCTAGAAATCAGCTCCATGAGAAGAATCCTGGATGCCGCAGACTTTATCAAATTCACAGTTATCAGGTACAGGAGGGTTCCCTGCCGGGTCAGGAGAATGAGCTGCAGACCCTACCTTCCTCCAGGTGGACAGTCGGGGGCACTGGGATTCTCACCCCAGAAGGTGGGCAGTGGGTCCCAGCGGTCAAGTCGGTCACGTGCTATATGATACTGCCCCTCATACTCAGCTCATGGTGTTCTTTTAAAAAAATATTTATTTATTTGACTGCTCTGGGTCTTAGTTGCGGCAGGTGGGATCTTCATTGCAGCAGGCGGGAACTTCAAGTTTCAGCATGTGGGCTCTAGTTCTCTGACCAGGAATCAAACCCTGGCCCCCTGGCCCCGAGCATTGGGAGCTCGAAGTCTTAACCACTGGACCACCGGGGAAGTCCCAGTTCATCGACTTCCGCTTCTGGGAACTGTGTGTATTAGCTCCCATTTCTTGGTAATCGTTGGGCAACCAGTCTTACTTTAGCTGATAGCTGACGTCACAAAAGTTTGTCAAATAGAACTAAATGGACAAAACAGGAAAAGTGCCCTTTGTTGCACTCACCAATGTCTCTTTTTCTCTTCAGACCACTTCCAGGTCTCGAGCTCAGCAATGGTGAGTATTCTGGGGGTGAGAAGATGGTTCCAGCCCTCAATAGGAGGCGTGAGCTGTCTTCGGGGGCACTCACCATGGGGTCCTTCCTTCCTGAGCCTTGAGTCACAGAGCAAAGCATGCCACTTTTTACTTATTTATTTAGCTGCTCTGGTTCTTAGTTGTGGCATGCAGGATCTTTAGTTACAGCATGTGGGACCTAGTTCCCCGACCAGGGATTGAACTCAGGGCCCTCTGCATTGGGAGCTTGGAATCCTAGCCACTGGACCACCAGCAACAAGTCCCAAAACACGTCGCTCTCTGTGTTCATTTTTCCTGCTGCTTATAAAGCCCTTTAATTCTGTTGCTTGTGTTTTCTTAGCCAGGCCATTTTTTTCTCATATTAATTTGGTGGCGCTTGCTCTGTGTGATGGCACACCACACTCTTATTCAAGAGTCCTTTATGGTGGAGGAAGGTGCTCATAATACTGAACTGCTGCTGCTCCACCTTAGTTGGCAAATAGTACCTGCCTAGCCACCCCAGCCCCACCTCCAGGATCTCTAACCACTGACATCCCCACGGTTAGAACCAACACGGCTCCTGCCTGGCACAGCAGGGCTCCCAGAACCCACTCCAGTCAGGGCCGAGGCTGACTTCTATTCTGATGGAGCGAGCCTTTCTACTTGTTAAATTTCATTTTAATTTTACTTTTTTTTTTGGCCACACCACTTGGTATGTGGGATCTTAGTTCCCCAGTTGAGGATTGAACCCACACCTCTTGCAGTAGAAGCTTTCTTAACCACTAGACCACTGGGGAAGTCCAAATATTTTTCATGTCTCCGCTAGAATCCTTGCAAGCAAGTCAGAATCCTCTTGGATATTAAAGCGGACTATGTAACTGTCAAAGACCTGCTGTATAGCACAGGGAACTATACCCATCTTGCATTAATCTATAATGGAAAAGAGTCTAAAAAAGAACATATGTATATAATACCTGAAACTAACACAGCAACATTGTAAGTCAACTCTATTTCAATGTAAATTTTAAAAAATAAGATATCTCTGGAAAGAAAAAAAAAAAAGCAGAAAATGTAGAGATGGTCCCAAAAGTTTGAATCACTAGAGAACCTCCTCACTTAAATTTTGGAAGCTCTGAGCTTCCTTGGAAATCCAGTGGTTAAAACTTCACCTCCAGTGCTGGGGGTGCAGGTTTGATCCCTGGTCAGGGAGCTAAGATATCCCACATGCCTCACCAAAAAAGTCCAAACCTACAACAGAAGCAGTCTTGTAACAAACTCAATAAAGACTTTAAAAATGGTCCATCTCAAAAAAAAAAATTTTTTTTTTTAATTTTTGGAAGCAAAACTCTTCTCTTGAAATGCACAGTTATTCTTCCTAAATCCATCTGGTTGCTAAATAGCTTTTAAGAGGTTTATTGTGGCATAATTTACATACCATCACATTCACTTGTGCAAACTGTACACAGTCCAGTGATTTTTCTCAGTAAAGTTACAGAGTTGTGCAACCGTCACCATAATCTTAGAACATTTCCATCATCCCCCAAAGACTCCTCCTACCCATCTCTAGTCATTTCCCATCCCCACCCCCAGCCCCAGGCAACTACTGAATTGACCGTCTCTGTCTGCATTTCCTTAAAGTGAATTTTTATACCCGTGTTCTCTTGAAGTAAAGCTCACGTACCTTGTGGCCCATTTCTTTACACTGAAACCACGTAAGTTCTGTGAGGGTCTGTGGCTGTCACCAGTGTCTTTTGGGACTCATAGCAGGTAAATCATATGCCTTCTGTGCTCATCCCCTCCTCTGTTATTTAAAAATTCTCTTGAAAAGCCATTGAAAAAAAAATATGTCCAACTCTTTGGACTGTAGCCCGCCAGGCTCCTCTGTCTGTGGGATTTTTCAGGCAAGAATGCTGGAGTAGGCTGCCATTTCCTCCTCCAGGGGATCTTCCTGACCCAGGGATCGAACTTGAGTCTTCTGTGTCCCCTGCATTGCAAGCAGATTCTTTACCTGCTGCATCATCAGGGAAGCCCAATATGTTAAAATGCAGATACAATCTCAAATCATTCTCATTTAAACCAGGTGGAACAAACATAGCCACTTACCGACCCTCACCAAAGACATCTTTCATTTGACTCATCAACCTTTTAAAAAAAGGGAATTAGTGGCCGATACGGAAAAACCAGGGGCTTTTTCATAAAAATTCATTTCCAGGTTTTCTTTAGAAATTTGAAGATCCAGCCAGCATGGGGCCATGCTCCCTTGGCAATAGTTTGCTGGCCCCGAGTGTCCCCAGCCCCACCCCCCACCTCTGCATAGCTGGGTTACTCTCCAGTTAACCCACGCCCCCCAGCCACCTTATCCCCTGCATCTGTCATCATGCTTTTGCTGATGTTTTTCTAACAGTCAAGAGAAAAGTGAACTCTTTCTTGTCTCCATGTCTCCATCAAAAGTGGGAAAAAGGAAGATAGATCAAGAGGGCCGTGTATTTCAAGAAAAGTGGGAGAGAGCTTATTTCTTCGTGGAAGTGCAGAATATCCCTACCTGTTTAATATGCAAGCAGAGCATGTCGGTATCCAAAGAATACAACCTGAGACGCCATTATCAAACCAACCACAGCAAGCACTATGACCAGTACACCGAGAAGATGCGTGATGAGAAGCTCCAGGAGCTAAAGGAAGGACTCAGAAAGTATCTCTTAGGGTCCTCAGACACCGGGTGTCCCGAGCAAAAACAAGTGTTTGCCAAGGTGAGTCCAAGGGAAAATGCTGCCGTCCAGCCCGTGGAAGACGTGGCTGGGAACCTGTGGGAGAAGTTACGTGAAAAAATCAGATCTTTTGTGGCTTATTCCATTGCCATCGACGAGATCACAGATATAAACAACACCACCCAGTTGGCCATCTTCATCCGGGGAGTCGATGAGAATTTTGATGTGTCAGAAGAACTTTTAGATACAGTGCCCATGACGGGTACGAAGTCTGGAAACGAGATCTTTTTGCGTGTTGAGAAAAGTCTGAAAAAGTTTAATATCGACTGGTCGAAACTAGTCAGCGTGGCCTCCACCGGCACCCCTGCCATGGTAGACGCCAACGATGGGCTGGTCACGAAACTCAAGTCCAAGGTGGCGATGGTTTGCAAGGGCTCCGATCTGAAGTCCGTGTGTTGCATCATCCACCCGGAATCGCTCTGTGCTCAGAAGTTGAAGATGGACCACATCATGAGCGTGGTGGTTAACGCCGTGAACTGGATCTGCTCCCGCGGACTGAACCACAGCGAGTTCACGACTTTGCTCTATGAGCTGGACTGCCAATACGGCAGCCTTCTGTACTACACGGAGATTAAGTGGCTCAGCCGTGGGCTGGTGCTGAAGAGGTTCTTTGAATCCTTGGAAGAGATTGACTGCTTCATGTCCTCCAGAGGCAAGCCCCTGCCTCAGCTGAGCTCTCAAGATTGGATCAAAGACTTGGCCTTCTTGGTGGACGTGACCACGCACTTGAACACGTTGAACATCTCCCTGCAAGGGCATTCCCAGATCGTGACGCAGATGTATGACTTGATTCGGGCCTTCTTGGCCAAACTGTGCCTCTGGGAGACTCATCTGGCCAGGAATAACCTGGCCCACTTTCCCACCCTGAAATCGGTCTCCAGGAATGAAAGCGACGGCCTGAACTACATTCCCAAAATTGTGGAGCTGAAGACCGAGTTCCAGAAAAGGCTGTCGGATTTCAAACTCTACGAAAGTGAACTGACCCTGTTCAGCTCCCCTTTCTCCACGAAGATCGAGAGTGTCCAGGAAGCCCTGCAGATGGAGGTGATTGATCTGCAGTGCAACACGGTCCTGAGAACCAAATACGACAAGGTTGGAATACCGGAATTCTATAAATACCTCTGGGGCAGTTACCCCAAGTACAAGACCCACTGTGCCAAGATCCTCTCCATGTTTGGGAGCACCTACATTTGTGAACAGCTCTTTTCCATTATGAAACTGAGTAAAACTGAGTACTGCTCCCAGCTGAAGGACTCCCAGTGGGATTCCGTACTCCACATCTCGACGTGACAAAAACATATTCCCGCATGGTCCCCGGGGGCTGGAAGTCTAGAATCCTCTAGGTCTGAGGGGTTTTGAGATGAAAACATGTTATTAAATATTTCTGGATTTTTTTTTTTTTCTAGTTTGACTCAGAAACATCATTTGCAGTTAGCACACCTGTTTGTATGACATTTTGTGCTTCCCCATAGCCCAGTAAAAAAGAATCAAGAAAGTTTTATTGTATTTCATGTAGTTGACTCCTCTTATGCCTGGCCTGTTTCGCTCACTCACATGCTGGCTTGACCCCTGTGGGCACTGGGACTGCATCTTGAAGTTTAAATCAGAGAGAGAGATGGGGTTATACATACACACACATCTACCTCCCTGTCATTTGCATGGTATTCCATGTGATTTCATATGTTTCCAAATTGAAGGAGAATCAGAGACGTGTTCACATACTGTGGTGTCTCTGCCTTCCCAAGAAACCGGAAAGGTGGGACTTCAAACAGAAACTCCCATTGTAAAGCAACTATTGTTGTCTAGTCTCTGGGTCCTGTCTGACTCTTTCACGACCGCATGGTCTATAGCCCCCCAGGCTCCTCCATCCATGAGATTTCCCAGGCAAGAATACTGGGATGAGTTGCAATTTCGTTCTCCTGGGGATCTTCCCAACTCAGGGACCGAACGCACATCTCCCGCCTTGGCAAGCGGATTCTTTACCACTGAGCCACCTGTGAACCCCAAAGCAACTATACTTCAATGAAAATTAGTAAAAACAAAATAAAAGCAGATGATGACGATGAAAAGCAAAATACAATAGAAAATCCAAAAATAAATAACATAGGCTTTCAAAGACTAAGTTGAAGTTTGGAGGCTTTCTTTAAACCTTTATTTGAAATAATTTCAAATATGCATAGAAAAGTTAATGAAAAGTGCATGAAGAACAATTAATTTCCTTTTGCCAGATTTTCATACTGCTTTATCATTTGTTTGTTCTCTTCCCCCGTCCCCCTCTCTCTCTCTCATCTGTGTGTGTGTGTGTACATTTCCTGTGTGTATAAGTGACTTGTTTATCATTATCTGTATATGTGTATAAACATATGTACATAGTTCTTTTCTGAACCGTTTGAGGGGGAAGTTACACCTTGTTTATCTCTAAATACTTTGGGGAGTATTTTTAAGAAGAAGGATATTCTTGGCCATAACCATGATTTAGTTACCAATTCCAGTAAATTGAACACCGATGCAATACTTTTATCTAGTTTAGCAATCATACTCCAATTTTGTCAGTTGACCAAATTACTTTTCTTCTGTAGCACTTTTCCCTTGGAGGGCTGTCATATAGATGCGCCTGAAACTAACGCAACATTGTAAATTAACTATATTTCAATTTTTAACAAATCATCCTAAGCAACAAAAATCTATTAATTCAAAAAAAAAAAACATATAGATACAGATCAATGCAAAGAAATAGAGCAAAACAATGGAATGGGAAAGACTAGAGATCTCTTCAAGAAAATTAGAGATACCAAGGGAATATTTCATGCAAAGCTGAGCACAATGAAGAACAGAAGTGATATGGACCTAACAGAAGCAGAAGATATTAAGAAGAGGTGGCAAGAATACACAGAAGAACTATACAAAAAAAAAGATCTTCACAACCCAGATAATCACGATGGTGTGATTACTCACTGAGAGCCAGACATCCTGGAAAGTGAAGTCAAGTGGGCCTTAAGAAGCATCACTACAAACAAAGCTAGTGGAGGTGACAGGATTCCAGTTGAGCTGTTTCAAATCCTAAAAGATGATGCTGTGAAAGTGCTGCACTCAATATGCCAGCAAATTTGGAAAACTCAGCAGTGGCCACAGGACTGGAAAAGGTCAGTTTTCATTCCAATCCCAAAGAAAGGCAATGCCAAAGAATGCTCAAACTACTGCACAATTGCACTCATCTCACACGCTAGCAAAGTGATGCTCAAAATTCTCCAGGCCAGGCTTCAACAGTACATGAACCGTGAACTTCCAGATGCTCAAGCTGGATTTAGAAAAGGCAGAACAAATTGCCAACATCTGCTGGATCATGGAAAAAGTAAGAGAGTTCCAGAGAAACATCTACTTCTGCATTATTGACTATTTCAAAGCCTTTGACTGTGTGGATCACAACAAACTGTGGAAAATTCTTTAAGAGATGGGAATATCAGACTACCTGACCTGCCTCCTGAGAAATCTGTGTGAAAGTCAAGAAGCAACAGTTAGAACTGGATATGGAACAACAGACTGGTTCCAAATCGGGAGTACATCAAGGCTGTATATTGTCAGCCTGCTTATTTAACTTATATGCAGAGTATCTCATGAGAAATGCTGGACTGGATGAAGCACAAGCTGGAATCAAGATTGCCGGGAGAAATATCAATAACCTCAGATATGCAGATGACACCACCCTTATGGCAGAAAGTGAGGAACTAAAAAGCCTCTTGATGAAAGTGAAAGAGGAGAGTGAAAAAGTTGGCTTAAAGCTCAACATTCAGAAAACGAAGATCATGGCATCTGGTCCCATCACTTCATGGGAAATAGAGGGGGAAACAGTGGAAACAGTAACAGACATTATTTTGGGGGGCTCCAAAATCACTGCAGATGGTGATTACAGCCATGAAATTAAAAGACGCTTACTCCTTGGAAGAAAAGTTATGACCAACCTTGACAGCATATTAAAAAGCAGTGAGATTACTTTGCCAACAAAGGTCCACCCAGTCAAAGCTATGGAGTTTTCCAGTAGTCAGGTATGGATGTGAGAGTTGGACTATAAAGAAAGCTGAGTGCTAAGAATTGATGCTTTTGAACTGTGGTGTTGGAGAAGACTCTTCAGAGTCCCTTGGACTGCAAGGAGATCCACCCAGTCCATCCTGAAGGAAATAAGTCCTGAGTGTTCATTGGAAGGACTGATGCTGAAGCTGAAACTCCAACACTTTGGCCACCTGATGTGAAAAACTGACTCATTTGAAAAGAGCCTGATGCTGGGAAAGATTGAAGGTGGGAGGAGAAGGGGATGACAGAGGATACGATGGTTGGATGGAATCACCAACTCAATGGACATGAGTTTGAGTAAACTCCGGGAGTTGGTGATGGACAGGGAGGCCTGGCATGCTGCAGTCCATGGGGTCTCAGAGTTGGACAATGACTGAGCAACTGAACTGAACTGAACTGAACAGGTATAAAGGTATAAAGTTAGAGATATGTGTTCTTAGTATCTATTAGTTGCTGGAATTAGTGACCCGAAATTGTGAATACTTTCCAGATTTGGAGGAATTAACCTGATTAGGGTACAAAAGTGTTGAAGATCCTACCTGACGGCACATTCAGGAATAATGGAGGAAAAGGCTTTGATGCAAATTAAAGGAAGCTGTCGGGAGGAGAGACCAGCCTCCACTGGTCACCCTGTGTAGGGGACCCAGCCCCAGCTGGGGCCTGGATGGATGTCCTCAGACACAGGAATGACCCATGCTGGGCAGTTCCTGTCTTTAGGAGGCTGACTGCAGGTCCGGCTGGGTCCAGCTGGGTCCAAGGCTCACTTCCTGGGAAGTGAGTCCGGTCACTTCCGGACTAGTTCACGGCGGAAGTCGTGGGAGGCCAGCTGCTGGTATACCTGAGCAGAAGTTGACTCAGCATAAGAGGCACGGTCCTGCAAACCCTGCCAGGAAACACCAGCCCCCAGGTTTTCAGTCAGCTGGGGCTCAGAATGATTAAATGGCCTGCTTGAGGCCACATAGCCAGGAAGGGATTCAGTCCCGGGCCCGCATGTCGCTGAAGTCCGTGTTCTTCCTTTTCTGAGCAGCCACCATGCTTCTGTGGAGACCTAGGGGGTGTCTGTCTTAGAGCCCCGCTCATCACTGTCACCTGTGGCTCCCTGGTGGTTAGCCCATTGAGTATTAGGGAGGGGACCATAGAGTTCAGCCAGGGCTGCCTTCTGTTGGGTGGGCTATTCATGGGGCTGTTTTGCTTTGATTCAACTCCCAGGGTCCCCAGATTCCTTCTTGACCTGTAGAGGGTCCTGGGACCAGGTGGCTTGACCAGCACAATCACTTGTATGATTGAGCCAAGACTGGGAGAAACTGACTTCTCTCAAGCAACCAGCCTTGTCCAGCCTCACTGCTTCCCACCCAGGAACAGAAGCGCTCCATGCCTCCCACAGCTTTGGAGACAAGCTATGTCTTCTATCAGTCAGCTCAGTTCAGTTCAGTCGTATCTGACTCTTTGCGACCCCATGGACTGCAGCACGCCAGGCTTCCCTGTCCATCACCAACTCCCAGAGCTGCTCAAACTCCTGTCCATCGAGTCGGTGATGTCATCCAGCCATCTCATTCTCTGCCCCTTCTCCTCCTGCCTTCAATCCTTCCCAACATGAGGGCCTTTTCTAATGAGTCAGTTCGCATCAGGTGGCCAAAGTATTGGAGCTTCAGCATCAGTCTTTCCAATGAATATTCAGGACTGATTTCCTTTAGGATTAACTGGTTTTATCTTCTCCAACACTGCAGTTCAAAAGCATCAATTCTTCGGCAGTCAGATTTCTTTATGGTCCAACTCTGGTTTTTTTAGAAGATTTGCAATTCTAGTTTGCATCGTGATGTCTTTGCATCTGGAGAAAGACCCATTAGCAGAGACGTGAAGGCCCTGGGGCGGCTGCAGTACTGGGATGGGTGGTAATAATTGCTTTCTGGTACAACTCCCTAACTAGGCAGGCTCTCTGAATAATCAGCAGCACCCTGTCTCTATAGCCAAATACAATTCTCTGTGTATTTGATAAGCTATTATTCTTCACTGAATATTCACAAGTCTTAAATTAGCCAAGACCCCCACTGTTTCTCAGGGAGGGAAAACGGTAAACTTTCAATTTTCCGTGCCCCTTCTGTGCCTTAGCAATGGCCCCAGGATGGCTATTGTCAGTTAAATCCGGAATGCAAGATCAATTATATTCTCCTATTTATATTTTCCAGTTTAAAAAATGCTTATTCAATTTATTTAAACTAAAATAAATAATTCACCCATTTCTTCCACCTTGCCACCTCCCACCTCTTACAGCCATCACCCTGTTTTCTATACGTTGTTTTTTGTCTTTTAGCTTCCACATATAAGAGAGAGAATACAGTGTTTGTCTTTCTCTCTCTGCCTGACTTCACTTAGCATAATGCCCTCAAATTCATTTTGTTGCAAGTGGTAAGATTTCATTATTTTTTTACGGCTGAATAATATTCCATTTTATATTTATGCCACAATTGCTTTATCTAGTCATCCACTGACAGCCACTTAGGTTGTTTCTATATCTTGGCTATTGTAAATGATGCTGCAGTGAACTTCGAGGCACAGTTATCTTTTTGAATTAGTGTTTTCATTTTCTTCATATAATGCTCAGATTCTGATGGAATTCCTGGATCATATGGTAGTTCTATTTTTAACTTTTTTTTTTGAGAAATGAACATGGTGAGAGCACACACATTTTCTTGTTTCTGATCTTAGAGGAAAAGCTTTTAGCTTTTCACCATTGAATTTGATGTTAGCTATGTACTCCTTATACGTGGCCTTTACTATGTTGAGGTATGTTCCCTCCATACCTGCTTTGTTGAGTATTTTTATCATAAATGGATGTTGAATCTCGTCAAATGCTTCTGCATCTTTTGAGATGGTCATATGATTTTTAGCCTTCATGTTTTTAACATGGTGTATCATTGACTGATTATTGAACCATCGTTGCATCCCTGGAATAAATCCCACTTGATCATGCGGTGTGATCAAAGGTATTGTTGAATTGTTTGCTAATATTCTTTGAAGAATTTTGTATCTAGGGTGGTCAGAGATATTGGCCTGTAATTTTCTTGTTTTGTGGCATCCTTTTTCAGGGTAACGGTGGCCTTGTAAAATACATTTGAAAGAGTTCCCCTGTCACTAATTCTTTGGAAGAGTTTGATAAAGAGTTATCTTATAATAACTGTTCTTTGAATGTTTGGTAGAATTCACCAGTGAATCCATCTGGTCCTGGACTTTTGTTTGTTGAGAGTTTTTTGTTGTTGTTGTTTGTTTATTTTGCTGATTCAAACTCCTAATCTTCTTGCTAGCAATTAGTCTGTTTCATTTGAGATTTTCATTTCAGATTTTCTATTTCATCATGATTCAAGCTTTGTAGATTGTATGTTTCTAGCAAGTTATCCATTTCTTCTTGGTTGTCCAGTTTATCCATTTCATCTAGTTTGGCATATAATTGTCCATAGTAGTCCCTTCTGACCCTTTGTATTCTGTGGTATCAGCTGTAATATCTCCTCTTTTATTTCTGATTTGAGTCCTCTCTCTTTCTCTTGCTGAATCTAGCTAAAAGTTTGTCAATTTTGTTTATATTTTCTAAGAACCAGTTCTTATTGATCTTTCTATTGTCTTTTCAGTCTTCATTTCATTTATTTCTGCTCTAATTTTTGTTCCTTCCTTCTTTCTACTAATTTTGGGCTTCGTTTGTTCTTTTTGCTTCTAGTTTCTTGGGGTGTACAGTTAGGTTGTTTGAGACTTTTCTTGTTTCTTGAGGTAAGCATTTATTGCTAAGAACTTCCCTCTCAGAACTGCTTTTACTGCATTTCCTAAATTTCAGTATGTTTCACTTCTGTTTTCATTTGTCTCAAGGTGTTTTTGCTTCTCTTTTGATTTTTTCTTTGACGCCTTGGTCATTTGTAACTTGTTTAATCTCTACATTTGTGAGTCTTCCAGTTTTCTTCGTGTAATTAATTTCTAGTGTTACACCACCATGACTAAAAAAATGTTTAATATGACTTCAGTCCTCTTATATTTGTTAAAATTTGTTTTACAGTCCAATATATGATTTATCTTGGAAAACATTTACTGATTTTCTGGGTAGATGACCTGTCCATTAATATAAACAGTGTGTTCAAGTCCCTTCCTATTATTGTATTGTCTGTTTCTCCCTTTGAAAGTGAAAGTGAAAAGTGAAGTCGCTCAGTCACCTCCAACTCTTTGGGAGTTGTAGCCTACCATGGCTTGTAGCCTACCAGGCTTTTTGGTCCATGGGGTTTTCCAGGCAAGAATATTGGAGTGGGTTACCATTTCCTTCTCCAGGAAATCTTCCCGACCCAGGGATTGAACCTGGGTCTCCTGCATTGTAGGCAGATGCTTTACCGTCTGAGCCACCAGGGAACACCCTTTATGTCTGTTAATATTTGCTTTGGATATGTTAGTGCTCCTATGTTGGGTGCATAAATATTTACAAATGTTACATCCTCTTATTGGATTGATCCCTTTATTGTTATGGGATGCCTTTGTCTCTTATTAAGGGCTTCCCTGGTGGCTCAGAGGTTAAAGCGTCTGCCTCCAATGCGAGTAGACCCGGGTTCGATCCCTGGGTCGGGAAGATCCGCCTGGAGAAGGAAATGGTAACCCACTCCAGTATTCTTGCCTGGAGAATCCCATGGATGGAGAAGCCTGGTAGGCTACAGTCCACGGGATCGCAAAGAGTTGGACACGACTGAGCGACTTCATCTTCCCCTTCCCTTGTCTCTTATTACAGTCTTTGTTACAGTCTGTTTTCTCTAAATATAGCTACTCCAGCAGACTTTTAAGTTTCTATTTGCATGAATGCCTTTTTCCATTTCTTCCCTTTCAGTTTATGGTATATCTTTACATCTAATGTGTATCTCCCTAAACCTAAATTACAATTTTTTTTGGCATTCAAAGTGTACACGCAAAATGCCTCAACTGTGCTGCCAAATGAATAAATACATACTCTTTAAAAACCTTTAATGTGCAAACAAATCACCCAGGGATTTGGCTGAAACACAAGCACTGATCCCATAGGTCTCGGGCAGGACCTGAGGGTCTGTATTTCTAACCAGCCCCCAGGTGATGCTGCCGCTGCCTGTTAAGCACTGACTTGTATCCACCCCTACCACCAAATTCATATAAGATGTGTATAAGAGACAGCTTCAAGACTCTTCTGCAGTGAGGCCAGAGTTCAAGCAGGCAGTCTGTCCAGGCTGGCGCTTCCTCTTGCACTTGGCCTTGTGCAAACTTGGCCTTGGCCAAGGCCAGAAAAGTTCTTGCAACTTCCCCAACAGAGCTCACAGCCTCCAGTCCTAAGTCTAGAAATATCAAGGGTGTTGCCCGCGGCGCAACTTTTCAAAGCATCAGTTCCCTCCAAGCAACGTTTTATTAAGGGTATTGAACACAGGATACAGGATTCTTGGGGCTGGTACACGGGGATGATCCAGAGAGAGGATATGGGGTGGGATGTGGGAGGGGGATTCAGGATTGGGAGCTCATATACACCCGTGGTGGATTCATGTCAATGTATGGCAAAACCAATACGGTATTGTAAAGTAAAATAAAGTAAAAATAAAATTAAAAAAAAA
>SJYT01014449.1:112942-166904 GCA_006410635.1 Cephalophus harveyi
GGGGCTGGGGCTGGGGAGAGCATCACGTGGGGGCGGCCTCAAACGGCGGAGGCCAGCTTCCGCTTGGTGCTCTCGCTGCAGCGGTGCAGGATGAGGTCTGCGCTGGGCCTGGGGGGCACGGCCGGCTGCGGCTTGGGGCGCTCGGTCTTGGGTTGCTGCCGCTCCTCTGCGGATGGACAGCACCAGGTGAGGCCCGCCCCGCCTGCTCGGCCCCGCCTCGCTTCACTCTTCGGGCCCCACCCTCATGGCCCCGCCTCCACCGCCGGCCCCGCCCCAGACCCCGCCTCCATCACACAGCTCCGCCTCCATCGCCCGATCCCGTCCCAGGCCCCGCCTCCGTCGCCCGGTCCCGCCCCCAGCCCCCGGCCCGCACTCACTCAGGGCGCTCCGGGAGCTCTGAGGCCCAGGCCGCTGGTGGCGGCGCTGCTGCATAAAACGGACGCTGTTGCGCCGATAGGTGTCCTGGCTGAGGCGCTTCCGTGACCGCTGGTGGATGCTGTGAGCGTTGCGGATGGACGACCTGGATCCAGCAGGATGCGGGACTTCGGTTAGCGCCCCGCGTACGCACCCTTGCCGCAGCCCTACCCGAGGGGACTCACGGCCAGCCCTGGGGTCCAACGACTAGGCCGAGGACGAGCAGCCGGTGGAGGCAGTCCTGCCCCGCCCCGATAGGCATGAAACCACTGCCCCTCCCCGACACGGACCCCCTGCCCTGACTCGGAGCCCAGGCCCATTTCTCACCCGCCTTTCCCCGCCGGCCTTCAGCCTACCCCCTCTACTGGAAGCCCTCCGGCCTGCCCCAACACTCAGGAGCCATCCCAAGGGCGGTGGGCATCGGTGCCCCCAGTTCCATCTCACACCCCTGCTGCCCTGCTGCCCTTGTGCCGGCCCCACAGTGTAGGAGGGCACTCCAGCCTTCGCTCAGGGAGAGGGCTGGCGCCCCGTCTCCCTCGCCCTTGCGCTGTCAGCCTAGGGCCTGGACGCACAGAGGGAAGCCGTGGCACACCCTCCTCAGCCCTGCCCAGCCTGCCCCACTGCCCCGGGGACCCTTGCTCACCTGCGGGGCGGCGCCCCCCGGCTCTTGATCTGGCTTTGGGCCTGGGCCACGTCCTGCCCTGCCTTCTGCAGGTACATGGATGGAAAGTAACCTGTGACGTCTTCTTTCCTGTAACAGAGGCAGCCCCTGAGGTCTGGGCAGTCGCGGTGGGGGTGGAGCTCAGATATGGGGTCAAGGGTCTCTTGGGGTCATCTGGGGCCAAGGCAGCTGGGAGGTTGCAAACACAGCAGCCAACACCAGCCCCTGCACCTGTGTGCCTCAATTTCCTCATGGGTGTGACGCAGGCCTTCCTAGTTGTGACGCTGAGAAGAGGAGCGCAAATTAGCAGATCCAGCTCTCCCTGGACAGGTGTTTGCTATGAAACCTCTGCAATCTTGTATTTGTCAGTTTTTTCTCTTATATAAGGTGATGGTCTCCTGTGTCCTAAGAAATCTTTGCCCACTTCCAAGTCGACAAGTTCCCTTATGATTTCTTCCAAAAGCTTCTTAAGTTTGGGGTTTTGTGCTTGGTAAAACCTGTGATCCATCCCAAATAAAGGTGTATGGTGTGAGGCAGGGTCAAGGTTCATTTCCCACCACCCCTCCCAGGGATATCCAGTTGTTTCAGCACCATTTGTTGAGAAGATTTTTCTTTCCATTCTTACTACTACATTTGGGAGAAAAAAAAAAAAAAAGCAGTACTCTTTGCATGCTACAGAATTTACTCAGTAAAACTCATTCTTCTTGGCTGGTGGGAGAATCACAAATGCCTCAGGAGTGCATGATAGGGGTTCACTGAATCTGAGTTTAAAAACTAAATCACTTTGCTGTGCAGCAGAAACTAACACAACATTGTAAAACAACTTTCACCAATAAAAATAAATAAAAGTTGGAGAAATCCTGTCTCAAAGTCCTCAGTGGAGGGCCACGCCGATGAGGGGTATTGCGGCCACAAGCTCCTGGGAGTCACGGATGGGCGCTGTGACTCCAGGCTTGGCAATCATGTGTAAGACCCCAGGACTCTGCTTTCCCCAGCATCAGGAAAAGCTAGTATTCTTACATTCATTTGAAGGAATGAACAGATGAAAATTACAATGAAGGATTTAAGAGGAAAAGGGATGACAGGGTCTGCTCCAGCAGCTGTCAAATATAATAATTCATTCAGGGACTTCTTCTGGTGGTCTAGTGGTTAAGAATCTACTTGCCAATGCAGGGGACACGGGTTCTATCCCTGATCCACCACTAAAGGACTGCTAATGCCTGAGCACCTGGAACCCGGGCTCTGCAACAGGAAACCACTGCAAAGAGAAGCTCGTACACCGCAACAAAGAGTAGCCCTGGCTCACTGCAACTAGAGAAAGCCTGCGTGCCCCAACAAAGACCCCGAGAAGCCAAAAGTAAATAATAAATAAATCTTTATAAAATGGTATTGTGTTTAAAAAATATTAATACAATTAATTGTGTTGCTGGAGAATGAATAGATGGACTGACTGGTCAGGGGACGTGACCCCAAGTCACAAAGAAGTGCCCACTCAGACAAGGACACCGAACCCCACGATACGAGCAGGCTGGGATGGAAGCATTCTGCTTCCAAAATGAAAACAGCCCAGAGAGAGGCAGTGGCATGGCCTACCCAGAGTCACACACTCAGGTGAGCCCTGAGCCCGCACAGGTCCAGCCCTGGGCCAGGCTGACTCTCAGGACAGGTGCAGTGGGAGGGAGAGACGGAGGGCACGACTCTCCTACCTGATGACCCACCAGCCATCCAGGAGCTTATGAATGACCTCAATGGCTTCGCCCTCCTCCAAGGACATCTCGTCCTCCAGTACAGCGGTGTAGGCTTTGATGGTGACGTAGGGCTCACCTGGAGGGGGAGGGGCATAGTGAGGAGGTCCACCCAGCACATGGCTCCCCGCCCTTCCCCTCCTCTCTGGGCCTGGGGCTTCCTCCAGCTGGAGCTCAGGACACCGTCTCGTCCAGTTCTCCCCACTCTTCCTGGACTTCTGTCCTCTGCCTGCTCCATTCAGGGGAGCTCGCCCACTGCCACCCACCGCCATCCACACCAGAGGCCAGGAGCTCCCATGACCCCAGAGACCTGGCCAGCCACCTGCACACAAGGAGTGGCCAGACAGGAAGTGGGGAGGAAGAATACCCGTCCAGTGGCACTTGAGCCATCACTCCGGCCCACTGTTCACATGTGGGGCTGCCAGCCCTGTGTAACATCTTGCCCAGTTTTAAAGAGAAGCCACAAATCCACATAAAATTGTTAACTCTCTTAATATTTGAAGATATACGCAACCAAAACTTTTTAAATCAAACCCCACATGGGCCCCCTCCAACCCAGTGGCTGCCCATTTTCCCATTCTAGTCAGCCACGATACCCCCACCTCCAGGCAGCCCTCCTTCCTGAGCCTCAGGTTGGCTCACGGTATTGCTTCCCACTGGACCCGGCCCCAGGCTGGCAGCTACCACATGTCTCAGATTGACCTCATCACCCTCTCTCCTCTATTCTACCTCTTGGTTCCCCAGGCTGCCCATTTTCCCATTCTAGTCAGCCACGATACCCCCACCTCCAGGCAGCCCTCCTTCCTGAGCCTCAGGTTGGCTCACGGTATTGCTTCCCACTGGACCCGGCCCCAGGCTGGCAGCTACCACATGTCTCAGATTGACCTCATCACCCTCTCTCCTCTATTCTACCTCTTGGTTCCCCCGTCCTGACCAAAGGCACCACCTCCTGCCCCAACCTAGACTCGGGGGTGTCAGCCCCGCCTCCATCTCTGCCCAGGCCCTCAGTCATGTCTGACCCCAAAGCAGTCACTCTGGCTCCTCAATATTCCTGAGCCCCTCCTGCCCCTCCTCCCATCCCTGCAGCTGGGGAGGGCAGCAGGCACCTGCATAGTTGGGTTCTGGGTCCTCCGCTTCGTCAGGACTGTCCAGAGGCTCCAGGTAGGATGCTGGGACCCAACCACGCTTTGTCTTCATTTGGCAGAACCACCAGCCTGTGCCAGGGATATGGGGCAGTAAGCCTGGGCGGGTCTGGGAGCCTCCCTCAGCCATCACCGGGTGGGGAGGGGTGAGGACAGTCAGACGCAGACACACAGACATCCAACACTCGCATTCAGGCTGATTCTGTGTGTGTTCAGTCGCTCAGTGGTGTCCGACCCTTTGCGACCCCCTGGACTGTAGCCTGCCAGGCTCCTCCGCCCATGGAATTTTCCAGGCAAGAATACTGGAGCAGGTTGCCAATTCCTACTCCAGGGGATCTTCGCGACCCAGGGATTGAACCCGCATCTCTTGCATCTCCTCCATTGGCAGGCAGATTCTTTACCACTGCGCCACCTGGGAAGCCTGTCACCTTCACCACATTCCATGCCAAAATTACACACACCGGTGCACAGAGAACCACAGAACTACAGCTCAGAATCCACTTCATAGGTGTAATGAGAAGTTCGCCCACCCACCCGGCTGTATACAGGGCGCTCCGGGAGCTCTGAGGCCCAGGCCGCTGGTGGCGGCGCTGCTGCATAAAACGGACGCTGTTGCGCCGATAGGTGTCCTGGCTGAGGCGCTTCCGTGACCGCTGGTGGATGCTGTGAGCGTTGCGGATGGACGACCTGGATCCAGCAGGATGCGGGACTTCGGTTAGCGCCCCGCGTACGCACCCTTGCCGCAGCCCTACCCGAGGGGACTCACGGCCAGCCCTGGGGTCCAACGACTAGGCCGAGGACGAGCAGCCGGTGGAGGCAGTCCTGCCCCGCCCCGATAGGCATGAAACCACTGCCCCTCCCCGACACGGACCCCTGCCCTGACTCGGAGCCCAGGCCCATTTCTCACCCGCCTTTCCCCGCCGGCCTTCAGCCTACCCCCTCTACTGGAAGCCCTCCGGCCTGCCCCAACACTCAGGAGCCATCCCAAGGGCGGTGGGCATCGGTGCCCCCAGTTCCATCTCACACCCCTGCTGCCCTGCTGCCCTTGTGCCGGCCCCACAGTGTAGGAGGGCACTCCAGCCTTCGCTCAGGGAGAGGGCTGGCGCCCCGTCTCCCTCGCCCTTGCGCTGTCAGCCTAGGGCCTGGACGCACAGAGGGAAGCCGTGGCACACCCTCCTCAGCCCTGCCCAGCCTGCCCCACTGCCCCGGGGACCCTTGCTCACCTGCGGGGCGGCGCCCCCCGGCTCTTGATCTGGCTTTGGGCCTGGGCCACGTCCTGCCCTGCCTTCTGCAGGTACATGGATGGAAAGTAACCTGTGACGTCTTCTTTCCTGTAACAGAGGCAGCCCCTGAGGTCTGGGCAGTCGCGGTGGGGGTGGAGCTCAGATATGGGGTCAAGGGTCTCTTGGGGTCATCTGGGGCCAAGGCAGCTGGGAGGTTGCAAACACAGCAGCCAACACCAGCCCCTGCACCTGTGTGCCTCAATTTCCTCATGGGTGTGACGCAGGCCTTCCTAGTTGTGACGCTGAGAAGAGGAGCGCAAATTAGCAGATCCAGCTCTCCCTGGACAGGTGTTTGCTATGAAACCTCTGCAATCTTGTATTTGTCAGTTTTTTCTCTTATATAAGGTGATGGTCTCCTGTGTCCTAAGAAATCTTTGCCCACTTCCAAGTCGACAAGTTCCCTTATGATTTCTTCCAAAAGCTTCTTAAGTTTGGGGTTTTGTGCTTGGTAAAACCTGTGATCCATCCCAAATAAAGGTGTATGGTGTGAGGCAGGGTCAAGGTTCATTTCCCACCACCCCTCCCAGGGATATCCAGTTGTTTCAGCACCATTTGTTGAGAAGATTTTTCTTTCCATTCTTACTACTACATTTGGGAGAAAAAAAAAAAAAAAGCAGTACTCTTTGCATGCTACAGAATTTACTCAGTAAAACTCATTCTTCTTGGCTGGTGGGAGAATCACAAATGCCTCAGGAGTGCATGATAGGGGTTCACTGAATCTGAGTTTAAAAACTAAATCACTTTGCTGTGCAGCAGAAACTAACACAACATTGTAAAACAACTTTCACCAATAAAAATAAATAAAAGTTGGAGAAATCCTGTCTCAAAGTCCTCAGTGGAGGGCCACGCCGATGAGGGGTATTGCGGCCACAAGCTCCTGGGAGTCACGGATGGGCGCTGTGACTCCAGGCTTGGCAATCATGTGTAAGACCCCAGGACTCTGCTTTCCCCAGCATCAGGAAAAGCTAGTATTCTTACATTCATTTGAAGGAATGAACAGATGAAAATTACAATGAAGGATTTAAGAGGAAAAGGGATGACAGGGTCTGCTCCAGCAGCTGTCAAATATAATAATTCATTCAGGGACTTCTTCTGGTGGTCTAGTGGTTAAGAATCTACTTGCCAATGCAGGGGACACGGGTTCTATCCCTGATCCACCACTAAAGGACTGCTAATGCCTGAGCACCTGGAACCCGGGCTCTGCAACAGGAAACCACTGCAAAGAGAAGCTCGTACACCGCAACAAAGAGTAGCCCTGGCTCACTGCAACTAGAGAAAGCCTGCGTGCCCCAACAAAGACCCCGAGAAGCCAAAAGTAAATAATAAATAAATCTTTATAAAATGGTATTGTGTTTAAAAAATATTAATACAATTAATTGTGTTGCTGGAGAATGAATAGATGGACTGACTGGTCAGGGGACGTGACCCCAAGTCACAAAGAAGTGCCCACTCAGACAAGGACACCGAACCCCACGATACGAGCAGGCTGGGATGGAAGCATTCTGCTTCCAAAATGAAAACAGCCCAGAGAGAGGCAGTGGCATGGCCTACCCAGAGTCACACACTCAGGTGAGCCCTGAGCCCGCACAGGTCCAGCCCTGGGCCAGGCTGACTCTCAGGACAGGTGCAGTGGGAGGGAGAGACGGAGGGCACGACTCTCCTACCTGATGACCCACCAGCCATCCAGGAGCTTATGAATGACCTCAATGGCTTCGCCCTCCTCCAAGGACATCTCGTCCTCCAGTACAGCGGTGTAGGCTTTGATGGTGACGTAGGGCTCACCTGGAGGGGGAGGGGCATAGTGAGGAGGTCCACCCAGCACATGGCTCCCCGCCCTTCCCCTCCTCTCTGGGCCTGGGGCTTCCTCCAGCTGGAGCTCAGGACACCGTCTCGTCCAGTTCTCCCCACTCTTCCTGGACTTCTGTCCTCTGCCTGCTCCATTCAGGGGAGCTCGCCCACTGCCACCCACCGCCATCCACACCAGAGGCCAGGAGCTCCCATGACCCCAGAGACCTGGCCAGCCACCTGCACACAAGGAGTGGCCAGACAGGAAGTGGGGAGGAAGAATACCCGTCCAGTGGCACTTGAGCCATCACTCCAGCCCACTGTTCACATGTGGGGCTGCCAGCCCTGTGTAACATCTTGCCCAGTTTTAAAGAGAAGCCACAAATCCACATAAAATTGTTAACTCTCTTAATATTTGAAGATATACGCAACCAAAACTTTTTAAATCAAACCCCACATGGGCCCCCTCCAACCCAGTGGCTGCCCATTTTCCCATTCTAGTCAGCCACGATACCCCCACCTCCAGGCAGCCCTCCTTCCTGAGCCTCAGGTTGGCTCACGGTATCGCTTCCCACTGGACCCGGCCCCAGGCTGGCAGCTACCACATGTCTCAGATTGACCTCATCACCCTCTCTCCTCTATTCTACCTCCTGGTTCCCCCGTCCTGACCAAAGGCACCACCTCCTGCCCCAACCTAGACTCGGGGGTGTCAGCCCCGCCTCCATCTCTGCCCAGGCCCTCAGTCATGTCTGACCCCAAAGCAGTCACTCTGGCTCCTCAATATTCCTGAGCCCCTCCTGCCCCTCCTCCCATCCCTGCAGCTGGGGAGGGCAGCAGGCACCTGCATAGTTGGGTTCTGGGTCCTCCGCTTCGTCAGGACTGTCCAGAGGCTCCAGGTAGGATGCTGGGACCCAACCACGCTTTGTCTTCATTTGGCAGAACCACCAGCCTGTGCCAGGGATATGGGGCAGTAAGCCTGGGCAGGTCTGGGAGCCTCCCTCAGCCATCACCGGGTGGGGAGGGGTGAGAACAGTCAGACGCAGACACACAGACATCCAACACTCGCATTCAGACTGATTCTGTGTGTGTTCAGTCGCTCAGTGGTGTCCGACCCTTTGCGACTCCCTGGACTGTAGCCTGCCAGGCTCCTCCGCCCATGGAATTTTCCAGGCAAGAATACTGGAGCGGGTTGCCAATTCCTACTCCAGGGGATCTTCGCGACCCAGGGATTGAACCCGCATCTCTTGCATCTCCTCCATTGGCAGGCAGATTCTTTACCACTGCGCCACCTGGGAAGCCTGTCACCTTCACCACATTCCATGCCAAAATTACACACACCGGTGCACAGAGAACCACAGAACTACAGCTCAGAATCCACTTCATAGGTGTAATGAGAAGTTCGCCCGCCCACCCGGCTGTATCTCGCAGAGATGCTCCGTCAGGGCCCCGAATGGGTGCAGATCCCCAGAGCCGCCAGGGGGCGCACTCTCAGAGAGAGGGTGATGCCCCCCGCCCCACCCCCTACCCCCGCTCCGCCCAGTATGGGGAGGACGGTCAGGGCCCCCAAAGGAGCCCGAGCCCCGCTGTGGGCCAGGCGGGGAGGAGGCCCAGGGCTGCTCTCCGGGCGGGCAGAGCCTTGGTGGGGGCTTGTGGCCCGGGGCCCGGGCACCAGGGGAGGGAGGTCCAGGCAGGGTGAGGAGGCTGACCGCTCTCGTTCTTCTCCACGACGTCCACCACGTCACCCGTGGCCAGCGCCATCTGGGAGCTCGAGCCCTTCTCGTAGTCAGCGATGGCGCGGTACGTCTGCAGGATGATGGGGCCCGTGATGTCTGGGCAGAGGGAGGGCAGGGTGAGTGACACGGTGGGCGCCTCCTCCCGGCTCTCCCCTGCGGGCCCTGCGTGGTTCGCCAGGACAGAAACTTATGTCCTGTCCGCACCCAGCTCCAGACAGGCCGGGGTGGACTTGCCCTGTGTACTGGAAAGCAGCGGAGACAAGCTAGGCCTCGCAGCCCTGCCCCTATTCAGCACCTTCTGTGTGCCAGACACCCGCCGCACGCTTTACACACGCTCTCTCTCATTTGATGAGGTCTGCAAGCAGCCTTTCTCAACATTAATGTGCATAGCGGTCTTCCCTTGTGGTCCAGTGGCTAAGAGTCCATGCTCTCAATGCAGGGTCCCTGGCTTTGATCCCTGATCAGGGCACCAGATCCCACATGCTCCAACTAAGAGTTTGCATGCCTCAACTGTGCTGCCAAATGAATAAATACATACTCTTTAAAAACCTTTAATGTGCAAACAAATCACCCAGGGATTTGGCTGAAACACAAGCACTGATCCCATAGGTCTCGGGCAGGACCTGAGGGTCTGTATTTCTAACCAGCCCCCAGGTGATGCTGCCGCTGCCTGTTAAGCACTGACTTGTATCCACCCCTACCACCAAATTCATATATTGAAGCGCTAATCCCCAGTACCTTAGAATCTGAGTGTATTTGAGCCACTAAAGGCCACTTTTGCCCACAAATCTGATCATTCATTCAGCCAGAACATTCCCTGGCTGTCGGAAGCCAGGGTCTGCTTGGCGCTGCAGCCACAGAAGTGAGCTCCCAAAACTCCAACTTTTTTTTTTTTTTTTTTTTTAACTTTTTAGCCATGCCCCACAGCACGTGGGATCTTAGTGCCCCAACCAGGGTTCGAACCCACACTCCCTGCACTGGAAGTGCAGAGTCTTAGCCACTGGACACCAGGGAAGCCCCAGGACCCCAACTCTTTAGTGCAGCTGCCAAGATCCTTCACGGCTGCTCTCAGCTCCTGCTCTTCTCCCTGCATACCCCAAGCTCAGGGTCCCTGGTCATGTCAACAGTCCCTGAGGGCGACCACGCTGGGCTGCCCCCAGCCTCTCACCTGCAGCGTTGCTCTTGCCGTCTTTGGGCATCAGGTATGTCTCTGGCTTTTTCACCCTGCAGCAGAGAACAGTCTGGGTTAGACCACTGGGCTTCCCCCTGGGATGCTCAGGACAGACCTACAGAAGAACTTCCCAAGACAGTTCCCAAAAGGAACGTGGGAAATGGGGGCCACCACAGAGAGAAGGTAGTGGCTGGACGGGAGGAAGGGGCTTTGAAGAAAGAAGGAGCTGTTCAGAGCCTGAGGGGGTTGCCCAGCTTCCTCCAGACCCAAAGGAGAAGGCTTGTAGCCCAGCTCCCTTCTGCTGGAGCCTCGAGAGAGAAGCCAACAGGGGTGGGTGCCCTGTCCCGCAGGGGCCGAGGGGAGCTGCCCTGCCTGGGACCAGGGTTGTGTTCAGGGGTCCATAAGCACTAGCTGGAGCACTGCTGTCTGTCTATGGCAAACCCTGTCCTCCAGGCGGCCCCTGGCACTCAGTACCAGAGAGGACAGAGAGAGGGACCTTCTGCAGCACATTCCCCTGAGATCTCCCTCAGCTTCTCTGATGCCATTCATGCGGGGCCCTGTGTCCAGGAGACCCCTAGGGCGAGGGCAGACAGAGAATGAGGTGGCAAAGGAGAGGAGGGGCTTGAGACACGCTCAGGAATGAACAGAGGCCACCAAGCCCCATATCCTCTCGGGGGCTCCTCACTTCCCAGTTTATAAGCACTCTCCCAGGCACCCACTACTGCATCTGGCCCTCAGCACTGGGTCACAGTTGGGGAAGCTGCTTTCAGAAGGCTCCAGGTCCCATGGCCAGGCAGAGCCAGGACAAAGACTGAGGACCTAGGACCCCCAGCCCAGAGTGCCTCCTCCACCCCACCCCCAGCATCCTGAGGCTCAGAGGGGTGCAGGTAGAAAGCTGGCAGGGATGCTGGGGGTGTCCTCCTTTGCTTTCTCGCTGTGTGACTTTGGGCAAGTCGCTTGCCCTCTCTGATCCTCAGGCTCTTCCTGTGTAACACGGGGAAAGCCCTGCCCTCTCCAGGTTGAGCCAACCACCCCTTCCCTCTCCCACCACTCACTGGCTGTCTGTGGGGAGCTTGAGGTCGTCGGGGCGCACCTTGAAGAAGTTGAGGAGGTGCGGGCAGCGGGAGATCTTGACGGGCAGGCTCATGAGCGCGCTGCAGTACTCCGTAAGAGTGCCCTGGCGGCTCTCGGCCACCCGCTGCCCATCAAACCACCGCGGGGCTGGCGGGACCAGGGAAGGACACCAGAGGACCAGTGAGCATACTTGCAAGGTCAAGTCCGGAGACGGTGGGAGTGGAGGGGACAGTCAGAGGGCAGACGAGGGGATCCGGGGCAGGCGAGCCCACCCAGCTGACTCAGCCCCCCTCCTCACCTGGCAGGTGCGGGATGATCCTGTTCTCTGGGTTGATGTCCCCTGCCTCAATAGGAAACATCTCCTTTAAGATTTTCTGGACAGAAAAGCAGGCACGGAGGAATCTGTGTTATTAGAGCATTGTAAAGGCACAGAATTGGACACGACCTAAACACTTTCCAATCGCTGGGGCTAGAAGCTGCAGTCCAAAGAGTCGGACACAACTTAGCGACTGGACAATAAGAAAGAAGCTTCTGGTGGCATCCTGGCTTCTTCTTTCTCTCCTGCCTCACATCAACCCACCAGCGACTCCTTTTGGCTCGGCTCCCCAAATCTGTTCAGAATCTGATCCTTCTCACTATGCCCGCTTCAGCCTGGTTTGATTATTACAACCTTCTTGGGTCACTGCCCCCTCTCTCCTGGTCTGTCCTCAATCCACCATCCAGAGGCATCCTCTTAAAACCCAGGTTGGATCCTGTCTCTCCTCTGCTCCCTCCCTCCCTCCCTCAGCTTCCTGCCTCTCAGCTCACTCAGAATGGAAACAAAGGCTGTGTTATTCCACACGGTGCCAGGTGACCTGCCTCTGCCTGCCTTGCTCAAACCTCTCCTGCCACACCACTCTCCCCCTGTTCCCTCGGCCCCAGCCACCCTTGGAAGTTCCAGGCCCACTCCTGCCCCAGGGCCTTCGCATGTGTTATCCCCATTCTTCCCTCCCGCCCATGCAGATCAACAGCTCATTCTCTCACTCTCTCCCTCTTCCTCCTTCTTCAAGTCCCTGCTCAGCTATCTCCCCCTCACAAGGCCTCCTTCCTGACAATTGCCCCTCCTGCTCCCATCCTTCCCACCTCCCCTCCCTGCTCTATTTTGCTCCTTCTAAGGACCATCTAACACACTATAGAAATTATTTAGTTTTTTTTCGTCTGTTATCCTGACTTCTCCACTGGAACATAAGGTTTACAAGGGCAGGCAAGGATTTGCACCTGTTTCTTATACCTCTCAGCAGTATTGCCTACTAATCAAGAAGAATGTGCCTGGCACTTAGTAGGTGCTCAATAAATAGTGGTTGGATGAATGAATGAGTGCACCAGGTAATAAAAGGGGCCTACCCTGGGACTTCTGGGGCAGTCCAGTGGTTAACACTCCATGCTTCCACTACCGGGAACGTGGGTTGAATTCCCCAACAGGGAACTAAGATCCTGCATGCCATGTGGTGTGGCCAAAAAGTTAAAAAAAAAAAAAAGAAGCAAGGGGGAGTTGCTAATCCTACAATAGAACAGTTTAAATAGGTGAGATGAAGCCCCACGATGTATCATCATGGACTGGTCTCAAAATTATAAACCAGTGACGGTAATAAGATTGAGAAACAGGCAATACGCATGCTGATGGCATTTACCTACACCTCAGAAAATGCACGCTCCATGCTACTGTATGTTGTTCCTGGGCTCTGTGTGTGTGTATATGTGTGTCTGTGTGTTTGTGTGTGTGTGTGTCCCTTAGGGTAGGAGCTAGTATGGGCTATGAGATGAAGGGAGGTTTCCACTGCTTTTGTAATTTTAATTGGAGGATAATTGCTTTACAGTATTGAGTAGGTTTCTGCTGCACAACACGAATCAGTCATAATTATATATGAACTGTGCTGTGCTTAGTCGCTCAGTCAGGTCCAACTCTGCAACCCCATGAACTGCAGCCCTCCAGCCTCCTCTGTCCCTGGGGATTCTCCAGACAAGACTACTGGAGTGGGTTGCCATTTCCTTCACCAGGGGATCTTCCCAACCCAGGGATCGAACCCCAGTCTCCTCCTATATTGCAGGCAGATTCTCTACTGACTTAGCCACCAGAGAAGCCCAAGAATAGTGGAGTGGGTAGCCTATCCCTTCTCCAGGGGATCTTCCCAACCCAGGGATCGAACCGGGTCTCCTGCATTGCAGGCGGATTCTTTACCAGCTGAGCTACCAGGGAAGCCCAGAATTATATCTATATATTTAAATATATATATCCCCTCCCTCTTGAGCCACCCCATCTCCTTTATCTAAAAGTCTTGTGCAAATAGCCCAGTGACATCAGCTGTGATTCCAGGTGCTGGTGTAAAGGCTGGATATAGTTTTTCTTCACATTTATCTGCATTTCACTTTAAATAATTCAAATAAGAGAAGTGCTTTTGTGGCCCCTCCATTCATCTGACCTGTCTTAGACCAGGACCCAACAGCCAAGCTCCACACACCATGACCCCCCCATAACCTCCCCCCAATTTTGTCCAAACAGCCTCTGGTGCTGGGAACCCTGAGGGATTCTCCCATGTAAACCCTGGTGATAACAGGCACCCACAAAGCAAGACGACCAGGTTCCATGGTATCAGGATTATCCACCCTCCTTCCGGTCCACCAGGGTCTTCGTCAGGCCAGGGACCGTGAGTGAAAGAGCAAGCGCCGGGGATGACCCCTGCGGGGGTGACACTGGCCAGACTGCCCTCTGCGGGGACAGAGCAAGCAGGGGGACCCCTGAGACAGCCCCCTTGAGTTCGTGTGCAGTGGGTGCAGAGTCTTGGTTTGGGAAGATGAGAATGTTTAGAAATGGATGGTGGTGATGTAGGGTGACATAGCAAACACGCTTCATGCCACTGGCTTGTACACTTAGAACAGGTAAAATGGTAAGTGTATGTTACGTATATTTTCACAATAAAAATCACCTTAAATGTTTTCTTTAAATTAAAAAAATATAAGGCTGACAACACTGCAAGTCAACTATACCTCAATTAAAAAAAAAAAAAATGCCCCCTTAACTGTGGACTGGGAGGGGAGGGGGTTTCTAAGTTTCCCTCCCCGAAGGCAGAGCTGGGGCTGCGCGTGGTGTCTCCTCTTACCCCCCACCCACACACACAGGGCACTCACGTGGAATTCATAGATCTCAGTGAAGCGCCGATAGACCACCTTCTCAGACAGGTCGTGCCATTTCACCAGGAACATATAGACCTAGGGGGAGGCAGGAGCAGGGGACCTTGTTCAAGCACGCATCTGGGCAGCCCCCACCCACGAAGGAAACCCACAGGACTGGGGGTGGGAAGGAGAGTGCTATTCAGGGTAACCTGGGCCATAGAAAGAGCACCAAGTTCACGGACCCCCGGGCAAATTAACTCTCTCAAAGTAACTCAGATTCCTCTCCGTAAACTGGAGGTAAAAGCAGGACCTCACCGCTAGGGCTGCTGTGAGAGTTAACAGGAGGGAAGATACAGAAAGGACTGGGCTCAGATAACAAAACGCAACACAACACAGTAAGATGTTGTGTGGCTGGATTTATATGAAATGTCCAGGGAGTTCCCTCGTGATCCAGAGGCTGGGCCTCTGCACTTTTACTGTTGACGGCCCAGGTTCAGTCCTAGGTCAGGGAACTGAGATCCCACAAGCCGAGGGCGCAGCCACAAAATAGAAAAGAAAAGAAAAGAAAGAGATATCCAGAAGAGACAGATCTATCAAAACAGATAGTAGATTTGTGGTTGCCAGTGGCTGGGCGGGGTTGGGGTAGAGGGGCTGAGACTTGACTGGGAATAGGATTTCTTTGGGGTAATGAAAAAAAACAGATTGTAGTGATGATTGTGCAACTCTGTGAATGTACTGAAAACCACTGAATTGTGCAATTCACATAAGTTAATCATATGGCATAAGGACTGTCGTGGTTTAGTCTCTAAGTCGTGTACGACTCTTGAGACCCCATGGATTGTAGCCTGCCAGGCTCCTGTGTCCATGGGATTTTTCAGGCAAGAATACTGGAGTGGGTTGCCATTTCCTTCTCCAAAATCCAAAAAAAGCCATTATATAAAACAAACAAACAAACAAAAACTCAATACAGAAAAATAAGCCTGTAAAAACAGTTAAGAGAACACCAATCAGCCACACAAAAAAGCAGATAACATTTGCAACCACGTGGATGAATCTTAAAAGCACTGTGCTGAATGCAAGAAGACAGGCAGGAAAGGCTACATACCGTTCCATGTCTGTGACATTCTAGAGTGACCTCAACTAATTCAAGGTGGAAAAAGACACCTTAAATAGTTGTTTCTAGGGGCTGGGAAGGAATGACAGGGACATGAGATGGAGTGAAGGTCACGGTCAGCATTTTGATGAGAGTTTGGGTTCTGTAGGGGCCCCCAGGGTCAAAACTCAGTAAATGTATCTCTAAGATTTGTGGGTTTCATTCTACACAAATTTTACATCAAAAGAGAAAAAACTATAAGCAAATGCTTAACTCTGGCTGTGATATGCCTGCTGAAATATTTAAGGCAAAGTGTACTGATATTTGTGCTTTGCCTTGAAGTGCATCAAAAATAAGATAGATTGATGGGTGGATGGATGGTTTGCAGCATAAAACAAGTGCTATAGGTAACGTTAATGGAAGAATCCATAGCATATGACTGGTTAGATTTTTTGGTTTTGTTCTGCTGTAAAATTTTTTCAATTTCTCCATATTTGAAGTTTCTCAGAATAAAATATTGGGGAATCAAAAGAATAGCTACCCACTGGGGAAGATTAAAATACTCTACAAAATTAGATAGTCGTGAGAGTTGAACAACTTCTTTCCAAAAACCACACTCACTTTAAATGGGTGAACTTGTTAATATTTTACATATTTAGAAATCAAGTTAAACCAACAAGGATTTTTTTAACTTTAAAGTGGAAAACAAACAAAACCAAATGAACTTAACAGCATATACAATGGGTAATAATCTAAATTTTTTTTTTTTTATGGAAAAGACTCCAAGTAGCTTTTGGTTATAGCACTGTCACTGTTCTCCGTCCAAAAGGACAAAAACAACTGCAGAGAAAACTTAACTTTGACTTATTAGGTTAGTAGGTTTATTGTTAATAGTGGTGTGGGAGCCGTGACTTAATACGTTAGTAGGTTTATTGTCGACAGCGGTGTGGGTGTAGTTACTCTGAAACAAATTTATGTTTACTTTAGAATTGAGCAGAGGAGGGATACACTAATCTCCTTGGGACCCACTGTTCCCACAGCGAGAGAAAGGAGCTATAGATATAAAACGGTGAGAGGCAAGAATGATGCGACATGGCTATCTGCCCCAGTCTGTCCACTGAAAAGGCAGTCACGAGCCCTGACACCTTGGTGGCAGTGAGCACACCGAGCTTCCAGATTTTGTGTTCTAATATCACTCCCACTAAAGAACCAGGGTTCTTTACTGAAATAGTGGAGTCCAGGCCTAGGGCTGGAAGAGTCCAGGTTAAGCTGGACCACCTTGCGCCATAAGAATGGATTCTGGAGCCCTCTCCAAAAAAAAAAAAAGTGCTCAAAGAATAACATGATATATCCCCAAAAAAGCACAGAAGCCAACCTGAAGGAGCTCCCAGTCACCAAATCTGGAACATTCTGAGCATCAAAATAAGTAATAATAGTAATGGACTCTGACCCACTGAATCCATGGATCCATACGGACATAAACAAGGAAGAAGGGAAGACACGGGAAAATGTTAACTAGGGCATGCAGGAGGACCAGTAGAGTTTGAAAGTCATTATTTGGCAATCATGATCATCATTCGGTTCAAGCAAGAGTCATCCAGTCTCTGTAAGGCACAGGATACTCACATAGCTTTCCATAACCTCCCCCACGGGTTCGTTGTTAATTTTGTTGCTTGTTGTAGTCACTAAGTTTTGTTCAACTCTTCTGCAACCCCAATGACTACAGCCCGCCGGGCTCCTCTGTCCATGGAATTCTCCAGGCAAGAATACTAGGGTGGGTTGCCATTTCCTTCTCCAGGGGATCTCTTCCAGACCCAGGGATGAAACCCAGATCTCCTGCATTGGCAGGTGGAGTCTTTGCCACCGAGCCACCAGGGAAGCCCAGTTATGAACTACGAAGGGGGAAACAGTAGCTTTACAGCAGAGAAACTTGGAAGACACACTTAGGATTTAGTGATCAAACATCCCTAATATAGGAATAAATAATGGGGTCAAAGAGAAGAACAGAGAGTCACTTCCGGGGTGTCCTTGAATTATTGGGATCTAAAGTGAAAAGTGAAAGTCGCTCACCTGTGTCCAACTCTTCACAACCCCAGGGACTATAGTCCATGGAATTCTGCAGGACAGAATCCTGGAGTAGGTAGCCTTTCCCCTCTCCAGGGGATCTTCCTAAGCCAGAGATCAAACCCAGGTCTCCTACATTGCAGGTGGATTCTTTACCAGCTGAGCCACGCAGGAAGCCCAAGAAGACTGGAGTGGGTAGCCTGTCCCTTCTCCAGCAGATCTTCCCAACCCAGGAATCAAACCAGGGTCTCTTGCATTGCAGGCAGATTCTTTACCATCTGAGCTATCAGGGAAGCCATTGGGATATAAGGAAGTATCAAACCTGTGTCTCCCGCATTGCAGGATTCTTTACTCGCAGAGCCATTGGAAAGTCCCTAAGAAGTATCAGAAACACCAAAATTGAGGGGCGTTCTACAAAATAACTGGTCCCATCTCTTCAAAAAGTCAAAACTGAAAAGGACCAAGACTGATTAAGACCGATCCAGGTTAGAGAACACCAAAGAGATGTGGCAACTCAGATACATAGCATAACCTGGATTGGACCCTGGGCCTTAAAAAAACGTCCCTGCCGAGGGACAAATAGGGCAATTGCTGAAATCCTAATACAGTCTGTGGAATGGATGACAGTGTTTTATCAAGGTTAATTTCCTCATTTCGACACCTTTGGTTATGTAAGAGAGTGTTCTTGGTTTTAAGAAATACATACTTGTAATATTTGGGGGGGTAAAAACACAACGTCTCCAAATAACTGTCAAACGATTCAGAATATATATATTCAGAGAGAAAGGGAGGGAGGGACAAGGGAACAGAGTGAGAGACACACAGAAAATGCGGATGAAGGAATACTGGAGTAATTGGCATTTTCCTGGGGCAACATTTCTGTAAATCTGAAATTATTTCAACATTAAACGTTAAAAAAAGACGAAAGTTCTCCGCATATCCTCTGAATGCAGCCCACGTGCCGTTTATAAGGTGGATCCCTCTCTGTTCTTCCTCTGGGTTTGGAGACCCTATGATGATGGATGGGGTCTGAGCCAACACTTCCCCAGCTCCCCGGGGGCAGGAGGGGGGACTCTTGGAGTGTCTGCGGTGGTGTCACCCTACAGGAGGGGCCCAGACTCTGCTGTAACTGATCACCACCAGCGCGCCCTCCCGGGGACCCCTCCCGGAGGGGCCGGCCCAGACACGTGCCCGCGGGGAGAGCAGGGGGTGGGGCAGGGGCGGGGGCCGCGCATCATCTGAAGGGCCCACATGGACTGCGGCCCCAGATGGGCGGCCTGAGGACCCGGAGTCTCGGCCACGACCCTGCACCCTCTCCTTCGGGCAGGGAGCCCCGGGGCTGTGCGGGGACCCGCACGTGCGCCCCCCACCCACCCGCAGGCCTGTCCCAGCGCAGGGCGCTCCCGGCGGTACTCACGTAGTGCTGGCTGGGGACGAAGCGCTTCTCGAAGCCCAGGAGGGCAATGTGGCGGATGAAGTGGTCCCCCATGGCTCGGCTGCGCGCGCGGCACCCTCTCCTCCAGGGTGCTCAGGGGTTGGGACTTAAATTGGCTGGAAAGAGGAAGTCGCCTCGGTCGCGGAGGGCGCGGCGCGGGGAGAGGGGAGAGGACGTGGTAAGAGGGGGCAGGGAGCGTGCAGAGAGGGCTCCGCTTCTTCTTTCGTTTTCTGGGATTCCTGGGGCTCCCGCGGCGGGACGTGGGCGGCCACATGCTCGCAGGTGTGCAGGGACACTCCGGCCCCTGTCCTCCCGGTGGCCTCTAGGGCCCCACAGGTGGGGTGCCCGGCTCCTGGCTCTCTCCTCCTGGCTCCTCTGCGCCAGCCGCGTTGGCTTATCTGTTCTGGGAACTCCCCCAATACTCGCGCCTCAGGGCCTTTGCACGCCCTGTTCCACCTGGCCCATCTCTGGCAGGCCTGTAACTCCCACCCTCAGTGTCTGTAGGTTTCTCTTCTGAGAAAGGCACCTCCTCCGAGAGGCCGTCCTTGATAACCTCACATAAAATGGCAACACTTCATGGGCCCCTACTCCTCTTTCCTTTTTTTTTTTTTTTTCAGAGCACTGACCACTGTTTTATTTTTTTTTTACAATGTCTTTCCCGACCAGATTGTGAGCCCGTGAGAGAAGGCTCTGGCCTGTTTTGACATGGGCTCTGGCCCCAATGCCCCAGAGCTGGCGCCTGGCATGCAGTGAGCCTTCTGCAAGTATTCAGATAGTAACTGCATTGCTCATGGAGTGATGAATCCTCCAGGGAAGTGTGTGCAAGCTTCCCGTGCACACCCTGGGTGAGTGTGACTGAGAACAGTGGTGGGCAGGCAGACTAAGACCCGAGTTCAAATCCTGGTCAAAGAACGGCCCCTCAGAGGCGGCTTGGTTTCCTCCTGAGTGAACGGGGACCCTCATCTCTGCTGAGAATGGGGAGAAGGGGATTTGGGATGCAGGGGTGAGGGAGGAGCAGCTTGCTGGGAGGGGATGGGCTGTTGTTGTTCAGTTGCTCAGTCATGTCTGACTCTTTGGGACCCCATGGCCTGCAGCATGCCAGGCTTCCCAGTCCTTCAACTACCTCTCGAGATTTGCTCAAACTCGTGTCCATTGAGTCAATGATGTCAAAGCCTGCGGTGCTTGGCCAGGGAGACACGGGACTCTGGGAGCTCAGAGGTTATAGGGCTGGTTCACAGTCACAGAGCAAGTGGTCTTAGACCCAGGAAATTTGACTGCAGGTTCAGGTGGGCAGGGTCACTTTGTGGCCCAGACTCTCAGATTCCAAGAGGGAGAGATGGTGGCCAAGGCCGTCAGCGCTGGGAGCACGGTGAGAGCCATGGGTCCCCGGGACCACCAGGGGCAAGGCTTGACACTTGGCAGGGGCTGTTATCTCAGAAGCTCGGGGTCCATTTCTTTCCTCTGCTCTGGAAGAGTTGTTCGGCAGGTCCCCTCTAGACACTGCTGCTCCCCAGTCACCCCGAGGTCACCAACCCTGGGTGTGACCAGCCTTGCCAGTCCTTGCTCTGGTCATTTCCACTTACACAGCTGGGATCTTCCTGCATAGAAGGGTGCACGGCTCAGTGATGGGAAAGAACTGCCCCACACAAAACAGGTGAACCTTCCAGGCACAATGTGGGGATAGAGAAGCGGACACAATGCCCCTCCTGCAGGATGCCATTGACCCCAAGCTCCAAACCTGCCCAGGCCAGTCAGTGGGCTTGGAACCCAGGGTGACCTCCAGGGGCAGTGAGCGGAGGGGAGCCAGAGGCGGCAAGCGATTCGCTCTGTTGATAAGGACGCCAGTTCCACAAGTGCGCTCACTTCCTAAAATTAGCCCAGCCCTAGGCACGTTGAGTTTCGTGCACAGCCCTTCTCTGTGGGTTCCTTTTACCGCAACACAAAGTTGGAAGCAAGGATAGACTGAGTGGGGTCCCGTGATGATGGCAGTCCTCCCTGGAACCCACAGCACACGGCACTCGGCTCGCAGCTGAGTGATGGTCCTTTAATCATTCACTAAACGCCCCCTCCCTGAGGGATGCTCAGCTTGTCTCTGGTTTTCCCCGTCTCACGTGGTGCTGCCTTGCGGTCCCCGCACCGAGGTCAGGCTCTCAGTGCCGCTCACCTGGGAAGGGCAGAGGAAGTGGCAGGTGGGGCTGGCTGCAAGCGGTACCCCCTCCCGGGCGCCAGTCCAGGTCACGGCCCGCCACTGACTTCCTTTCTTCTCAGAAGTCTTTCCACTCTTGCATAACCGCCTGGCCAGACTGCCCTGTCCTGCAGACACCAGGCACGACCCAGCGGCCTGAGCCGTCAGCTGCCACCTCTCCACTTCCCTCCTGCGGTCTCCCTGAACCCCGAACCTCGCCTTGCTTCTCACCACACCCGGGGCAGAGAGGAGGGGACCAAAGTACGAAACGCTAAGAACTCATGTTTACCTTGTAGGACTTCCCTATGCAGGCTTTTTGTCAGGATAAGATAGGATTTATTTTAATGCATGGATGAAACAAGTGACCAAATGATTAATTTTTTAAAAATTAGCAAAACTAGAAAGAAAAAAAAGATAAAACATGCAAACAAAAATGAGCAAAATTAGATGTCACTAATAAATAAAAGTTTGGGTTAAGGTTTTTTTTTTTTTTGCAGAAAAAATGAAATTGAACTAAACATTCTAAGATTTTAGCTAGCATTATGCAGGTCTTGTTATACATCCCCCAGGTATTAGAATACCAGAGCTCGTAGAATCCCCAGAATGGAGAGTTAGGGAGTCTGGGATGGACATGTACACACGCTGCATTTAGAATGGATAATCAACAAGGACCTACTGTAGAGCACGAGGAACCCTGCTCAGCCTGGATGGGAGGGGAGTCTAGGGGAGAATGGATACTTGTGTATGTATGGCTGAGTCCCTTTGCTGTCCACGTGAAACTATCACAACGTTAATGTTAATCGGCTATACTCCAACATAAAAGAAAAAGTTTTTTTTTAAGTTAAAAAAATAAAGTGATTATTGATAGGTATGTAAAAAGAAAATAATAATACCAGAGTCCCTAGAATCTCCCCCACCCACTTCCCATCAAGGGCTAACAAGGACTTAGTCTGGGTTAGGAGTGCCTTACATTTCTGATCTGATCTCATCTCATCTGCACAGTGAGACTCTCGGGAAGGCACTGTGATTTCCCCCACTTGATAGATGGGAAGACAGGTGCAGAGAGGTTGAATGGGCTGTCACCTCTGCAGAGCAAAACGTTGGGTCTTGAACCTAGGCAGTCTGGACCCACGCTCTTAACCATCGGCCCCTGTGAATGAATGAACGATATTGGGGGGTTCACGAGGGAGGAGTCAGGCTTCGACCTCCCTGAAGAGAGAGGTTCTCAGGACAGGCCTGACGGGAGGGGAGGCAGGGCTTCCTGGTCTGGCCCGAAGACCTTGGCCTCGCTTCAGATGCTGCCTTCCCCAGATAGACGGGGCTGGGCAGTCCTCAACCAGGAAATCCCCAAGGCTGGGCCGCGGGGACGGGTCTAGCCTGAGAGCCTGAGGCCCAGTCGGTGCCCTCTGGGGTCTCCTGTCGGGCTTCCCAAGATGCGAGCACAGCAGCCCTCGCCACGAGACAGTTCTTAGAGGCCACGTGAAGCCTCCTGCCAGGCCTGTGACAAAGGCCTCCGGGGTCAGCCCACAGGCCCAGGTCCCACCTGGCGCCAGGAGGTGCAGGAGGGGTCCCGGAGCCGCTGGTTGAGGGCCTCCTTGGCCTTGAGGTTGGCTGCATGGGCCGGAGGCTTTGAAGGGCAAGCAGGTGCCTCAATGTGGATATGCACACCACTAACCACCCGTTCCAAGGAGACCTCAAGTCTTCCTTTCTCAGCAGATCAGACCAGGGATGAACTCTGGCTGGGTTGGGGTGGGCCTTGCAGCCTCATCAGAAAAGAACCAGGAGCCTGTACTCAGCAGTGGAGCTAGGACACAGCTGGTCCACAGATCCTGCGAATTCCTTCTCCCCTGGGCCTGATGACACGGTCCTTGGCCTAGGGACACAGCACGCGCCCCGGACACCACAAGAGTCAGCCTGAGCCTTTAGTCTGCAGGAGGCCATGCATACACCAACTGCTGGCTGTGGGCACGGTGGCCTGGAGCCCAACCCACACTAACCTATTCATACAGGGTTGGGTGCCCTTGGCAAGCTCCAAGCCTTTTTATCATCTGTACCTACTCCAAGGGACTGTGGAATATTTAGGGAGGTCCAAGGCAGTTTCTTGCTGTTTAAGCTGAGCCTAGAATGAGGGAAATGTCAGGTGAATGAGCCGGCACTGCAGGCTGCTGGGGCAAACAGTGCAGGGCTCAGACCCAGGGCAGGCGGCCTGTGTTCTCTGCTGGATCTGTCACTGGTGAGCTGGGTGGCTGTGAGTGGGGCAGCCCCCGGTCTAGCCCTGGGAGAGCTCAGCCTTGGCTATGCCCAGGGCCGTGGGGGCTTTCCCAGGCCAGGTTGGGGAGGATGGTAGACAGGAGCCTGAGTTCCAGGGGTGGGGCCGGGGCTGTCCCTTCTGCACTGTAGCATCTGGAGGACATCCTGATACAAAGTGGGTTCTAGCCAAAATCAAAGGAACTCTACCATCTGGTCCCACTCCAAAGCCAGGTCTTCCCTGGTGGCTCGGATGGTAAAGAATCCGCCTGCAATGCAGGAAACCTGGGTTCAATCTCTGGGTTGGGAAGATCCCCTGGGGGAGGGAACGGCTTACCCATGGCCAGAATTCCGGGCTGGAGAATTCCATGGATGGAGGAGCCTGGCAGGCTGCAGTCTACAGGGTCACAAGGAGTTAGACACAACGGAGTGACTTCACTACCATCTGGTCCCGCTTGAGCCGGGAGCCCTGGGGCCTGCCTGCACCCTGCCTGCTCCCACCTACTTCCTCACTGGGGCCAGATGCATCATGTGGCCAAAGTCATTTGAAGCTCATCAACCATCAAGGCTAAATCCAGCTGTGTGCTATCGCCACAGGGGGTTTTGCGGTGAGCTCTTCTGAACTTGAAGCTAATTTCAGTAATGAGAAAAATTCCACCTCCTAAATTCCGTCATCAGGGCTGGGTTGCCATTTTCTCCCCCACTCCGCCCAGAGATTGTGCGAAGGAAGCTGGCAGCATGGCCTCAGTCCAGGGCTTGGCCATGGACTCGGCACCTCTGCCCCGTCTGAGGGGGTACAGGGCAGTGTAGGCGCACAGGCCCGAGGTGAGGCGCTGGTCACCTGCAGACAGCGGGTCTGCTTACAAGGGTGTCTGGCGGCGGCCCAGCTTGCATCGAGCACCAGGGGAAGCGAAGCCACTCCCCTCAATTGAAGGCTCCTTTCTTACAGGCTAACACTTGCTATGGCTTTTTGACCCTGCGCCACGGGGTGGGTGCCTGCTCTGATGGAGCCTTTCTGCAAACCTGCACCTGCTGTCTTTCATTAAGGATTTTTCCTTAAGGTTCTAGATTGGTCGTTATAAAGGAGAGGACAGTTTGTCTAAATCACAGATGATGCAAATCTATATTCTTTTGGGATTTATCTGAAATCTTCCTAGACCCTTGGAGGTGGCTGTCTCTCTTGCTGCCTCTGGTTGGGGTTGAGTGGGTATGAGAGGGGACGGTTCTCACTCGGTCCCCCCAGGCACTGACCAGCACATGGCCTTCGGTAAGGATCACACTCGCTTTCCAGGTGAGGAACAATGGGCATCAGCAGGCAGCCTGAGATCTTGCGGGAAGTCAATGCCAGAGAAGGCCCACCAGCCACCTACTCTGGCCTGAAACCCGGCAGGAAACACTGTTACACATACGGGTGTTGCGTCATAGCATGTTTTCAGTGCTACCTTTCCTGACAACTTCCTCAAAATAAAACCACAAGGGAAGCGGGGTTGAAGGGTGGGATGGGGCAGGAGGGAGCTGACACAGGAAACCTTTGATCAGAGTTGGGGAGCTGGGAAGACAAGCAGCTTCGCTGTTTTTTATTCAGTTCACAGGGATTTGAAGCCAGGGAGCTGCAGCAGCCAGGTTTACCCACTGACTTGTAGACTTCACTACCATCTGGTCCCGCTTGAGCCGGGAGCCCTGGGGCCTGCCTGCACCCTGCCTGCTCCCACCTACTTCCTCACTGGGGCCAGATGCATCATGTGGCCAAAGTCATTTGAAGCTCATCAACCATCAAGGCTAAATCCAGCTGTGTGCTATCGCCACAGGGGGTTTTGCGGTGAGCTCTTCTGAACTTGAAGCTAATTTCAGTAATGAGAAAAATTCCACCTCCTAAATTCCGTCATCAGGGCTGGGTTGCCATTTTCTCCCCCACTCCGCCCAGAGATTGTGCGAAGGAAGCTGGCAGCATGGCCTCAGTCCAGGGCTTGGCCATGGACTCGGCACCTCTGCCCCGTCTGAGGGGGTACAGGGCAGTGTAGGCGCACAGGCCCGAGGTGAGGCGCTGGTCACCTGCAGACAGCGGGTCTGCTTACAAGGGTGTCTGGCGGCGGCCCAGCTTGCATCGAGCACCAGGGGAAGCGAAGCCACTCCCCTCAATTGAAGGCTCCTTTCTTACAGGCTAACACTTGCTATGGCTTTTTGACCCTGCGCCACGGGGTGGGTGCCTGCTCTGATGGAGCCTTTCTGCAAACCTGCACCTGCTGTCTTTCATTAAGGATTTTTCCTTAAGGTTCTAGATTGGTCGTTATAAAGGAGAGGACAGTTTGTCTAAATCACAGATGATGCAAATCTATATTCTTTTGGGATTTATCTGAAATCTTCCTAGACCCTTGGAGGTGGCTGTCTCTCTTGCTGCCTCTGGTTGGGGTTGAGTGGGTATGAGAGGGGACGGTTCTCACTCGGTCCCCCCAGGCACTGACCAGCACATGGCCTTCGGTAAGGATCACACTCGCTTTCCAGGTGAGGAACAATGGGCATCAGCAGGCAGCCTGAGATCTTGCGGGAAGTCAATGCCAGAGAAGGCCCACCAGCCACCTACTCTGGCCTGAAACCCGGCAGGAAACACTGTTACACATACGGGTGTTGCGTCATAGCATGTTTTCAGTGCTACCTTTCCTGACAACTTCCTCAAAATAAAACCACAAGGGAAGCGGGGTTGAAGGGTGGGATGGGGCAGGAGGGAGCTGACACAGGAAACCTTTGATCAGAGTTGGGGAGCTGGGAAGACAAGCAGCTTCGCTGTTTTTTATTCAGTTCACAGGGATTTGAAGCCAGGGAGCGGCAGCAGCCAGGTTTACCCACTGACTTGTCAACCGGCCACCAAAACCTGAGGGACTTGGAACTTCAACAACCTGCTTTCATTATCTGCCCTTTCAGCCAAAGCTGGCAGTCATGAGGTGGTTAACCACCCCTCAGTACACGTGGGAGTAAAACAGAACCCAAACTGCAGGGGCTGAAGAGCAACTCCATGGGGGCGTCTGGTTAGACCTGCACAGCCCCAGCTGTGCTCATCCGACTGGACTCAGGGCTGGGCAGAACTGGGACCCGAGCAGAACAAGGGGCCAGAGGTCGCCTCAGTTCCCCACACTCTATGCCCTTGTCTGTATCACGGGTAAACGGGCATCTGTGGAGAACACTTCTTCCAAAATATACACACGTGGCTTCTTCCACTTAGGAAGGGAGGTGTCCAGAGGTGCGCTGTGGCATGACAATTATGGTTCACTAATGGTTAAACCAACCAGCAGCTTGAGCTTATTCAGAATGGGGCTTGAGGTCTGGACACTGGAAAGGTCTGGTCTCTCAATCTTCCTCTCCAATGGACCTTTTTGGTCCCTGGAGGGGAGAAAAAACAAAAACAAAAACGGCAGAAACATTGCTGAAAGGATGCTCAGAGATGACCTACTTCCAAGTAGGACTGGCTGCCTGCTGTAGCAGACTGCTCTGTCCTGGCCACACTGGGCACACCGGAGCCCAGTCCACGCTGCAGTCTCAGAGGTAAGACTGTGGCCATGGCTGGATTCGTGGTCTGCCTCTTCTCTCAAGTGCCAAGGAGACCTGGGCACACGATACGCATGCACTTCAGGTAACACAGATGATTTAGACCAATGAAACGATAAAACGGCTTAGGATGTGCTAACTGCTCAACAGGGAGAGCTTATGTGTGCTGCACGGTCCGCGTGGCGGTAGGTGGGTAAATGTGAAGACTTCTCTTGGAGGTGCCAGTGGCCCCACCTACCGCAGCTCTGCCGCCCGCCCCAGGGCAGAAGCTGACCCAGAAACAGAGCTCGGCTCTCCCTGCCACCCACGGCCCAGAGCTGGGCAAGAGGCTGTAAGTAGTTGGCCCAATTTCACCATCAGGGTCTAACTGATAACAATCCTGCAACGGTACTCGCTTCCTTGGTTTTACTGTTGGAGGCTTACTCAAGATCACAGCTGTCCAGAAGCATGGCTTGGAGCTGGTCACTAAGCCTATGTCCCTGGTCATTCTGCTATATTTTCTGATAAAATAATGTTGAACCATCAGCCATCACAGGATCAGGATATTGTTTCAGAAACACAGGGCGTGTTAGAATTACTGATGGGACCTATGTGAACTGTAGCTTGTGTTTCAGTCTGCTCCTCCAGGAAAGACCTTGGTGGGAGAGTTTTACACCCCTCGGCCTCTGAAGATTCACGCTCTTTTGTCAACTGTCTCACGAAGGCAAAACCTATTTGCTAACACAGGCGGCGGAAGGCTTGCTCCTTAGACGGTTCCTGGGCTCCACATGAGCAAGGCAGGGTGACCCCAGACATTTTTAAACAAGCCTGTGGTGCTGAAATTAGGGCTCATCTGAGCACTGCGGGTAAGGCGGCAATCTGTTAAGACAGTCACCTTGCCAGGAGAGGCTATACTCAGAGACCCTCGACTGTGGGTAAGCAGAGTCAACAGGGGTGTGTGAAAACCTCTGGGAGACACGGTGAGTTAATAAACAACTTCTTCCACCTCCATGCTCTTCTGCTCACAGACACAGCTTCAACTGAGATTCAATATTTCTTAAAGGAACCTGTAAGCTGTTCAGAGGCAGGATGGGACCGGACCGCATCTTTATACCTAAGTTAGCAGGAGGAGGATGCCACACTGATTCTGAGCTGTGATCCACAATGCAGAGACTCATATGCTCATTTTTAGCTGTAAGAAACTAAAATCCCCAAACATACGTGTATGCATAGATACAGAATTTTCATACTGGAGATATATATATTTATACCAAGTAGGAAAGTCCATCTCCTTCCAACTCTGTGCTCCTGCAAAGTTTCTGTTGAAGGGTTATATGTACAAGTGCAGCTCCTTTTAAAAAGCAGCCTTCGGATGGCTATGGATTCCCAGTGCCCGGGATGGGAGGTGTGGGTGGTGGGCGGATGGGGCGCACCTGAAAGTGAGCCCTCCGGGTGGCCGGCTGCTAAGTCTGTCAACAAATCGGTTTGGCTTTCCCTGAGGTCACACGGGTAAGGGTCACGGAGAGGCAGAAGGTGATGTGGAGAGACAGAAAGGACCTGGAGCCAGAGCTTTATGTGGGAGGGGATCACGCACAGGCTCCATCCTGGGAGGGATTGACCTCAAAAATCGCGTGCCGTTGGCAGGTCACGAACAGGAGGGGGCTCCAGCCCCAGCTCAGACCAGAGGCACAGCGGTCTCAGATTCACCTCCGGCAGGGGTGTCCTGACGAGGCACGGAGCCTCTGGACAGCGGCGACCTGACCTCACCTCACAATCCGCCTACCGCCGAGCCGCCCCAGGTTCCCCAACCGTCATGAAAACACCTTAGAAAGAAATGAATTAGTGTGTGAAAGGCATGGATGGATTTTATTTATTACCCTATATCTACAATTTAATTTGAGGTAAAATATAAGCAACACATAAAAATGCCTATTTCTGCTACCATGTAATATAATTCTCCATTGTGAATATTGTGATAAAGCTAATGAAAATTCTATGCCATCACATACTCTAGCTTTTCATTTAGCTGGTATTTTACATGTCTTACTGTTGGTGAAATCTCAACACACGTAAGATTCTCCTACAAATGGCGCAGAATGTCAGAGGGCGCCTGGTCAGCTGACTGACCCCTCACTGCCCACACTGGGCCTCAGTGTCACCGGTTCAACCGCAGAGTAACGAAGGCAAGGAAACCCCCCTCCCCAAGTCCTGAGCCGAGCTGGGGTAGTGTTCCAAAGAATTCCACACCACGACTGGGCTCACGGCAGTGAGGCTCTAGTGCCGTTCAGCTCGCACCGACACTCATACCTGACCTCAAACTTCTGGTACGCCATGCATTTTATTTGGATGAAAAGTAAATGTGGATGGAAGAGGTTCTCTGTATTCCATCTATAAGCCACACGTGGAGATTACCGACCTCTTACCGGCTGTTAGCTGATCCTGATGGTTGTGTTTTAATGATGATAAAAAATATATGAACCATGATAGAGAGCTTAGGAAAAGGTTTAGTCAAATATACAGATACTAACTGTTCACTCAGTCATTAAGGAGAGCCGTGAACAAAAGGATCATTTAAATGATTTTCTCCGATAGAAAAACTAAAGAGCTGAACTAGATCACAGGGGTTTTCTTCACTGCCGAAGCTGAGATGTTCCAGTAGGAGATATCTTCACTTGATTGGAAAACAAACACCATCGCTGAAGGCTCTGCTGAATATGTAAAAAATCTGATGAGCTCCACCCCTGTCATTTTCCCTGTCGTTTTTCCAGCACTGCTGTAAAATCCTTATAATACATTCCCAAGGAAACCAGCCATTCCAAATCTACAGTCACTCTGCTCTTTAATTCAATTCACAGAACTGCTGAAAAAGTAGACATTTCTATCTAAAAGTAGAAAAAAAGGTTTGTATAGAAGGTATTTCTGTTATACAAGTATATTACACAGCCTGGGGCAGTAACAGGTCCGAAAAGCTCTTCTCACCCACTGATACTTTAAGCTAAAACAGGAGAGAAAACAGACAAGTGAGAAAACAGGTTAATCTGATTATAGGAATTTATGATTTTCACTAATATCACAACTGAATTACCACATCAGTCCAGGGACTGGAGGTACATGGCCTATTCCATGACCAAGAAAGTCTCCATATAAAAAACCACAGGGTCAGCTACAGGTGAGAGATAACTGTACCCTCTAACTATCATGAAAACAGTCAATGCTGGGGCTGAGTGAGGTTCAGCTCGACATGAACACCAAGTCTCATTGACTCCTGGTCTAGGAAAGCCCCTCCTGGAAAGGTTTTAAAATGTTGGGAATGACTGGATCAGGCCAAATCATACCAAGATACACAACGGTTGTGTAGCTCAGCCAGACTCTGCAAACACTGTTACAGTGATTAGGGGAGAGTCAGCCTGGTGACACTGACGCGCAGTGCATCCAAGGGCAAGGACAAGGACTGACCTACAGACCAGAAACAGAACACTCTGGAGGCCAAGTGCTTTAGCATCTTTGCCTGACAGACATGCGTTGATCCAAGGAAACTCTCCATGCTTGAGCCCGCTAGCTCAGACCACCCAGTATGCTTACACTTGGTCCTCACGTGCCCCAAATGTGGGCCACCGTTTATGGCTGAAGCAGGGAAAACACTTCAGCTTACGGATATGCAGGGAGGCTCTCCCAGACACTACATGGTGTCCTGGACACAGAAGCTGATTTACCCTGGGAGGGAAGAGTTCTACCACGTAGGGTCTGGTTCTTGCTTGATTTGGGAGTTTCCATCAGTCTCCTTTGTTTCTATCAAGAAAAACAAAAGGGAACCGATTAACTGCACTATGAATGCAGATTTACTTGATTATACAGCTACTCATACCAAACTATTCATTACAACTCGACAGGATACTAGAAATGGTAGCAACTAGAGACTCTTCTCCAGCAGTTAAGTTCTAAATTTTGTTACTTAGATTTTCAAAGTCACAAACGGCTTATTAATTATGCATGTAAAGGACCCACACTAGCTGAATCTAGGTTACAAAGCATTCATTCAACAATTTCAGAATTCATTAAGGGTCATTTGGGGAAAATGGAAGAAAAGAACCTATAAGTCATCTCTAAATACAATGCTTCTGGGCATAAACTACAAACCCACTTGACCCAGAAACCAACGAACAAAACCACCACGTGTTTCCAAGTAAAGAGCTTCTAAACTACAATTAATTCTTTGTCTTTGGCACTTCAATTTTTGACAACCAGGCTATCCTTTTTACCTTCGGTTGCAGGAACCTCCAATTGGGTTGGCTCAGCTGATTCTGAAGAGAAACACACGAAGATTTTATTAAAACACTAATCAAAAGTCGCCTTCAGTTATGTAAAAAGCCTAGAGGGAGGAAGCTCTCTAGACATACACAAAGCCCCATCTAAGATGAAACAACAGCTACAAATTTGGGGAATTAAAAGCAGGGTTACTCAACTGGACTGTCAAAAATCTGCTTTCCTGAAAACCTACTATCTTACACAATCAATAACAATCTTAACACAGGTCCAACAGGAAAGTAGGAGGTTCTTTATGTCTTTTCCCCCTTCCTTCTGTGGGATCCCTTTAATGAAAGTCTTTCATTACTTTCAGTGAATCACACAGCAGGCCTAAACAAACACTTGCTTCTAAGGAATTTTTAAAACTACAATACATGCATTTTCAGCCAACAGTCTGGCTTACAGCAAGCATTAGAAATGAAGAGCATAAGGCACCAAATTAAGACAACCTTCTCATCACACAACCACACTCAACGCCACTGGTCTCAGGTTCCTGAGCTTGAGCTTGACATGGGAAGGTGGAGCCAACGGCATGCAGTCCAGTTCTCAGTGATGACCTACGTGTGAGCCCACATAGGCTTTCAGACAAAGGAGTCAAAGAAACCGAATCTGCGTGTGCTCAAGTGTGTGCATACATGTGGACATGTGTGCTGTGGAATTAACTTTCCTTAGAGTTGGGTACACATTAGCATGTGGGGCCACACGATTGATGTGATCTGGTTTACTGCGTAAGCAGGAATATTTCCATGTTTCACCCTGCTTAATTTAGGCTTAATTTACCTTGGATCACTGGGCCTTCTGACTCATTCTGATCAACCAACTCTGAAAAGAAAGCAGATTCATTTAAGTAATAATGACACACTGCTACATTTGAAAAGCATTTTTGCATACATTCTCTAACCTGATGCTCCAACTCTGCTATAAGAGACACTATTTTCCTTATGAGAAGGAGGGAACAAAGATTAGAAGTTGCGGTAAGTCCCATCCAAGTAACTAACTCATGGTAATTAACATAAAATTCTGTAAATTATTACCACACAAGGAAAAGAACAAAACTGAACACTTTACACATACGGTAAAGGGGCAAGGAGCCATAAAACACAATGTCTTTTGAAATTAAAAGTTACATAGAAGAGAGATGAATTGCAATCAAAAAAGTTTTCCAAAAAACAAGACAAAACAAAAACCCCACACCTTATCATGAGGTTGGACGTTTAAAGATCTCTGGTGTTAATTAAAGTGGATGCCGAAGAGGACTGAAAAATCTATGAAGCAAGATTTCCTTTCATTCATTATTGACATCCCCAGATACTGACACACTTGGCCAAGATAGAGAGTATAATAAAAACAGAATCTATTGAAAAAGAACTAGTGGCTTGGGGGAACAAGCAAATAAATACATTTCAGGATAAAATGAAACTCAAAACTGGGAGGCAGAAGAGACAAGACCAAATCCGTGACGCTAAAGGCAAGACAGCCAAGGGCACATCGACGGCGAGAAGCCCCACGGGGCAGCGGGACCAGGCGCAACAGCCAAGTGAGCGTGAAGCCCCACGGGGCAGCGGGAACAGGCGCAACAGCCGCGGGACTCTCCGCTCAGGCGGGACCAGCAAATCCGGGCTCAGCTGCGCAGCGGTCACTGAAAACTCCTGAACACTCTCCCAACAAATACAGAACAGAACGCTCAGGATAGATGGATGTTAAAGAGTTAAGACGATACCAGCTGGAAAAATGACTAAAATGCTAATGGTGTATCAATTAAGGATAACTGTCACTTTGGAAAATTTTTAACAAGAAAGGTAATAGAAGAACATAAAACTTATTAGCATAATCGTTTCACACCAAAAAAACCCAACAACAACACACACACACAAAGTCTGTTTAAAATGACAGGAATATCAGGGAACTGGAAGAACACTTACACTTGTTTGTGCAAGATTATCTGAGAGCCCAGTGACTGCCAGATACAATGCTTCACTATTAACAGAAGCCACTAAATCACGTTAGAAGACTTGCCTTTTCTAGCCCGGTAATCAGAAAATAATAGTGAAAGTAGTAACGTAAAAACAGGAATAAATATAGATTGTGCTTACTGAACACATACTATAGATCAGGAGTCAACAAACCTCATCACGAAGAGGCAGTGAGTAAATATTTTAGGCTTTGCAGGTTGCTCTGCTGTAATTTCTTAAGTCTGACATAAGCAAATGGTCCCAGCAGTGCTGTATTAGAACGTCATATTTACACAGTAAGGAGCTTGCTAGTCACTGTGTTAGAGGCTTGAACATACAATGTGTCATTTAAAATGCTCTAAAAAGGCCAAAATGGGTGCAAGTATCATTACTATTTGATTATACGAGTAAGTAAACAGATTTTAAAAAGCAAAGCAACTTGCCCAGTATCACATCCACAAAGTGAGCAGTGGTGCTTTATACTGAGGGCTAAAACAACAACTCTGAATCATTACTGCTGGATTACGCCTCTGAGTGTACACGCAGACCTGCATAAACCCACCCATCCCCTTTTCTCACATCCCAGAGAAGGGGGAAAAAAAAAAAAAAAAAGACATCCAGAAATACTCACGGTTATTAATCACAAGTCCTGGAAATGGTCTAAAGAGAGAAACAGATGGTACAAGTGTTGTTTTTACTCTACAAGAATTTACATGTATATTTTTATTCAACTAACATTTAGCCCATGTTACTTATGTGCTAGAAACACAAAAGCTGTGCACTATCATTTAATCTTCTACTTTGAAACCTACAGACAGGCAAGTAACCATTAGGGCACATTATTAGAAAATGCTACACCGAAGACAGTGGAGACAAATAGGAACAAAGTAAAGGGAATAGAGTAATTTTAGTGAAATGAGAAGAGGCTTTGGGAGAGTAATGTATTGGCTATTTCCGAGTGTCGGTCCTAAGCTGACGGTGGGAACTGGACAATGAATGAATGGGTATATCTAACCACAGCTAAGTTCTGGGGAGGTGGAAGAGTGAAGCGGAAGGAGGGGAGGGACGAACAGGCAGAGCAGCATAGAGACATAGTCACGACCACACGTGAACTAGACAACCAGTGGGAATTTGCTGTATGACTCAGGGAACTCAGGGGCTCTGGGACAACCTAGAGGGGTGGGATGGGGGGCATGTGGGAGGGGACACATGTATACCTATGGCAGATTCATGCTGATGTATGGCAGAAACCAACACCACATTGTAAAGCAACTATCCTTCAATTAAAAATGAATACACTGAAAAAAAAAAACAACCACGACTATGTTTTCCACACACACACACACACACAAATAAATAATAGGAAATTAGAGTAATTTTAGTGAAATGAGAAGAAGCTTTGAGAGGATAAGACATTAACTATTTCTGAATGTTGGTCCTAAGCAGACAGTGAGAACCTGAAGTTTGGGGGAGGTGGAAGAGAAGCGGGAAGGGCCCTGGGAATTTCTACTTGGGTGATGGCAAAGGGGACGTGTGTAGCACTTACTGTGACAAGCACATATCAACTAATGGGATCCGCACAGTGCTGTGAGTGTGCAGGTGTGGCAACCATTCCTACTCTGTGGATAAGCAGCTCACACTCTCAAAGGGAACAACTACCATCTCACTGGACAGACAAGGAAACAGAAGTGGCGTAGCACTGGATCCTTATCTGACCTGAAGCCCGGGAAGAGATGCCTCATAGGCAGGGGCTGGCAACATTTTCCTGTACAGGGCCAGACATAAATATTTCCAGACCACACTGTCTCTGTTCCAGCTACTTAATTTTATCACTGCAATATGAAGGCAGCCACAGACAATATATAAACAAGCAGGAGTGACTGGGTTTTAACAATACATAAAAATAAAAACACGTGGCGGACTGGAGCTGGTCCACAGGTCACGGTGCACTAACACCACCTTGCCTTAAAAACCAGAGAATGAGGAGTCAGCACAGGCACGAAAGAGCCTCACAGTACCTGAAGGACTGTATTAGTTCATTTCATCGCACAGTAAACTTACTACAGAGGACCACATTTTGGACGATGGCTCGGCCTCAGTCATCTGCAGGTTCATTGCTATGACCACGCAAGTCACTCTCACGTACCTAATGACTGTGAATTTAATGAACTCAGCAGAATCTAAGATCCTTCTCATGGAGCTGATTTCCAGATAGCTGGGGGCTTTGAATGACACTCCGGGGGGCATGCCATCAACCACCACACAGCCAGGGTTAATTGTGATTTTCCTGTAGGGAACCTTCACAGGGAAACCCATCCCAATGGCTTCACCTATAGTGAGACAAATGGCATAAAAGCAGAGAGTCCACCTTAGTGAGGGTTTACAGAAGCACAGATGACAACTACTTGAGCATAATTCAGTTTTAAGATCTAACTGAGTCAAAGTTTTCCTGGCTTATTGCAAGCTGTACTATGCAAATGCCTGCATCCACGCTCAGTCATGTCTGACTCTTTGCAACCCTATGGACTATAGGGGCCACCAGCTCCTCGATTCATGGGATTTCCCAGGCAAGAATATTGCAGTGGGCGGCCATTTCCACCTCCAGGGGATCTTCCCAACCCGGAGATGGAACCTGCGTCTCCTGATTGGCAGGCAGATGCTGAGACACCTGGAAAGCCATACGCAAATGTAAAACTTACCAAATTTTCGACTGAAGAGGTCATTAACTTGCTCTCTTAGCTGTCGAGCTTTTTCAACTTTTGATAGTCTTTCATTATCATCGTCTAAAAAGGTTAAGAGAAAGCTGTAACTTAACAATGCCATTTTAATACCAGATACATTTTTAGGTGCTTTATGTAATTTTATGTTTTGGGAATGTTTTTAAAAAAATCAATCAAGATTGAAATGATTTAACCAAAGAATTTAATAATAGCACTAAACTGAAAATGCAACAACATCATGCCAGTTATAAAGAGTTTTGTTTGCCGTTTCATACAAATTTGTTAAACACACTAGGCATCTGGATAGCGTACAGGTTTTAGCTCATGTTGAATCTAATAACTGCCAAGCACTGTTTACAGAGATAAACAGACATGGTGATGTATTTGGTCAATAATTTCTGCAGGGGCTAGGGGAACAACAGACAATGTGCAGTATATTCAATCTCCATGAAGCCCTAACAAGCTATAATTAAGGCAGAGAGATCATACCTGGAATTGTCACCTGAATGATGTTAAGGTCTTCAACACCTGATGCAGTAGTATTAACACTGGGTGATGAATTGATTTTTCCTGAAAACGGAAACCTCAGATTAAAAAGATACACAAAATGTAATTAAATCTTCCCTAATGCTTACAATACAGACTATAAAAGACCATTATTTTAAGCCAACTTTGTTCCTCATGACATGTTTTCTTGTTCTGTGACAATGGGCTTCCTGAAAGATGTTTTTCATTTTTTGTCTTCCGCATGCTGCTTTGTAGAGCATCAGACATGCAGAGATCTTTAAGTTATTAAAAAACTTAAAAATCATAAACTAGATACAACCCCAACTTTGAATGCACTTTCCATGTTTTATTTCAACAGCTACTCTTGCAATAATTTTTAAAACTACTGCTGCAAAGTAAGTGTCTGACAAAGTGTTTTCTGTAGCAGAATGCTTACTTGGAGGGCTCTTAGAGGAGGAGGTGCTCTCCTTAATTGCAGTCTCAAACATTTCTGGCCTAAAAACAAGAGAAAAAGCATGTGTGTTAGTATTCCAATAGTAAAACATTAAAAATTAAACAAGTAAGATACTGAAAAAGCTAGTAACTTTCTATACATACACATTCTTAGCAGGAACAGAAATAACATGGATATCTAAAGGAACACACACAAAAAGACTAACTATAATTGTGCAAGGAGATCCAACCAGTCCATTCTGAAGGAGATCTGCCCTGGGATTTCTTTGGAAGGAATGATGCTAAAGCTGAAACGCCAGTACTTTGGCCACCTCATGCGAAGAGCTGACTCATTAGAAAAGACTCTGATGCTGGGAGGGATTGAGGGCAGGAGGAGAAGGGGACAACAGAGGATGAGATGGCTAGATGGCATCACTGACTCAACGGACTGAGTCTGAGTGAACTCCGGGAGTTGGTGATGGACAGGGAGGCCTGGCGTGCTGCGGTTCATGGGGTCACAAAGAGTCGGACACGACTGAGCAACTGAACTGAACTGAAACCCTATTTAGTTTAAATAGCTTCTTCCTATGGTTTCAATATATCCTGGAAGCTTGAGAAGGAAACACAAGAGCCCTGCATGCAGGCAGCATGGAAATATAAAGATAGGCTGAAAAGTCAAGCACCAAGAGTCTGTCTCTCTTGGGTCTTCCCTGGAGGGACTGGTTAAGACTTCAATAACAGGCTTCCAATAAAGGAATGCAGGTTTGATCTCTGGGTGATAACTAAGATCCCACATGCCTCATGGCAAGGCCAAAAACTGAAAATTCAACAGTCTGTCTCTCTGAGGAAGCAGAGGCAGGGTCTTAGCCTCTAGAGACCTGGCTGAAAGTACAGAGGGTGGCCATTAATAAATAAATCCTAAAATTCCTTTCAACTAATTTTGAATAATTGCTGGACACTGACATATATTTTATTAACTCCAGTTACTTTCATCTGCTTTAGCTGTGCTGGCATAATTCACAGATCCCAAGCAAACAGAAGAGAGATTTAAACTATTCTGTAAACTAGAAAAATAAAAAGGCTTTAGAACACTGAACCTCCACTTAAGATTCCAGCCGTTTCAACTAGTAAAAATATGACTATAAGAGACTTGGCAAAATCAAGTTGTTATCCCTCTGGTAACTCACAGCCCACCTTCCCTCTTTTGAGCACTTACAAAAATTTTTAAATATACATAAAAGTAGAGCTTAAAGAGCTTCTCTGACTCTAGGGCCCCAAAGCTGAATCCACATGCCATCTCCCAGAGTCAAACCGCACCAACTCAGGGGGCAAGCTTGTTTCATCTTATTTCCTTACTTTTTAATGATGAACTTAATTTTGGCTTTGTTTCTGAGTATCTTCTCCAGCCTTGGAATGCCAAAAGTAGACGGTCGTCGGAATGGCACACCCTCGGGTAAGCCTTCCACATAAAAGTCTTCTGGGAAAGACTCAAATAACGCAAACGGCACTTTCACAGCTTGTTTAAGGCCAAGAGCTTCACCTAAAAAAACAAAACACACTTATTGTTTCTCATATACATAATTTTCTAAAAAATTAAACCTTAAAAAGCATTCAAACCACGTTTTGCAGCTACTAAAACTATTCTTTTTAAAAAATCACATAATTTTAGAAAAAGGTCTTCAATTTCTTGAAGAAATGTGGGAAAAACAATCAAATCCATGCCTGCAAAGCCCACACACATCTGATGATAATATTTAAATGTTGAACATTTTTACACTGATCACATTTTTCTGTTTTATAAAAAAAGCTACAACATATTTTAATAACAATAATACTTCAAAATAAACTTACCACATTTTTCATTGAAAAGATTTTCAACTTTCTGTTTTAGGTCTGTGATTTTGGCATTCCAGGCCTCTGCATGAAAAAAAAAAAATGCAGATAAAAATGTTAGTAATAGTTACTAGTATACATCCAAGGTTAGGAACTTCTTCATCTTCTTTTATTGTGCATCTTTACTCAGTGTAAAATAAAAAATACATAGGTTTTCAACACAGTCATGTCTTGGTAACTATTCTAATCCTGATGCATTATTTAACTGTTTTATTATATTACTGGGGTTCCCTGATGGCTCAGATGGTAAAGAGTCTGTCTGTAATGCTGGAGACCTGGAAAGATCCATGGACAGAGGAGCCTGGTGGGCTACCGTCCAGGGGTTCCAAATAGTCGGATGCAACTGAGCAACTAACTTAATTTTAACTTAGTATATTACTAATATGTCAGCTACAAATTAACAAAATAAACAAAGACCAAAATACGCTCCCCCCAACAATTATAGTATCTACTCTGTGCCAGATACAGCTCTACCCTTTAGATGTTCTGTATTTATCATCTTAAAAATCACCCTGTGGAACCAGAAATAATGTAATCCCCATCTCCAGGCAAGGAAACGGAGGCACAGAGAGGGTACGCAGCCTGCTCAAGGCCATGGCATCATAAGCACTAGCGACAGATTTGCACTCAATCTGGCTCTGCAGTCTCCGCCTTTAACTGTTAATATACACTAACTCACCAAAGGAAAAACAGTGCAACCAGTAAAATGTATTTTACTAATTCCTTTTATTTGAAGTAATGAAATCAAGAAAAATGAAGTATACATTTACCAAAGGAAAACTCTCTCCCTCGAGGCTTGAAGGGAACATTAGAACCATTCGTCTGGGTAGGGGTTCGAACGGCTGAGGTTTGAGGATTGCTGTTATTAGGGCCTAAAGAAGAATAAAAAACAAACAAACAAAAAACAGAGTCAGCACACACAATCAATCACCTGCTAGTGACTTCTGTACAACCTGCTCTTGAAGACCAACCTATGCGGGAAAAGTTGAGTCCAATGAGGACATAAGCAGTCTGCAAAGGAAAAGGCCACTGCTGTGAGTTCTACAGACCTCTGTCCGTTTTTCTACTTCCATCCCTGCAACGAGGCATTTCCCCCTGAACACATCTAGCTTTCTGGCTGGTAGGGGGCACTTTCAGTTCACTTCATGACTCGTCACAGCCTTTTGAAGCCACTCGTCACTTGTGTTTGCCTTTAGGTTTTCCTTTCAGCCTCTGAACATAAACACAGCTTTAGATACAAGAATATCATCTACACTGTGAAGATCTCCTTTGGATTCTCTAGCTATTTTTGACATATCTTTTCTTTGAATTCTAAGAAATACACAGAAACAATGCTATGGGTTCTGGGTTGTTTACCACTAAAAGCCTGACTATGGCCTCAGAATTCAATAAAATATGAAGACTCAACATTCTAATCTTTAATTACTTCAAGCTACTGAATAAAAACCAAAGCTTTCTTAAATGGTGTAGTGATAAAAGCAAGGTATTTCTGGAGAAGCTGGATCTCTCCACCCCATCACCCTGAAGGCAGGTCAAAAGAGCTTTTCATTAACCCACCACTTCCCTTGTACATGAATACTCAGAGTGGCATTACTCATAAATAGCCAAAAAGGAGCACAATCCAGACGTCCATCAGGTGATGAATAAATAAACAAAATCTGGTACACATCCACACAATGGAATATTACTCAGCAAGAAAAGGAACGGACACTCATTAGGATGGATATTATCTAAAAGCAGAAGATAACAAGCAGTGGCGAGGCTGAGGAGAAACTTCATCCACTTGAAACTGTCGATTAAAAACATTTAGAACTCGAGACTTACCACACGTTAGCTTTCCACACCTAAAACAAGTTTTGTGAAGGCCCGTTTTCCTAAGAATGTCAACACTAGAGTGAAGAGGCAACAGCTGTAATCAGTGAACTGGAGAGCGGACAGAAACGGGCCACAGAGCAATCTCACCTTCCACAGTGACCTCAATTTCAGGAACTTTCGAATTACTCCCGGGGCTTCGTGGTCTTTTCGGGGACTGCAAAGCTGTAAAGTAAGCATATACTATTTCTTTTGGACCTTGTAAAAAATCCATAAGGAAGTGCTCTATAAAAGCAGAGTACGGAAATTCAGTTTGGCTCTTTCAAAGAAACCTGAAGAGTTAAACTGATGGTATAATAAATACTCCACATGAGTCTCCACACAGCTGTGGACACACGAATGCAGGATGACTGCAATGTGGAACTGTCAGTGAAATGTTTACTTTGGGGGAGGGGGAGGCAGTAAATATCATAAAAAGCTCAAAAACAAATCAAAACCCACCCCCACCCCAATTTCTGCGACACCGAAGTATAATAAAGGTATACATAATTTCTTACCTTTAGTGTTAATTTTACTAGCCATTCCAGGAGGCAAGTAGGAAATAACTAGTTCAGGTCTAGAGAGAAAACCAAGAAACGTTTCAGTGGCCAGTATAATACTGGTCTTCATAGCTAGTAAAACTTCTGATGACCAATTTTTTATTTTAATGAAGGTGACCACAAAATAACTCTGTAAGGCAAAAATAATCTCTATCATTGTGGACAAAAACAAAAATTTCACTTTTCCTTCCAACAGCTAGCTGCTGAAAGAGTTTAGGAAGAGTAAATGACTCCTTCCATGATAGCTCAGTTGGTAAAGAATATGCCCGCAATGCAGGAGACCCCAGTTTGATTCCTGGGTTGGGAAGATCCCCTGGAGAAGGGAACGGTGACCCACTCCAGTATTCTGGCCTGGAGAATTCCATGGACTGTACAGTCCATGGTGTGGCAAAGGGTCAGACATGACTGAGCAACTTTCACTTTCATGAAAATGAAAACTAACAGGTTTGGTTTCTTCAGCTCCTGAAATTTTGGAGACATATAAACGAGAAACTTAATTGTTGAAATTCAGTTGCCCGTAAGTTTAACCAGGAATAAACAGAGCACATTAAAAATCAGCACTTTCTTTCTTCAAGTATCTATGGATAAGATTCTTATAGCATCATAGCATCTCTCAGCAAATGTCAGCACCACCGCTGTGGGGCAAGTACAACTCTCCTTGTACATATGAAGAAAATTAAGAGGAAAAAAAAAATCAAGTGCAGGCTAAAGAATAGCAGCAATGGACAAGGTGAGGTCCCAGGCTCATCCTACACTTTCTATCATGGACCTCAAAGGCTTAGCCATAACCTAAAGTTAGAGAAGACTTTCAATAGAAATACAACTTAATTGCCTAAATTCCAGAAAGGACTGCAATGGCAAAGAGAACTTACTTTTTAACAACAAACTTGATTTTATTACTTCCACGGACAATCCTTTCCAGTCTTGGAATTCCAAACCAGGTAGGGCTTCGAAAGGGAATTCCTTCTGGCAAGCCTTCTACATAAAGGAACTCGGGGTTTGATTCAAACACCGGGTATGGTACTTTTACTGCCTCTGTGAGTCCAAGAGCTTGAGCTGAAAGTGCAAGAGAACATAACTTACAAAAGGTAAAATTTTATAGACAATCTTTTACTTTTGCCTGACAGCAGTCTCTTTTTATGCTTTTATTATATGTATCTTAAAATTGTGATACAATGAACATATAATGTTAGTTTCAAGTGTATGGCCTAATGATTTGCTATTTGCATATATTCTCAAGTGATCAGCACAGTAAGTGTAGCTGACATCTGTGCATGCTCAAATACACTGGGCTAAAGTTCCCAACAATCTAGCAATTTCCACTTAACATTGTAGGTATCTTACTCAGTACATTGGGGAAAACTGAAGAACAAGCCTAAAAAAATAAAAGGAACATTTTAACACTTCAAAGGACAGGACAATTAACTATCCCCACAGGACAATCAAAATTGTCTCTGTGCTCTGGGAGGAAATGAACTACAGCCATATGGCAAGTACCTAGCCCTTGAACCCAGCATCTTGTTTAAAAGATGAGAGGGAATTCCTTGGTGGTCCAGAGGCTTTCGCTGCCGAGGGCCTGGGTTTGATCCCTGGTCAAGGAACTAAGATCCCACATGCCGAAGGTAAGAGGTGCGCAAGAAGATGCACCGGAGCAGACTGGTCAAGTGTACTAAAGGTTCCTGATCCAGGACACAAACGTCAATACCAGATATTAAAACAATGATGGCAATGTCCCGGGAATACTGGGATCACTCTACTCCTTCCTTCCTTCTCCATGAGACATACCCAATCAACTGAAACACTTGCTGAGCCTTGTCAGAATCCTCAAGACAGCATTCCAGGAAACCATTGTCAACAAATCTACGTTGAAACAGATGATCAAACCCATGTGTCACATGGTGTCAGCTAGGTTACAGGTACAGACAGTGGGACTGAGGTCCCTCCCGAGACCTCCCACACTCTCCCGCTCTGATACACGAGAAATTGGGAGTCCAGGGGACAGAAGGTAACTTGCTCAGTTTAAGCAGCCAATGTCAGAGCAGAAAGAAAGTCAAACCCAGTTTCTGAGATCTTCCCTCTTTAGGTCCTGAACTGCTGAAATGTTCATTCAGAACACTGCCTTTCCTTAACAGTTTAAAACTAAGACTATGCTTTACTTACCAAATTTCAGATTAAAAATCTCTTCCACTTGCTTCCGTAGCTTGGTAATTCTGACATTCCAATCTTCTTTGACTAGAAAGCAAAAATCAATCTAATTAACCATGTCCCTTATGGGTGCTGACCCAAACTCAGGTTGGATGCTCTTCTTTCCAGTGATGCCATTTTTTAAAACCTGAGATATAATCAACATATTACACTGTAACCGTTTCAGGTGTATATCCAGGGACACTCTTCATACAACTTTTCTTAAGAGCAAAAGTTTCTGTTCATAAGGAAAAGAATGATTTCCTGCACTTGTCAAGAAGTTCAGGAAGATAGAATTCCAATTTAAGTGCACAATGTAGATAGAGAAGAACTTGTTCAGAAGCATTTAGAATGAATAGTTTTTAAACACTCCTCCTTAGAAGTACATCGAAGAACCCTCTCAGGAGTAGGAGGACCACCTGTATAAGGACCCAGGCCTCCGGTACCAGGTTCAACTAGAGGAGCTTCAATTGTATTCACTTTTCTAAACAGGCATTCCTTGTTTTATTGAACACATGTATGCCTACAGATTTACAAAAAGGAAAACTTCAGTCATCACAGCAAGAAATGAATGATAAAGTGATTAGGGAGGTGTCACTGAGCACTATTCACATCTGATTTCCTTACCCTTTATTTGTAAGACAACCATATCCCTTTAATACAACATAAAAATAAAGAAAAAATAAGCTAAAAGAAAATAAGCTAAAGAAAAAATAAGTGTGGGTTATCACTTGGATAGATTATCAGAGCTTGTTTGGTGGAGGTGAGGATGCAGAGGATAGAGGTGATCTTGGGGACCGTGGAGGATGCTTGGAGGTGTCGGATGAGGAAGGAGGGTGAGATAGAGTAATTTAGAGAAAAGGGCAGAAAGTGCATGAATTGTCCCACAAGCAAAAGCCAGCCATGTCTGTGGGTGAGGCGGCAGGAAACGTTGGAGAAGTTCTAAAAATACTGCTCAAGGTTGGGAGCCTCAGAAACTCCTTCTTTTCCTTTATTTTTACCAAGAAAGTATTTTAAAACCTTTTCTTTAAAACAAAACCTAGCATCTCAAGGGTTTAATATGGTAACTCAGCCATTCAACTAGACAAAGTCAGTCTGGTATGAAGCAAATCGGAATACTACTATACCAATCAGCAGAGTCTCCCTTCTCCAAGGTCAAGGGCATCTATCAACTTGGCGCTCCCCTTCTGCCTCACCCTGCACTTCCTTCTCTGGTATTTCTATGCTAATACAAACAGATCTCGGCACCATTCCACACAGGAACCAACTACCTTCTCTTTCTTCCCCTGCAAAGCTCAATTACCTGGCTAGTGCCACAGCTTTCTCACATGAGACCTCTCCCTTTTCCCAGACTGAGAACCCAGTGCCCGGTCATGTGTTTCAGCATACAACTGTTACCTAAGAGTCAGGCAGGCGTCTCTGACGGCAACGACTAACACAATGCTTCTGGCAGTTACTCAAGGACCTGAATTAGCCTGGCAAGACTAACACCCAGGGCACTGGCAGACCAAATACCATTTTGTAGGAATGAAGAAGGACAAGCTTTGATTCTTTCCAAGGTCTACGAATGGCCGAGGGCCAAGTTCTGTTAATGACTGGGAGAATGGAGTGTCTTCAGATACAAGGCCTGTAACTGTCTATGCCAGAAAACAGCAGATCAAGTACTGCTAAAACTATTACTTAATCCTCAGAGTAACTTCTATGGTGCCTACAGATTGTTCCAATGACACATGTTTAACATCCTCAGTTCACAGTCACTATGAGAAATGCTCGTAATAAAATCAGTCATCACAATAATCACAAGCTTGAACTTGAGGTCTGTCTTGAGAAATGAAGACTCACACACAGAGTTCCATCACATTCAGACTAACGCATACCACAGCTCTACCGTTGGGAATATTTTTGTTTGCACTGCGTTGCTTAGTAAAGTCTCTGTCACATCCAGTCTCCAATCTGTCACCAATATCTTGTTTCTTTGCCTAAGTCAAATGCATTCTGAAGAGCTTGCTGGACTGAGGAAGCTGCACTCAACCTAAGAAATTAAGCATCACCTCTTCTCCCCAGCAGAATTCTGGGCACAGGATGGCCTGTTTCCCTAGTATAGCTTTTTTTCAAATACTTCTCATGCCGTGATGAACACAAAAAGATTATACCGTCTGTTTAGCATACTGATGACTTTCACCAGTTGCACCCAGGTACCTAAAACTCAAGAATCAGTACTCCAGTATAGACAAATAACCCACTTTGGACAGCAGTTCACCTTAGCATTTATGAGAATGATTAACTGCAAAAACAAAAGAAAGAAAAAGAAGGAATGGGAAAAGATTTAACATCAAAAATTCAGAAGAACCCATTATTGGTTCTTAGCAACAGAAGTTCCTAAGGTTGCAGAACCTACAGAACCTAATATGCAGACCTACACGCTATGGTCATTTTATCTGACATTATGGAATGGAAAATAAAGACATCAGAAAGAAAGAAAGGCACAGCTATATACCTCAGATAAAGAAAACAAAACCATTCTAATCACTGAGACCGAGACTTTTAAAGCTCTTTTCTGTTGGGCAGGATGTCAGCACAGCTGCTGCAATCACAGTATCTGTCATTTTAAAACCAAAGTCCTCGTGAAAAGATGAAGGTCTAAATCTCGAGATCTGGCCCATTAGGCATGTGTGGGCAGGTATGCACTTGAAATGTGGTCACCTGAACTGGGATGTGCTGGAAGTATACAATATACACCAGAGACTCAAACAAAGGATGTAAATAAATGAAATGAGAAATGTAAACTAATGCACCATGTGCAAATTCTACATGACACACATGGCTTGCATCTGTGACACGTTGTATTCCTACTGAACACCATGGGTCTAAATTCAAGCTCAAGTTTGTCCCAAACTGCTATGTTCATCCTGATAAAACAAGGAGTGCCTGTGTTGATCTTTCAAGAAACATTTTTTTTGAGTGGAAGGGAGAAAAGAACAATCCTATGGCATTGAAAGTTTAATGAAAGCTTAGAAACTATTTGATTTACAAGCTTTTAAAAAGGACCTCACAACTTTCTTACCTGGTGTATTCGTTCTGGGCTGAGTAACTTCAGTAGTGCTGTGCGTCAGAAGCTCTGGTCTGTAAAAATACAATTGGCATCAGGATGAGAGCGTGTAAGACCGCCTTTACTTCACATATGGTTCATTCTACCTTCATTTGCAGTGAATAAAAAATCATCTTGGTGACTTTAGATTATTTTGAAAATAGCAATTTACAAAGATTCAGGTGGGACCACCTCTACATCCTCAAAGGCATTTTAGGCTAACTTGTGGCAAAACAGCTGTGTCTGGCCCCACCCCAGGTCAACCGCGGGTTTGTGCCCTTCAGGTGAACTAGACCACAGCGCAGGGAGACGCGCCTGGCGCTGTCACCCTGAGGCTTGTCCCAGCAAACAGACACACAAACGCACAACCCAGTTAGCAAGCAAAGTCTGCCTCAAGGACAATTCTTTCATACTAAATGGGCCTTCCGCTCCCATACTCTGCCCTCAAATTACCCATTCTGCTACCTTCCAAACTCAGGCCAACTGACCCTTTTAAGATCCAGTTCAAATGTTTTAAGAGGAATCAGCGTTAAAACCTCTTCAACCCTTCACTGACTGTATAGGACATAAAGCTAGGCTTCCTCCCCAGGGCCATCTCAGTGTATCACGCCCTCAAGGGCATCGCTCCCTTCCACACAGACTGCGTGGTTATCTGAATAGGCAAGGCCATCTGACACCCTGACCTTCTTCTGCTATTTCCTTCATTTGAACCCCCTTTCTTGCATCCTCTGTGCACAAGTGAACCCTCTGCATGCTACCCTGGCCCTCTTGCCCAAAGCTGGCACTTTTCAGTATTGATCGATGCAACAAGCCTCCCAAGGACGGAGTTTCTGTTGGATCCAGTTTTGTATATCTGGTACCTGGTACTACAGAGACACCTACTTGAAAACCCAATCTAAATGTAATACCTCAGTTTTAAATATGGGGAGTAAAGTCCAACTGGGAGGGGGGAAAGCCCATTTATATGAAATTAACTTTTCTTAAAGACAACATTAAATATGTTTCTGCAAATTATACTCCTACCTTTTAATAACAAATTTAATTCGATTGCCCACTTGAATAATTTTTTCCAGCCTTGGGATCCCATACCACGAGGGACTTCTAAAAGGAATGTTTTCTGGCAGTCCTTCCACGTAGAGGTCATTAGGGTGTGCTTCAAATTTCTGGTAAGGTACAGCCTTAGCTTCGGTGCTCCCTAAGGCTTCAGCTTTATGAAAGAAAAGCAATTCAGAAGACTGGAGACTAAATTTTTGTTGAAATTATATTAAAAAGAAAATCCATAATAAAGGACATGTCAACTTTTTAAAAAGCATCTTTAAAATAACCTTAACAATCACCGAGTACAAAAACAGGCACATGGGAATGTGTCTTACTATTTTGTTTCTGAATAGGCGCAGCACTGAAACTTTAAAATGTAAAAATGTAATTACTAATTCAACTTTAAAGTCACATCCAAACAGGTGTAACAAGAAAGAATCAATTTACAAAATATTGGCATTTATAGGTGTCCCTTGTATTCTGTGTTACATTTAAATATTTTATAATCTGACAGTTGAAAATAAGAGTGCCTTCTTGAAGAATCTGTATTTCTTTGACTCTCACTTTGATTTTCCTCGCAAATTCAAACACCTTCTGCCTTAATTCCTTCCTTCATTTCATCAGTACCAAATCGGAATGGTTCTATTATATTGTAGAATCCTGACAATGTAAGTAAGGAGTGTATATTTGTTTCTGTCTTTTTAATATTTATTCATTTATTTGGCTGCACCAGGTCTTAGTTGCAGCATGTGGGATCTAGCTCCCCGACAAGGGATCAAACTTGGACCACCTGCATTGGGAGCTGAGAGAGTCTTAACCACTGGACCAGCCAGGGAAGTCCTGGGAGTGTGTATTTGAAAAACCAAATACAATGTAATTTAGATCAGAGCTGTTTAAAGAAATATTACCTCTGAAAACATGGTAAAGGCTTTCACACTCACACCTGGGAGTAATATTTATTATAGTTACTCTGCTTAATATAACAATAAAGGACGCAAACTTAATTCTAACAAAACTTCCTATAAAATAAAAAAGAACCAAATTGTTGGAGCTAAGAAACAGCACAAGCTATAGAAAGGGGTAAGGTCAAGTGCATTAGCATTCATCTCATCATGAACAAGGTCTCCTCTATATTAAGTAACCTTTCCCGTCTCCCTAGTCATTCTGCTTAATTTTTTCCTGAATACTTAACACCTTCTAATATACTACATTATTTACTTGTTGCTTTGCTATGCGTATCACCCCAATCTATAAACGAATCCTTGGGGAGGGGGGACGCATTCACTGTCTTCTGTGGGGCTGAGTTCTCAGCACCAGACACACAGGGGTTCATAGGTGCTGATCTGCAGTATAACTTTCAAGACTTGGGTTTGATATGATCGACAATCTTAAGTTTTCCTCTTTCCTCGTCAGGAGCCTTGAAGAAAGCAACAATTCCGCTGGTGTCCCTCTAAAGTTGAAGTACAGGCCAGGAGCAGAATTTTGTTGTTTGTAATTTAACAATATATATTATATATTATCTATTATCTATATCTTATCTATTTTTTAAAATTTTAATTGGAGGATAACTGCTTTACAATGTTGTGTTGGTTTCTGCCCTATAGCAACTCAACTCAGCCTTAAGTATAAATATATCCACTCCCTCTGAAGCCTCCTTCCTCCCCCGCCATCTCACACAAACTCTTTATCTATTTTCTTAGCTCTGCTACGATGCCAAAGTATTTCCTACTGGCCAATTTTTCTTTCTGTGACTATACTACCACACCCACAGCTTTCTTCTTCCATGAGGGAAAAGTCAGCTTACTAGCAAGCACCAATGATCTACTAGGATTGGGTGTTTCTTACAGACCAGGTTCAATTTCTAGAACTAAACATCTTAGAAGCTAAAGTTTAAGGCTGTTCATGTAAATGCCCATTATCTATGCCAACTAGTTATGAATTAGGACAATACCATGGTGGCATCTCTAATGATAACGTTCACAATCTTCCTTCTCTAAATGGCTTAGAAATATAGTGATTTTTAAAGCGTAGGCACTTCATTGTTTCTTAGCTGGTTTCTGACCAGATGCACACAGAGGTAAATTTTCATTAAGCTACCCAAATACTCATGTTGGGCAATCAAGGATAATGAGGGGGAAAAACTTAAATTCTGACTTTTCCTCAAGGCATTAAGAGTCTCAGGGAGCTAAACCATATAAGTAAAACTGAAGTACACGGATTCTGAAAACAGCAAACAATTAAATGGACTAAATTTGTAGTTGCCACTGGAACTGCACCTAAAAGCTGGTTTCCTGAGTCTGTACAAGGCAGAGCCATAAGCCACTCTTGGAAACCAGGGGAGGAGCAAGAATCTGCACCCAGGAGACTTCAACTTTTTGTGTAAAACTCACATGGTTTCTTTCACAAAACTGAGAAAAGCCCCGTGTCCTCGTGATTCTCTGTGGCCCTTCTGGGCTTCCTTTCATCTTTGCAGTGTTATAATTCAGTGAGGCCCCATGTACACTACATGACTGAAAGGTTCAGTAATTTCTCAGTAGTTTTAATAACACTGGTCCATTCACTATTTGTTGATCATCTGCTCAGGCACCAAGCACTGTTCTAGGAACAGCCGAGACACACGAGATGTGGGCTGTTGTACAAAATTTATTATAGTGGAAGGAAAAAGGCAGCCATTAGTCCTTTAAGGAAATTAAAGCACGATGACATAGGGCGTGCTTCGTGGTTGCGTCAGGTGAGCACCCAGTGAAGACACATGCACACGGAGACAAAGGGCAGGCACCACACTTCTGCGGAAGAGCATTCCAGAAACGAGCGCTGACAGTGCAGCGGTCCAAGGAGGGCGTGCCCTGACGAAAGTAAAGACGAGCAGGTGGTCCTTACAGCTGCCACCCAAGCGAGCGAACAGGAAGGCGGGCCGGCCGGGATCAGGGGCTGCGGGACTCACTCGCAGCGCAGAGGGAGGCCACAGAGCACTAAGAGTGACAGGCTCCACTGCAGGTTTCCAGTGAGACTGAAAGCCGGCTGCCTTGGGGTACGGCTGTGACTACAGGGAGACAGCAGTGAGGAAGAGAAAGACCCCGATCTGCACGACGCTGCCCATGTCGAGTCAGCAGGAGGCCTTGTGGAAATGAAGAAACCAAGCGTGACGGCAGGGGGGTTGGCCTGGCCGCCCGGGGGAGGGTGGCGGCTCTGGGAGGACGGGAAAGGGACGGGCTGCAGGGGGAGTCAAGGACTCGACTTGGGATGCATGGCGTCGGAAGAGCTGCCAACCAGCTGGGTGAACACACAGGTCCACTGTTAAAGAGTTTTCAGGGCTAGAAACTTGAATGTGAAAGTCACTATTCAATACAGACGATACACCATTTTTAAGGTAGACAGAGTGAGACCAACTGCGGAGAAAGCACAGCCAGAGGGCTGAGGACTGAGCTGTGGAGTAGCACCCAAAATGTGAAGACTGAACTTAAGGTGGGGGCTGAGGAGAGAATGAAGAGGACAGCCAGTGAGATGGAAAGAAATGCAGTGCCAGTAACATCTGAAACTTTCCCTAAGAAGAGCTGAAAATGCTTACGTAAGAAAATAACAAAAGCCGTCACGATGATAAACCAAAGCTAAGTACTGTAACTGCTTGGGGATAGAAGGCCCAGCAAGCACTGCAGACACCGCCTGCCTTCCAGGACAGGGCGCCTCCGGCGGCCAAACACACCCCACCGGGGCACCCTGTGGCCTCCCTGTCTGCGAACCGCTCGGTGCGGAAAAGCCTGTCCGTAGTATCAGTAACTTAGTCAAGAGGACACGGGGGTTCATCACAATGTTCTCTCCCCTTCCGTACAGGTTTAAAACTTTTCACAATATATGTTCAAAAAGCAAACAATAAAAGAGAGCTGGAGATGAGCCATCCATGGCACCTACTTTCTTAAAAAGCAAAATTTGGAAAAATTATTCTGTTAATACTTTATAGCTAGGGAGGAAATTAGACTTACCAAATTTTTTACAGAAAAGCTGATCTACCATTTTTCGTAACTTAGTGATTCTGGCATACCACTCTTCCTTGACTGTAAGAGTAACATACACAAATGCTTTAGTTTGATGACGTTAATAAAATTAATAAATATCATGAAATAAATTATTAAGTAGGCAGTACTGTTTTCCTGTTCTAAAATTATCTCTAAGATTTCATAATGTGTTTATTAAAACAGTGCTGACACTGAATGAAAAGTGTAAAAACTCACAAAACAATGACAAAATGAAAATGCATAATTTAATAGTAATATTGCACAGGTACTACAACATGTCATCATTAAAGCTAGGAAAGAGAATGCATTTTACTAAAGAACAGCTAGCAGGCAGTTTTTGTTATGTTTGGGGCTACAATAATGCTGGCAATCCTTTTATTATACCAACTGTAAGTGATAAAATTTTCATTTTATGTCCCCACCCAACGTCCTCCACTACAGAGACTACAGAGCAAAAGCAACTAGGAGAACAAATCATGACTATGTTTCCTTCAAAACACATTTAACCAACAAGTGATGATGCTCGTGGCTTTCTGTGCTAAGTCTTTAAGTTGTGGGTATCAAGTGGGATGATCATTCAACTGATTAATCTAGACTAGCATAATAAACTGTTCAACACGTTATGCCAGATAAATTTTTCATCTCAATGGAGAACAGAAGATCGTCCTTTTATAGTCTATCCAGAAAGGTGATGTTTACATTTATTTATAATGAGTTATTAAGAAAAGGAGATTATTATTCCCGAGAATCTAGAACAATATTCCTTGTATATCATGTTCTGATTTAACATACAATTTGAAATAAGACTGGAGACCTACCTCCTGAAGCTGGTTTATCAAGCTGTAAGTCTTCACGTGTTGAATTCAAAAGTTCATGCCTGAAAGGTGAGAAAAATTACTAAATATTTACCCCATCAATATTCAGCAAAAGTAGTAACTACTAGCACTTATATAATAATTCAGTTTTCAAGGCCAGTTTTCAAAAGACAGCCTGGACTCCTGAGCATAATTAAATCCTAAGATATTTAAGACAACTTGGTAATTGCAAGTTGTTTCATAGTGGTCTTCATGGAACATACGTCCTCAAACACAGACACACACACAAAAACAGTTAACTTGGTAAATCAAAGGTATTTTACAAAAGCAGAACACCAAAAGAATCAAACTGCAAAATTTTTAAATGAGATTCTTCAATTTCACTTTACATTCAAGATAACCTTTCTTTAACTTATCTATAATCTAGTTATAAAAATCCTAAATAAATTTCAAAACTAACTGAACTAAATATATTTCAGAACACACGTTTTAAAAATTTTCCAAATACATAAATACTCCAAAGAATTTGCATAATCTGACTTATGTATCAGTATTTTATTGTAATATCCTCAAATAACAGAGCAGGGGCAGGAGAGTGGGATCACAGAGAAGCATGACAATGTATTAACTGTAATCTCAGAAATGCTGGAAACTGATACAGAATTAAGGTAATGGAGGAGCTGTGAAATAAAACATTTGTTGAAGTATAGAATCACCCATCTCAATAAACAAATAGTATATGTTTATCAAGACTAACCACATTTAACATTTGGGGAAAGGGTTACTAAGTATTTTCCAAACATGGAAGATGGCTTCCAATAAATGAGGATATCAAAAGGACTTGAACAGAACATGCAAGGCATGAGTACCTTGTGATGAACTTGCACAAAGATTTAAATACCAAATATATAGTTTTATACACTTTAATATTAGCAACAAGCAAAATCTACAAACTAATCTTCATATTTTCCTTAGTTATTAAAAAAAAATTGAAACCTCTAACAAATTAAAAACCAAGCACTGTAAGAAAATGACAGTATAAGAGTTCTGAAAACTATATTCTTCTTAATATCTCAATGTGTGGGGGGGGGCGGGGAGCCGGGGGGAAGGTTGTTTACGATTCCTGCCTAGGACTAGTGTCAGGGTTTTACAACAAGCCCTTTTTGTTTACCATTCAGTTTCATGAGAGACTATGAAATATTTACTTCCTCCTTCTCATTGCCATAATCCCTCATCTGTTTAAAAAAAGGAAAAAAAAGGCGTGGGCAATCAGGTAAACTGCTGGGCTATACTGGACACATCGTGCTGGACTGCCATTATTATCATCGGGCCTTCAGAGCTTATTCCCCATGCCCAGGAGCCTCAAATTTTAATAAGCACTGGAATCACCGGGGGCCTGCATCACAGACAGGCTGGATGCAGTAGGTCTGGGCAGGATCTGCGATTCGGTGTCTCTCACAGCTCGCGGGTGATGCCGATGCTGCTAGTCTGCGTGGCTGCCTACCGCATGGTCGCATGTGAGTGGAGTCACACTCGACAGCTTCCTCACCAGCTTCCTCACCAGGGCGACTCCCGGCCGGAGCTGCCACTCAAGGCATGATCATGGCCCAGAGAGGGTGTCAGTTCAGTTCAGTCGCTCAGTCGTGTCCGACTCTTTGCGACCCCATGAATCGCAGCACGCCAGGCCTCCCTGTCCATCACCAACTCCCAGAGTTCACTCAGACTCACATCCATCGAGTCAGTGATGCCATCCAGCCATCTCATCCCCTGCGTCCCCTTCTCCTCCTGCCCCCAATCCCTCCCAGCATCAGAGTCTTTTCCAATGAGTCAACTCTTCGCATGAGGTGGCCAAAGTACTGGAGTTTCAGCTTTAGCATCATTCCTTCCAAAGAAATCCCAGGGT
>SJYT01014449.1:173532-194496 GCA_006410635.1 Cephalophus harveyi
TCTATTAAATGTGAACAGGTGAAGTTATTTGTGATAATAAAATACCACAACATAAATTCTATTAAAAGACTAACCCATTTCATATACTTACTACATAATTATAAAGAGTGTTTTAATTTATATGAAATATGGAATTATGTCAAGAAGAGCTATGAACTCAAACACACCCTTTTTTTCTACTGCAGCAAAACACTCTGATTCTGGGAAAGTATGAGGAAACGTTACTCTTGACCTCACAATTCATTTCACAAAGGATTAAAATTATTTCTCTGTTGCAGAAATCAGTCTGCCTCTAACAATCAGTTTAGCAGGGAGCACTGTTTTCTAATTATCATGGCGCTTCCACATTATAAACAATCACTTTTGTGTAAAAAAAGAAAAAAAAAAAAAAAAACACGCATCTCTGGATGCTTCAAATTTAAGCCCAAACTAAAAATGTTTATATCTTAGCATGCGAAAGCTGCAAATGAGTGAGGAATATGGCCTAACTATGCCGCAGTGCTAAAAACAGGCCTCCCACCCCATGAAAAAAGGGCAAAGACAGTCCCCAATTCAAAATTTCTATCGAGAAAAACCTGGTTTTCCTTTTTGCAACATACTACTTACAGATATTCCCATAGATAACACAGAAATCAGAGCTCAAATGTGTTACTGAATTTATCTAATTATTGATGAATGCATTAACATATAAAAACTTTTTTATACTTATTATTTTCAACAAGATCAAATTGGTCATTTTATCAAATAATCGGACACCTATTCAAACTAAAAGAAATGAAAGAAATCAGGTACTCTTTCCCTTGAAATTACTTGGAGCTATAAATTACCCTCCACATTTCAAATTAATAAATGGCATTTTTCACCCACGGATCCAGGTCCTAACGCCTCCAAAAGTCCAATTTTTATATAATAACTGGATGTCAACTAAGTGATTTGTTAGCAACTGTAAAATTAAAAACAAAATATTCAAATGATAACATACTCAATTATACAGATTCTACAAACTCTCAAGTAACATTTATAAGAATAATTAAACAACAACCAATCAAAACAATTCCTCTATCTTCAGAAATACCCAGAATTCAATCACTCCTTGTTCCTACTGTCACCATGCAATTCTAAAGCATCTCCCTCTGAGTCACTATAATCGCTTTGCTTCCATTATGATCTGCTCCCTCAGTCTTTACAGCGGCTCTGTTTCTTCAAAAAGAAAGCATTTACTACTTCCTTGTTCAAAACCCTCCAATGGACTTTCCTATCTTGTTCATTCCAAAATCTTTAACACTTATTCCAGCCTTCAGTACATACAAGGTGTCTGATATTTGTGGACTGATAAATGAACGTTTGAATAGCACAATCCTGAAAATTATGTATGATAGTCAAAATTTTCTAAATTTCACAAAAAAAGAAGGATACCATCAGAGGATGAAATCTACTACTGAAACCCTGAAACAGTGTTATCCAAAGAGTAGTCCATGTATATACATGAGGTGTTATGAACTGCATTCCTATGTGTAAATATTTATGTAATTAATTTATTTACCGAAGAAAACCTTAAATTTCAAAGAGTTTTACTTAAGACATGAAATTTTAAAAATTGTAAAAAAAAGACATGAAACCCTTTTAATCTATTTAAAAGCAATCTGAAGACAAATAATAATAATCAGGGGGTTATGCCTCAGCCAAATAAACACGTGTGAATGGCTCAAGTTGGGGAAAAATGTTTGAAAGTGAACTGCATATAAGGAAACCTCTTTTAAAGCAAAATACTTTCCATTTTAAGCTCATTCATGACAGCCAGACTTCAAATAATTCTGGGGCAAGATTTTCTCTGCCCTTATCAAATACATGCCTAAGCCAAAGCCCTGACAACAGTCTGATTTTAGCCAAAAATGAAGTCATGGTGTTTATGAAATCAAGGCATGCCCAGCCATGTAACTCTAAGGGCCGTTTCCCAAACCGAGGTCACAGAGGTTCCACATGTGCACCACTGACTTCAATAACACACGGATCGCCAAAAAGGGAAGGGAAGCCTAGCATGCTGCAGTTCATGGGGTTGCAAAGAGTCAGACGTGACTGAGAGACTCAGCAGCAGCTAATGGAGAGCAGATCTCCGCTCAGGGGACTACTTCTCGCAGGACAGCGTGTCTGCATCGGTCTCAACCAGACCCTTGACAACATAGTCACATAATGGCAAATAAAGATGCCAAGGTTAATGTGGAAAAGCTTACAAAGCTCACTTGAAGACTAAATTTCTTTTTTCTTCTCTATAGACTTTTTCGGAAATGCAGGAATATATAATAGGAGAAAACGAAAGTCACCACCATGCAAGCAGGATTATCTTATTTCTTTTCAAGTACAAGGATTTTCAGGTTTGTAAGCTATTGATTTCTTAATTATTTTGACATCCCTTTAAAGGTTTACACTATGGAAAGCAAGTGTTTATTTCCTAAGCAATTCTAATATAGCCTTTATGGGTTTTAAGGTTTAAGATATTATATAATCTAGATTTTCTTCTCATAGTTGAGCTTCTAATTTAAAGTCAATTATTAAGGACTTCCCTGGCAGTCCAGGGGTTAAGACTTCACACTTCCTCTGCAGGGGGTGGGCAGGGGGGAGGGGCACTGATTCAATCCCTGGTTGGGGAACTAAGATCCTACAAGCTGCCTGGTGTGGCCAATGAATAAATGAATGAATGACTAAATGAATAAATTAAATTATTAAATGCTAGACTAGAAACAATTCAAAACAATTTTAGGTTAGTAAAATTATGCTAATGATAAAATGTGTATATCAAATTAACTGAGATGTTAACATGCAAAGTAGGAGAAAATTTCTGATACTAGGCGAAAGCTACCAATCAGCTTATATGAAGACAAACATTTTCAGTAGTCTGAAAGAGCCAAACACCATAAATAACCAGTGGACTCCAGGAGAAGACAGGTTATTATAAACAAAGAAGAAAAGGAGAGACAGAGATGGCAAACCAAGACAGGTTATGCAGCAGTTAAAAAAAAATAGTGAAGTACCAAGATGTAAAGTTATGAGAAAAACACTATGGGAAATGTGATATATGTGTATTTCACTTGCTCATTATAAAGCTGTACACTGAAAACACCTATTAATTTTTGCCAAACTAAATGTATGTGTACATATCTAACTTATTTTTAGATGTCACAATAAAGTGACATCCACCACTGAGTAGAGAGACACTGGGGCAGGGTGGGGTTAGCATTTTTGCTTTAGAAAAGAATTACTTTGAGGAGAAAAAAAACTCACAGGAGTCCTGTGAGATAACTTAAAAAGAAAAAAATCAGTACACTTAGTAATTATGAAATATAAGGCATGCTCCTGTTATTAATTAGCTGAATCACACTGGCTCATCTGAATTCACACACTATCTCTGAAGAAGAAACTCGGTCTGAAGCAACTTTATATAGATTAGTTTAGAACATTTTTACAGCTGCTGCTTCAAAAGTTTTGAAGGACACATTCTATGTTAGCATTTTAAGGGGAAAACTCGCTTTAGAAATTGAACTATCGATACTTTCTCCTCCACTTCACTAAGGCTGACAACCAGGGTCCCAGTACTAAGGAAGGCTCCTATGTCACAGCTCAGTAACAGGTTATAAAGCTATTTCTGTGTGCAGCCGGTCTGGTCATAGTTTTCTGTTTTTAAAAATTCTCTGTTTCCCAATGGTAGAAAGTACCAGTATATAGCCTGGTCCACCACTCGTCTTCACAGCTGACTTCTGCTGTCTAAAACTCCCAAAGCATTGGGTGTGCTGTGGATGTGGTTACTTTAGTCACACATACACATATATGCTTCCATTTTTTTTTTCCCCACAAGTTTCCTTTAAAAATGAATGAAATGCATACTTGGCAATGTGAATGTGACAAATAATTTTTATGACCAGAAGTACACTTTTGGAATCAAGGCTTTTAGATAACTAACCTTCAATAGTCACCTCAACTTCGGGGTCCTCACTTGTTTCTGAAGGGACATGTTGAGTAGAATCTTGAAAAAAATAAAATTCTAAAATGACATTCATTATAAAGCACTTTCTATTATGTTCCAACATTTTACGGATTTGATATTCCAAAAGCAGCCTACCATAAAATTTTACGGTCATTTGAATTCATCTCACACTTGTTAAATAAAAATCTCTGACCCTTTTAAACAGGGAGAAGAGAAGACAGGAAGTAGAGACACTCTGGAGAACTATTAGACAATACCAAGGTACCCGCATTAAAGGACTCAAACTTTCCAGAGGAGTAAGATTACAATGAAGTTAAAATTATTTTCCTGCTGTAACTAGAAGGTGCTAGGATATAAACAAAGGCTTTATTATGTTAAAAAAAAAAAAAAACTATTTCTCCTCTTCTTTCAGAAATACCAGGAGTGGTTTATATTGTTAAATAAAACCACAACGTTTTTGCGGTGGGAACCTTCATATCAAAACAAATATGTAACAAATATAGACAGGACTGTATCACCTAACTAACTTTGCATGTAACGTACTTTATAAAATTAAATATTTGTGTTACTACATAAAACAAATGTACATCAGAATGTTAGTGCTGGAAGCTCAGCTAGAGAGTATCTTTATCAACTCTCCTTTCATTTTGCAAAGGTTGAGAGATTAATTGATTTGCCAAAGATTATGTTCACTTGTTAGTAAAGGAATAAAGACTAGAACCTAACTTCCACTTCATTAACACTGCAATATGACAATAAAAATTTCCTCAAAAATAAAGTGATTCAAAGCCTAATATCTAAATCACATTGCCCAATGAACACCAGTATGACTCATTTTGTAAACAGGTTATTTCCTTGTTGTAAATACCGCCTATCTAAAACAGGATTTTGTTACAGAGGAAATATCTAATTACCTCCACACAGTAAAAGAAAACAAACCCCCCCAAAAAAATTCACCAACACCATCATCTATTAAAAAAATTCAACAAGAAATTTAAAATATTATTTTAAATGAGTATCTCAGTATTTCTGTAATAAATGTATTCCACTGAAGCGAAGTGAAGTCGCAGTCGTGTCTGACTCTTCGAGACCCCATGGACTGTAGCCTACAAGGCTTCTCCGTCCATGGGATTTTCCAGGGAAGAGGACCGGAGTGGGGTGCCTTTCCCTTCTCCAGGGTATCTTCCTGACCCAGGGACTGAACACAGGTCTCCCGCACTGCGGGCAGATGCTTTACCCTCTGAGCCACCCGGGAAGCCCATTAGAATACTCCAATTCTAAATCTGAATTTAGAAAGATCAGTCAACTTTCCAAAGACCTTCAGAACTCCCGCCACTCAAAGAGGGTAAAATATCAAATTATGGATTAAAAAAAAAATAAAAAAGCAAATATAAAGAATAAAAAGGTACAGAATAGACTATTTTTTTAGTCTTAAAAAAATTAGGCTTGACATGACCAGCTTATATGAGAAATAACAATTCTAAAATAAGATCCAGTTGCCTTACCACTTATTTTCCTTGGGAGAAACCTACAAAAATTCTTTTGGAACCATCTAAACAGTTTACAAATTAGGAAGCCATTCTGCATGGTAACGGTTTAACTCAAGATTCCAATAACTTAAAAAGCTGTAGCTGAATATTCATTCAATCCTACAATCAAAGGAGGATGGCTGGTTAACAAAGCAGTTCCATGGGGTGGCTGTAGGTATAAAAATGAGCAGCTAGATCATCTCTCTTTTAGTAATCTTATGTAGATGACATTACCCTAATATGAACAGAGCCAGTAATAATTTAAATTTTAAATATTAAAACCATTCTTTCCAAATACGGCACAAGATGACCAAGAAAAAATGGGCAACATTTTGCATCGTGAAGAATTTTACTTACCACTTAAATTTTAGTCCCCACATGCTTTATTATTCAATACAGTAAAAGAGGGATAACATCTTTAGGGCTAAAAGAAAACACCTGTTAGCTAAGAAGGTACACCATAACAATCATTTTATTTCCAAATAAGGTTTTAAGGATAGTATTCCCTGTAGTACAGAACAACACAATATAAATACAGCAAAGTAAAAATTCCCAAATCTAACCTTCTGCTGGTACTTCCATTTCTGTCCCCTCATTGCCCTCTGAAGAATGATGGCTTCCTAGAAAGAAGATAAACCCATATAATAAACCAATAAAGACTGACGCTGGGAGAAGAGAAACTAGGTAACAATGCAAATAAAAACACAAATACAAGCTGATTCTTTTAACTTCTTAGCAGTTAATTCAAACAATGTTATCTAATTCAGAAAAACATGTTAACACTTCTGTATGAAAACTCAAAGAATTATTTTAAAATGCAAACATATAGAGTAAACCTAAGTAGGTTTGGGGATTTAATATTAGTTACTAGAACTACACGATATAATTACTGATAGATATTTGAATTTGAGAACTAGAATAGTATGTTTCAGAGTGCCAAGCTCATCTGCCATTGATGCACACACAAAAACACACAGAGTCAGTTCTGTCTTTGCTCGTAAGACTCTATCAAGTCGAGAAACACAAGTTCAGGTTTGGCTGTGAAACATTTCTTGCTTTCCATTTGTACTATGGTGGAAGCTATGGAAACTAAGTCCCCATTATTTAACCAAAGTTGCACTTAAAGGAAATGCAGAAGTTAAAACTTAAGATACTACCTTTAGTCTCAAAAGCATTTTAATTCAGGTAATATAATCTGCCTGCTTCTACAAACTGGAACATAAAGCAATGTATCAGGTTAGGCATTCAACAGTGAACAGGCTCATCCTACTGGAGAAACTTTACTCATAAACAAGAAAGAAGTCATCTAAAACCCAAGAGAGCCAATTAGGTTAAGTGCCCAAACTGCCCCGGACTATTGATCCTCTGTCCTTAAATGACTGAGGTACTAACATCAAGAAGATTGAAAATCACTGCCTTCGTGTAGAAATAAAAATGTACTACCTATAGAGAAGAATAAAGCAAGGGGGCAGGAGGAAACATCAGGTCTATTTTGTCATCCATTGATAACTAATTTAAGAAACTATACTAAAGGTAATCTCCACCCCCCAGACACAGGTTTTATACACTTTTATCTTGATTTTTAAAGAGCACTGACTACAGTTTAAAAAAAACTGCCATTCAGTGCCTAGCACCTTCAAAGTCAGTACCATGCGAAGACCAAAAATTTAGGGTTTTCCATGTCTAATTTTATGGAGCTCTAATTATCTTGGGATTCTTTTCCATTTATTCTATGTTCCGAAAACTCACCTGAGCTCAAAACAATGGGTAAATCTATAAATCTGTAGCCAAGAATTATTCTTAACTCCTTAAATTATGCTTTCTCAACACACAGCTCCCCTCTACCCATTAAACATTAACATTTGAATTTATGGAGCACTGGATTCTTTGACTGTAATGCCAAAGAAAACAAAAATGTGAGGTCAAAACAAGGAGAGGTAACGGAGAAAGGACCAGTACTTAAAAAGGGAAGGCTGGCTAAGAATAACTAAGGTGATATTCCATCAGGTCATAACACAATAACAGTACATGTAAAGGATGATTCTGTGTGTACTTTTTGTTCTCTCAAAATGTAAATCAAGCAATTACATTTATATTAAAAGTAGAGCTAAAGAGAAGACATCTTGGGACTTTCCTGGAGGCCCATGGTTAACACTGTGTGCTCCCAATGCAGGAGGCGTGGGTTCAATCCCTGGTGGGGGAACTAGGACCCCACATGCTGAGTAGTGCAGCCAAAGAAGAAAAAAGAATGAAATCTAATGCACTCAAAGCCGGAATAAGCACAGGTGAAGTAAAGCCATCACAAATAGCCTATGGTCATCAAGGGAGGGAACACTACACAGAAATTCCCCAAAAGACATTCAATCAATAAAATTAGGGATTTACAAATGATATCTTACAATCTTTCTAAACATTAAGTATCAACAAGACCTTACTGATATTTACATTACTAACTATACAATATAAGCCTTATTTCTGACTATTCTGATATAAGGTATAAATGTGTACTTTACCTTAAATATGAAAGTGTGTCATGTACCCATTTCGAGATTCATTACTAGATTCACAAAAGGGAAAATTGGTTTTCAAAAATTGTTGCTTGTGAAGTTCATTTATGTTTCAAAAAAAAAAAAAAAACCAATACATTTCCTTTTCCATTTAGAAAAGTATTAATACAGATATAAATACAAAAACACAGTCTGTCCAGTATAAAGAAACATTACATAAGAACATCATGTGGGAAAACGGAAGTGAAAAAGTTATACCTTGCAAAGACTTCGAAAGGGGGAGTTTGTCATCAACATCATCAGTTTCAGAAGGGCCTGCTTTGGGACACAAAGATAACACTTCAAAACGAATCCCCAAAATAGATTTTGGGTCACTTCAGCAAACAAATTTGGGTGAGAGATATGGAATACCACAGCCTTTTCATGGGTTAAAAAAAAAAGCAAAAAAAAAAAAAAAGACTGACAAATGAATGGTGTCAATTTATGGTCTTAGTGAATGGAAAAAGTGTATTCAGATAAAGCCATATACAGATAGTCAAAAGAAATTTTGAAAATGACTAGACATGAATTGAATGAGAATGATATGTCTAAAACGGTGGATATGGGTCATGTTCGTGACAGCAAACTGTAACTGTTACTTCATATAGGTTACAAGCACAGATTTATCTTACAGGTGCATTTGTTTCTTCCTTGACAAATATTTGTCTTAATGCTTTGCCATACTAAAGAAAAATGCAGAATCAAATTGTTATACCTTCCTTAGAATCTCTAAAATCATGAATTAACCTATCAATAAGCTTGAAACTCCACTGAAATAGAAATATGACAATCATTAATTCAAAAATCCTCCTTTCTCTACAGATCCATAAAAATTTTTAATAACATGGTTTTCCCCAGTAATTAATATACAATGTATTTTGTCTTAATTAAACCTTCACAGACTGCTATAGATATTGACAACACACCTGCATGTATATGCTTTTAGTGACAGTAATAGATTCAAAAGAGAACAAAACATTGTGTTCTCAACATCTACTTAACATAAACATGTTCTTATCTGAAATGAATACCAACTGTTTCACTTTCTCTGAATATTTTTTGGAAAACATCCTAAGACTTTTAAAAGGCTTTGCAAATGCATGAGGAATTTCATGAAGAGGCACAAAGTATACATTATAAGTAAAGGAAATAGCATAGAAAATAATTTCACAGAAAACAGAAAAATTATTTATATTTCGAGTCTCAATGAAGAGCAAAATGTTCGATGAGAGCCCTGACTTCAAATGCCAGATTCACGGCTTCCTAGTCATGTAACCCAGGCTTAAAATACACACAAAAAATGTATTGTATGTTAGCAAAACGTATTGACTTCATAATACTGCTGTCACTGCTCTTTCACAAGTCTAGCTTATATATCATTATCAATACTGTTCTGCTCTAAATTATTTTAATAAGGTCCTCTTTAAGCCAAAGTATATTTCTTAGGATTCCCATGGTATAGGATTTCTATTTTAAATAACATGTTTATTATTGATTTCTAACTAATTACAATATTTTCTGGCAACTTCTTAAGGCTATCCATAAATAATTATAAAGTTTATTTTTGTAAAAGTTCCATATTTTGTAAATAAACATTTGCTGGGTATGGAATTCTGGATATACATGAATGGGCTTATGTTCATCAACTGCAGAGTTCAAATACTCTACTCTATAAGCATTCATCATTTGTTAACATCTCCCATATGACTGCATTCACAAATTTATCAACTACATCAAATTGAATCAATTTTTTACTTTGATTTTTGAGGCTACATTTTTAGGTAATAAAAGTTAATGATTATTCTATCAACTTAGTAATTTATTAGTATATTGATTATATAGTCTTACTGTTTATACTTGTTACATTTTTCTTTTTTTGGCCTCAAATTATTATTACTAAACTTGGTTTCTTTTGGTTAGTATTTGCCCAGCTACCCTCACATATCACTATACTATCAAATTATGTTAATTTTAGACACGTTTTAATAGCACATGACTTGGACTTTCTTCGTCATTAAATGAGTTGCACATGCACCCTCACAACTTGAGGAGTGTTTACCCGTTTTTGCAGACAAATCACGCTTTCCTAGTGCTCATATCTGAGCCATCTTTGAAGGAGACTGATAGGTACACAGAGATGTGTCCAAGCCTATTTTGGAATTGGAAAAGTTTCGCAGAAAACATGAATGGTTTTAAAGTACAAGAATGAACAAATGAACTGTAGTATAATCACATAAGTAACTACTGCAATGACAGTATTACATCAGTACGTGGGACTTCCCTGGTAGTCCAGTGGGAATCTGCCTGCCAGTGCAGGGGACCCGGGTTCGATCCCTGGTCCGGGAAGATCCCACTTGGCGTGGGGCAACTAAGCCTGTGTGCCACAACTGCTGAGCCCGTGTGCCTAGAGCCAGTGCTGCGCAACAAGAGAAGCCACAGCAATGGGAAGCCCACACGCTGCAAACCAAGCAGCCTGTGCTCGCCGTAACTAGAGCAAGCCTGCGTGCCGCAGCCAAGACTTAGTGCAGCCAAAAACAAATAAAGGAAATAAGCCAGTCATAAAAAAAGGACAAATACTAAAAAAAAAAACACCCAAAACCTGTACCTGACAAAAACAGGTATATCTCAAAACCCTGTACTGATACAGGAGAACATACATAAAACATATAGAGTATGATACCATTTGCGCCAAAGTTAAAACTGAGAAAATACATAAAATATTATGTGCCTGGATACACATACAAAGATATTCTGTGGAACTGTATACTCATTTAAAGTATAAAATCGTTATCAGATTTTATACTTTAAAGTAATATAGTAAAAATATAATAAAGTAAAAATAAAATTAAAAAAAAAAAAATCATTATCAGGAGGGGCAAACCTCAATTTCAGTAAAGTGGTTAACTCAGAGAAAAAAACAGGAATAGGAAGGGCCTAAAGAAGGGTGTCAATAATACAGTCAACGTGTTATCTCATGTGAGATTCTATAAACCTGGGAACATGTACATTATGTTTGTGGGTTTTAAACATTTTTAAAAAACATTTTAGAATACAGTAGGCCATCTGAATCTGTGCATTCAGCATCTGCAGATTCAACCAACCACGGACCAAAATATTTGGAACAGAAAAACTCCAGAAAGTTCTAGAATGCAAAATGCACAATGTGAACCTTGAACATACTGGCAGTTACTAAGACAACATTTACATTGTGTTAGATATTTCAGTAATATAGAGATGATTTCAATAAAGAATATGGGAGGATGTTTGTAGGTTACATGCAAATACTACACCATTTTATATAAGGGACTTGATCATCTGTGGATTTTGATACTAGAGGGGGTTGGGGGGGTGACTCTGGAACCCATTCTCGTGGGTACTGACTGTACAACACAGCAGTGCAAATAAACGATCTGTAAGTACAATCAACAGCATGTCTCACAAATTACATGCTTTACAGAAGAGGCCTGATACATGGTGATGGATTCTATTTACATAAACTACAAAAACAGACAAAACCATTCAGGACACTGGTAACAGGGCTGGAAAGGGGGCTGCCGGGAAAGGAGCCAAGGGAAAGGGGGCCTCCAGCATGCTGACCCCTAAAGCATGAGGCCGGAAACAGAGAGAGGCAGGCGAAGGTTTCAGGACTTTTCTGGTGGACAGAACAAGAGGGGAGAAATGCCAGAAAGAATACAGCAGACCTCAACGATCATTTGTTAAGCAACCTTAACAGATCTAAAATCACTGAAATTATACAAAGAAGGTTCTCCAACTGTAATGGAAATATAACTAAAAATCAGTAACAGAAAGCTATCTGACAATTGCACAAGTATCTGAAGAGACTACACTTTCCATGTAAACCGAAGGACAAAGAGGAAATCACAAGGAAAACTAGAAAATGTTTTGAACTGAATGAAAAGAACTCTTAATACTAATATGTCTAAGTTTATAGGGTGCAGTTAAACTAATGCTTAAGAGTAAATTTACAGCATTAAGTACTTACATCTGAATGATTTAAGTTTCCATGTTAAGCAACATAAAACTAAATTAAAATTAAAGCAACAACAACAACAAAAAGACACATAAGAGCAAAAAAAAAAAAAGAAAAAAAATTACTGAAATTTTGCAAAAGCTAGATGTTTGAGTAAAAAAGAAACAAAAAACAGAAACAGTTCCAGAGCCAGAACCAATTATAGTAAATAGTAACAATGAAAACCATTAAACACTTCGATATAAATCTTATAAAAAATATGTATAAGAGATGTATGCTGAAAACTAAGCACTGATGAATCCCAGAAGAGCTAAACAGACAACATCCACATATCATGCTCGTGCATCAGAAGACTCAATATTAAGATATTCAACCAAATTTAGTCTATAGATTCAGCATAATCTCCACCAAAATGCCCAAGGGCTTTTATAAACTGTAGTCCTCAAGACAATGCAATTTTGGAAAAAGGCAGAAACAGAAATATCTATGTAACAGGATACGCTTGAGAAAACTGACAATGTAACAGAATATTCTGAGATGTAGAAGTATTACAACAAAAAAACAATAGTCTTTTCAACAAAAGGTGCTGGAAAAACTGGATATCCGTATGTATAAGTTTGAACTTGGAATTCTGCACACTATATAAAAATTAGGTCTAAACCAATCATAGACTTAAACACAGAACTATTAAAATGCTTATAAAACACAGAAGAAAATCTCTGTAAACTAAGATTTTTTTTTTTTAAGGTATGGGACTTAAGCACAATTCATACAAGGGAAAAAATTCCCCACTAAGTTGGACATTGTCAAATTAACCTATTTGCAAATCCCATCACAGAGGACTTTTATTCAGAATATACAAAGAACTGCAAAAAATACCAAAACTGCATGGACTGTATCTCTCAGGCTAGATGAAAATCAATAGTCTGGCTCCCACCTTCTTCAACTGCACTTGATCTTTTCAGCAATCTTTCCCTCTACAAATATCAGATTTCCACTCCCATTACTCAACCATTACCTTAAATCACTCACACTCCCTATTTTAAAGGGGGAAAAAAATTCTTATATAGTCCTGTCTAGTAACAGCAAAGCTAAAAAGACAATGCCACAGATAAGGGCAGAATTTTATTTAAAAAAATTTAATATAATGTGCTAAAAAATATTTTATTAAACAGTGTTTATTAAGTATGTTAGCAAGGTACCAAAGACTGCTAAACAGCTAAATATTTTCCCAAATTTTAACTTTTCAATTAAAAACCCTTAGATTTATCTAAACCTTTTAGCCATGTGATTACTACCATCATGGCAATAAAACAATCAAAACTGACATAAAAATTATGAAATTCACTAGGAGACAACTTAATATATGTACATAGATTTAATATATATGTATACATGATTACACAGTAGAATAAATTTATCCCTAGCTTTTACAATACTCCAGAACTGATAAAAACTTATTATTTTAAATGATCTAAACCTATTAGAGAAATGCAAATTAAAACCAAAAAGAAGTTCACAAGATACTCAATAAAGTGGCTAAAAACAATGCGGACCACACGAGTGTTAACGAGGACACGGAGCCACAGGAACTCCTGTCCCCACTGATGGAAATGTACAACAGTAAAAGCACAGCGGCTCAAATACCTACCACAGATCTCAGCCTCTCCAGTTCTAGGAAATCTACTCCAGAGAAATGAACGCTATTTCCAAACAAATGTTCATAGCAACTTTATTTTTAATAGCCCCAAACTAGAAACAACCAAAATGTCCATCAATAGACGGAGGGATAAATGGTGGTACAGATGAACAATGGAGTAACATTCAGCAACAAGATGGAATTAGCTATCGACATATGCAACAATGTGCATAAATTTCAAAACGATTACATGAAATTTGAAAGTCACAGCTCCCCACCCCAAGAAAACAGTACATACTTTATGATGATTCCATTTATATAAATTTCTTAAAGCTGCAAACTAAAATAAAATGATAGAAAACAAATCAGCTATTGGCTGGGGAGAGCTGTGAATTACAAAGAGGTTCAAGGAAATTTGAGGGTTATGGACACTTCATTATCTTGAGTGCAGTGAAGACTAATGTTCTTGGGTTTATGGGTATACATAAAACCAATCAGATCTTATACTTTAAATGTTTAATGTACTTTATGCATCTATGACAATTAAACTTACCATAAACTAGAGATGTTCTTCTAAACTAAAATCCATCAATGCAGAAAAGCAAACTGCATTGTGAAATTATGACCATTAATTCCTTCTTGATTATCACTCAAGAAAAGATACAGAATAAAATGATAAATACCTAAAACTTAATAATGTCTGATCTTTTACAGATTTTTAAAATAATAAAAATAATGTGAAGTTATTTTTGTTCTACAAATAGATATTAAAGGTTTAGAAGACCTTTTATGCCTTGCAAATAACTCTGAAAAGTAAAACTGAATTCTATCTTAAGCCACAACTTTTACTTGTCCTTTTAAAGAATATTAATGATTATTTAACATTTCCCCTGTAGACTGACTTTGAGTGCCCCATTTTGGAATCAATTTTATTCCAGTGAGAAATTACAAGTACACCTGCTAGTCAAGGACCAAAGGACCAATCAATAAAACAATATCTAAGAAATTCAGGCAATTAAGAAACTTTAATTATAACCACCAATAATTTCTAGAAAGAAAAACTTTATTAAATAGTACTACCTTGAATGTTATATTGATAGTAATCAGGATCTTCAGATTCTTCCTTCACTGTCACAGCTGCCATTTCCAGAGAAATGCCTATAAAAGCAAATTAAATTATATAATTATACTTTGAGGCATTCAGATGGTATAGGGAAGTCCCCTGTGCTCTGCTACTAATGCAAAATAATGCATTCAATTCATATTTTAAAGGTTTTCAAAAGACAAATGCTTGCAAGGTGTCATGGGGACAAAAATAACCTAAAACCCAACTAAGACAAAGTTTTAACCACCCTACTAACATTCTGGGATTATTTAATGCTAAATCTGTCTTCCAACAAGTTATCTTTGCAATTAAAGAAAATTAGTCACACTGCTTTCATAGTTTAAAACATTTTTATAAATCAATGAAAATCACCTGTAAACATCAATTTTAATGACCCAATATTCCAGAGTAAAGATGGCATACTTCTTAATGATTTTAATAATGAGATACACTGATTTTTTTTTCCCTCCTAACATGTCTCTTTATTAATAAAAGGTAACAAATCATACCTTTTAGCATAACACTTTGCCCACAATAAGGATAAATAATTTGAAGTAGACCTTTGTGGCCAGATATAAATGAATGTATGTTGTACAATTCCATGTAGAGGAAAGTCAAAATTAGAGAAAAGAAATCTCTATTGTTAAAACTCAAGTAATGTCAATTATACCTCAAGAAAGCTGAAAAAAATTAAAATGCATAAGCCTTAGGTTAAAAAAACACACTCAAGCAAACAGCTGACTTTCAGAGAAGAGTAATGAGAGAGGAGAAGGAGAGCCCCTTCTCGGGGTGTCATTAATATTCTGTATCCCAGTGAGTGTTAGGTCACAGGCATTTTTATTCATTGGCCATATATACACTTATATTTGGCATATACTATACTTCAATTTTATTAAAAGTTTTAAAAAAGATTCTTAACAAATTCTTTAGTGAGTTCTTAATAAAAGGTATTTTCCCCACGTACTCAAAAACAAAGTGTAAGGCAGAAAAAATAAACCTATTAAAAAAAAAACCCTTTATAAATAAACCACTATGTGTACTATTAATCTACAATTAAGATTGTTAAAAAAATTCAAAAAATATGATTTTTCTCAAGTCAGCAAGTCTATTTTTGGATCCAAACTATTCAGGAGATAAATACATAAATAAAGGGGAGAAGATTTACAAAATGGTGATTTCAGCACAACAAACTGAAAACTAAACCGAGATTTCCTGTGATGTGAAAGAAAAGAGGGAAAGAAAAAAAGCTTCCGTGAAACAGTGTAACAAACTCAAATACTTATTCCCAATAAGGAGAATTTAACACTGCCTTTCTTGCAGACCCCTCTAAAAATAACATACATAAAAATTCTCATTCATTCAGTCTCTCGCTCTCTCTCACACACACACTTCTCCTAACCCCAACAATCCATTTCAAATACCATTAGATTGCTCTGACCAAGACATGCAGCTGCATGAGGGAGTTTCAATGGCCCACAGCAGGCGGGCAGAAGGACACTATTTATTTATTTGAGGGGCAGAAGAAAGTGAGCAACAGGCCTGGGAGACAGGAAAACGGGGGTCACGCGTTAGCGGTGACAGCCCAGCCAAAGTGTCAAAGGGACAGCAAGACAAAGAGGTTAGCAATGAAACCTGCGTGAAAGGAAACACGTGAACATGCTAAACAAGGTTTTCACCACTCTCAGAAAATTCTCCAGGAAAGGATGGAAACAAAAAAACAAAAAACCCTGGTGTGCCCAAGAGTCGAACTGAAGATATGGGCATGAAAAAAATCATAGATGGAGATGGATAAACATATAAACAGATACTCCAGCTTTACCTACTCAGAAGCAATGATATCCCAACTGCAGCAACAACATCTAGCACCAACATATGATTTCTTAGCAAAAGAAAAGAAGGGAGTGAGGCGGAAAAACACAGACAAGAAAACACTAGAAGTGCAATAAAACAAAAAAGAGAGGCAATAACAAGCGTTGGTCAAGCGATGGAAACCCAAACCCTCACACACTGCTGCTAAGAACATAAAATAATACAGTCACTAAGGAAAACAATTCTCCAGTAGCTTAAAAAGTGAAGCAAAGAACCACAATTCAGTCCTCTGAATCTACTAAAAAAAAGTAATGAAGACACATCTCCGCACAGACACATATACAGATTTTCATATTGTTATTCAAAACAACCAAACCTGGCAAGAACTCAAATGCCCAATAAATGGTGAATGGATAAAGAAAAAGTAGTATATCCCATACAACAGAACAATATCCAAGTATCAACTATTTATATATGCTACAAGGTTTTAGAAGATATGCCTCAAATCATGAACAAGCAGCAGCAGCAGTAATATTAATAAATAATTAATATTATTAATGTCACCTTTGAGAATAAATTTGTTCTATTTCACATCAAAGCAGTAAGTAATGAGTCCAAATACAAGCTTATAAACTAAGGGAAAGTCTTCTTTACTTACATTTCACAACTGATTCTAAAAGCACTGGTACATACCAGAATCTTCTGAGGGTTCTGTTTTTACTTTGACGGGGCCACAGCTGAAAGGAAAAGAAACCCTGATGAAGCTCGGCACGATGAAGGCCACTTACACACAGCGCTCAAATGCCCAGATCTCACAGGGTGAAGTCAGCTCACCTGACCCAGGCACTGCAATAGTGACTCCCTTTAAAATTCACATATTTATTTCCTGCATCAATGACTTGCCAACTGAATCTAGAAATCTAATTCCAATCAACATTTTGGGAGGGAAAAGTAAAATAAAACAACATAGTCTTACTAGAAGGCCTTCCTATTCACAATGTGGTCACCAGACTAATCACACCAGCTTCATTCAGGTTAACTGTTGCCATCCATAACTACTAAGTCAAAAAGTGCATTTTCACAGGCCCTCCAAAGAATTCAAATGCAGGCCTTTTTAATATTCTACTACATCAATAATCTAAACACTAAAACTTGCTGAAGTGTGGAGGTTCATTAGTACTAATGAAATATGCTTTACCTTCCACTTGGAGATAGCATTGACCTTTCAGCATCTGTAACCATCACACGACCACCTAGGTACAAAGAAAATATTAAGATTTAGATTTTTCCAACACTAAGATGAAATATGACTATGCTTCCAAAGGTCCTAACTACAGAATGAACAGGGGAAAGGGAGTTCACAGCTCAAGGTCATTCGAATGAGTATTGCTGTTAGTTTGAAAGAGTGTCCTTCATTCTCCCCTCTAAGGAAGATATTTAGGGATGATAATCATCTAACAGCTTTGAGCCCCTCAACCCTCCACAAACCTCCCATTAATGAGAAAGCTCCTATTTTTATCAGTGAAACAAGTACACCAATATACTATTACTGAATAAGACAACACTGATGCACAAAGGAAGTCAGGTTTCTATTAGGAGTAGATCTGGGGACTTCCCCGGTGGTCCATAGGGTAAGACTCTGCACTCTGACTACAGTGGGCACAGGTTCAATCCCTGGTTGGGGAACCAAGATCCAACATGAGTCCACCTTACTCAGAAGAACTGGACAACAACGACTGCTAACAGGTACAAGGTCCTTCTTAAGGTGATGAGACAGGGTGATAGCTGTACATCTTGGAGACATACTGCAACCCACTGGCTTATACACCACAGAACACCGAATTCTATGTTTGCAAAAATTAAAACAAAGGAAGAAAGAACAAGACTGACTCCATCAAATGCTGACAAAGATGCAGAACAACTACAGTTCACACACTGCTGGTGGGAACGTAAACCAAAACCACCACACCGAAAGCCACTTTGGCAGCGTCTTAAAAAGGTAAATATATAACTAGCTACCGTTACGGTCTCGCCATTCCCTTCGTCTACCCAGGAGGCATGAAAACAATGTCCACATAAAAACTTGCACTCAAATATCATAGTGGCTTTCTTTATAAAAGCCAAGTAATAGAAACCCACATGTGCATGGGCAAGTGAATCAGTAAACAAATTGGGAGTATCTGTACCGTGGAATAGTAGTCAGTAATAAAAAAACAGTATCTATTGATACATGAAACATGGAAAAATCGCATATCAAGAAGCCAGACAAACAAAAAAGAGTACATACTCTAAGATTCCATTTTCATAAAAAAATATAGGCAATCTCCACTGACAACATGAGTGACAGTCTGGGGACAAGGCAGACAGGAGGAGAGGAATTACGAAGTGGGGGTGAGGAAGCATGGCGGTGAGAGAGGTTTCATTATCCCGATGGCAATGACAGTTTCACGGGGTATACATGTGTCGAAGCTCAGCAAACCATACACTTTGAATATGTGGAGCTTACTGTATGTCAATCATATCTCAATAAGCCTGTTAAAAGTTTTCACACTGGCAAATGCAATCCCATTATAATTGCAACTTTTCAATCACTTTGAAAGTCGGTATGGCAAAAGAGCTGAGCCATACAAAGCCACCCACCTGGACAACTCATTATTATAAACACTCTATAGAAATATTGTTTAAGCACTAGGACTCAATGTTTCAGAACATGTTTCTAGAATCACAGACTTCATAAAATACAAATGGCAAACTACAGCTAATCTGCAATACATCAGGGCAAAACCATACTGATCAAGAAAAAATGAATTTTAACTTAAACATGAAAACCAAGTCTATACTTTCTCAATCTCAAAAAGGACACAAACAAAAACCTACAGCTAACTCAACAGTGAAAGCGCAAAAGGCTTCCACCTAGTATGGAGAACGAGGTGACGTTTGCTACAGCCATGTTCTACTCAATGCTGCACTGAACATCCTTGCCAGAACAAGACTAAGAAATACAAAACATTCAGACTGTGAAGTCAACTCTTGATTTACATACAACAAGATTCCCTCTGTAGAAAGTCCAGAAATAAACAGGGTCAACTAACCAAACTGCCAAAAAGCCGGTCCATATACCATATGGACTGTATACATGAGATGGGTGAACTTTATTTATGGAGCGGTGGCTGCGCAGGAGCAGGAGGGCCTAGAGGAGCCATCCCACGTTGAAAGTCAGGAAGGGCGGCGATGAGGAGATACCCCTCATCCAAGGTAAGGAGCAGCGGCTGCGCTTTGCTGGAGCAGCCGTGAAGAGATACCCCACGCCCAAGGTAAGAGAAACCCAAATAAGATGGTAGGTGTTGCAAGAGGGCATCAGAGGGCAGACACACTGAAACCATACTCACAGAAAACTAGTCAATCTAATTACACTAGGACCATAGTCTTATCTAACTCATTGAAACTAAGCCATGCCCGCAGGGCAACCGGAGATGGGCGGGTCATGGTGGAGAGGCCTGACAGAATGTGGTCCACTGGAGAACGGAATGGCAAACCACTTCAGTATTCTTGCCCTGAGAACCCCATGAACAGTATGAAAAGGCAAAATGATAGGATACTGAAAGAGGAACTCCCCAGGTCAGTAGGTGCCCAATATGCTACTGGAGATCAGTGGAAAAATAACTCCAGAAAACATGAAGGGATGGGGCCAAAGCAAAAACAATACCCAGCTGTGGATGTGACTGGTGATAGAAGCAAGGACCAATGCTGTAAAGAGCAATATTGCATAGGAACCTGGAATGTCAGGTTCATGAATCAAGGCAAATTGGAAGTGGTCAAACAAGACATGGCAAGAGTGAACGTCGACATTCTAGGAATCAGCAAACTAAAATGGACTGGAATGGGTGAATTTAACTCAGATGACCATTATATCTACTACTGCGGGCAGGAATTCCTCAAAAGAAATGGAGTAGCCATCATGGTCAACAAGAGAGTCCGAAATGCAGTACTTGGATGCAATCTCAAAAATGACAGAATGATCTCTGTTCGTCTCCAAGGCAAACCATTCAATATCACAGTTATCCAAGTCTATGCCCCAACCAGTAACGCTGAAAAAGCTGAAGTTGAACGGTTTTATGAAGACCTACATGACCTTTTAGAACTAACACCCAAAAAAGATGTCCTTTTCATTATAGGGGACTGGAATGCTAAAGTAGGAAGTCAAGAAACACCTGGAGTAACAGGCAAATTTGGCCTTGGAATGCGGAATGAAGCAGGGCAAAGACTAATAGAGTTTTGCCAAGAAAATGCACTGGTCATAGCAAACACCCTCTTCCAACAACACAAGAGAAGACTCTACACGTGGACATCACCAGATGGTCAACAC
>SJYT01014449.1:195615-210079 GCA_006410635.1 Cephalophus harveyi
CCCTGCTTATTTAACTTATATGCAGAGTACATCATGAGAAACGCTGGACTGGAAGAAACACAAGCTGGAATCAAGATTGCCGGGAGAAATATCAATAACCTCAGATATGCAGATGACACCACCCTTATGGCAGAAAAGTGAAGAGGAACTAAAAAGCCTCTTGATGAAAGTGAAAGCAGAGAGTGAAAAGGTTGGCTTAAAGCTCAACATTCAGAAAACAAAGATCATGGCATCTGGTCCCATCGCTTCATGGGAAATAGATGGGGAAACAGTGAAAACAGTGTCAGACTTTATTTTTGGGGGCTCCAAAATCACTGAAGATGGTGACTGCAGCCATGAAATTAAAAGACACTTAACTCCTTGGAAGGAAAGTTATGACCAACCTAGATAACCTATTCAAAAGCAGAGATATTACTTTGCCAACTAAGGTCCGTCTAGTCAAGGCTATGGTTTTTCCAGTGGTCATGTATGGATGTGAGAGTTGGACCGTGAAGAAAGCTGATCGCCCAAGAATTGATGCTTTTGAACTGTGGTGTTGGAGAAGACTCTTGAGAGTCCCTTGGACTGCAAGGAAATCCAACCAGTCCATTCTGAAGGAGATCAGCCCTGGGTGTTCTTTGGAAGGAATGATGCTAAGGCTGAAACTCCAGTACTTTGGCCACCTCATGCAAACAGTTGACTCATTGGAAAAGACTTTGATGTTGGGAGGGATTGGGGACGACAGAGGATGAGATGGCTGGATGGCATCACTGACTCGATGGATGTGAGTCTGAGTGAACTCCGAGAGTTGGTGATGGACAGGGAGGCCTGGCGTGCTGCGATTCATGGGGTCGCAGAGTCAGACACAACTGAGCAATTGAACTGAACTGAATGATACCCCAATAAAGCTTCTAAAAAATTAATCTTTACATCACAGTGAGATTAACAGAGGTTATGGATCAGAAAACAATATATGCTTGGGTATCCATATATTATCTTGTCCTTTCACGTTTACATTGCTTAGAAGTTGCCAATAACAGTGATTATTTTCTTTTACAAGTCTCAAAAGGCGTGCTGCTACTGCTAAGTCACTTCAGTCGTGTCTGACTCTGTGTGACCCCACCAGGCTCCCCCGTCCCTGGGATTCTCCAGGCAAGAACACTGGAGTGGGTTGCCATTGCCTTCTCCAATGCATTAAAGTGAAAAGTGAAAGTGAAGTTGCTCAATTGTGTTCCACTCTTCACGACCCCATGGACTGCACCCCACCAGGCTCCTCCGCCCATGAGATTTTCCAGGCAAGAGTACTGGAGTGGGGTGCCACTGGCTTCTCAAAGGGGTGCTAGTCTTTTAAATACTCCTTTTCCCTTCAAAAGGAAGGTCTGGACTTCCCAGAAGGAAGTCTAGTTGAAAACCTGTTCATTTTTCAATGGACTATCTTAATTCCCTCTTCCTCGTAAACTCCTTCCTGGGCTTCCTCCCTGGAACCTCCACTAACCGCTCCTCCAGTGTGTACACCGAGCTCCTCCTGGGGTGACTCCACCCTCAGGCCACCAGCACTGGAAGCCTTTACTGCTTACACTTGGCTGTGCCTCCCCTCCCCACCCAATCCTGTGTTCCATCTCTCTATGCCTGCTCAGTGGACACTATGTAAATTACATCCCTCATAATTCTGGGGTATGAGGGCAGATCCTTACACCCTGCACACACAAAGCCTTGAATACATCATCAAGCAAGTGGCCAAGCTGAAAACAATAAGTCTCTGGTTTTTCAGCTCAATAGACTTTTCACTGGTTTATATAAACATTGTACCACTCCACTCCAAAATGTCTTACATCATATTCTCAAAGAAAATAAAGGAGACATCATTACAGTGTATTAAGTTTTTGACACAACAGGTTTAGTAATTGGTCCTGTTATAATGTAAGCAAAACAATCACTTACCTAGGTGCTTCTTTGGCTCTAGGAAAGGTCTGCAGTAAAACAGAACAAAATATTACATGTAAACACAAAAAGTTATCAAAAAGCATAAATTCAAACGGCTTCTATAGTAAACAATAATAAAAACATATTAACTTAAGGTGAAGAATTATTCAACTTTATTTGAAAAAGCTATTGAGGGCAAGGGAGAAAGTACTTCACCTTTTAATGATAAATGAAATCCCTGCTTTGTTCTCCAAAATCCACTTCAGTGTTGCGAGATCATAGTTTTCGGGGTGTTTGAAAGCTACTCCTTCTGGAAGCCCCTGCACCACCACAGCAGACTGATCTCGGAGCATCTTTTCATATGGAACAGGCACCACTGTTGACTTGCCTAAAGCTTTCCCTGAGGTTAAGAGATACGGAAAAAGCAGAAAGACAGTCATCATTAAATGGTAAAATTTCAAAAACTTAACCATGATCAGTTATCACGGTTCAATAAATGGCATTAGTAGGTTTTTGGGGTTTGTTTTTTTTTTGGCCATGTTGCTTGCAGAATCTCAGTTTCCCAATCAGGGATTGAATCCAGGCCACGTCAGTGAAAAACCCAAAACCCTAACCACTAGGCAACCAGGGAACTCCCCACATTCACGCTTTTCAGTTCAGTCGCTCAGTCGTGTCCGACGCTTTGTGACCCCATGAATCGCAGCACACCAGGCCTCCCTGTCCATCACCAACTCCCGGAGTTCACTCAGACTCACGTCCGTCGAGTCCATGATGCCATCCAGCCATCTCATCCTTGGTCGTCCCCTTCTCCTCCTGCCCCCAATCCCTCCCAGCATCAGAGTCGTTTCCAGTGAGTCAACTCTCACATGAGGTGGCCAAAGTACTGGAGTTTCAGCCTTAGCATCATTCCTTCCAAAGAAATCCCAGGGCTGATCTCCTTTAGAATGGACTGGTTGGATCTCCTTGCAGTCCAAGGGACTCTCAAGAGTCTTCTCCAACACCACAGTTCAAAAGCATCAATTCTTCGGCGCTCAGCTTTCTTCACAGTCCAACTCTCACATCCATACATGATCACTGGAAAAACCATAGCCTTGACTAGACGGACCTTTGTGGGCAAAGTAAAGTCTCTGCTTTTGAATATGCTATCTAGGTTGGTCATAACTTTCCTTCCAAGGAGTAAGCATCTTTTAGTTTCATGGCTGCAATCACCAATATTTGATTTCAAAATTACTTTCAAGTACTAGAGAGCCCTATTCCTATGTTAGCAGTGGTCTAAACCTGAAACGAATTCAAAAAGCCAAAATGGAAAGTATATATTGATAAAATACACACATAAAATTCACACAAAAGGAAAGGTGCAATGGCCCACTGCGGTATAATACAATCTTTTCATATACAATTCAGCCTCAGAACACAGAACCCTGACAAATCCTACTGTTACCATAAAACACCAAGCAGTTTCGGGCTAATATTCTCATTTAAAACTTATTAGATAAATACAGCCTACATTCACAAACGAACGTATCCTCTCGGCTGATTGTGGGTATCAGACAGGGGGGCCCACACATGCTGGAAGCTCCGGTCCCCAGAGTTGAGTTTTACCTACAACTTCACAGTGTAACCTTTATCCTCCCCCTCTTTCCTCTTTCCCTTAAAAGAGCTGCTTATTGCATAACTAGACTAACGAAGGGTGCTTTTTCCCCAGGGACTTGTTGAGATCAGCCCACTTGTCAAAAATAAACAGGACTCTTCAGGCCATTACGCTGTGTCACTGCAGGTTCTCTGGTGGGGGAGGCGGATAGTGGTGAAGTTAAGCATTTGTAGACGAGGCAAGGGGTAGACAGGGAATCTCTGCACCCTCCTCTTTAATTTTGCTGTGAACCTAAAACTACATTAAAAAACAAACAAACAAAAAAACTCTAACAGCTAAAGAAAGGTCATTCATAATGTTAACCCAATATCTGGGAATCAACTCATTCAATTGTGAAAGTGTGTTATGTGATTGTTAAGTCAATTACTTAATCTGCCCTTTAGAAAAGTCAACTATATAATATGTTTTTTAGACAACTCAAGTGTATAACCCTACCATAGCAAAAGCAGAAATAGTCCTCAACTGTTTTTCTGAGTGTTTCAATCTCCACAGCATCGACACTCATCCGATTCGCCTGGGCTGTAGATTTCATTTTATGCATCTCTGCAGCCTTTTCTTCTTCTTCAACACCTGTAAAATATTAATGCTATAAAAGGTCCATATCCATTATCTTAATATTTGATTTTTGCTAAGAATATTTTTTCCAAATGCTAACACTTATGATTTGACAGAAAGGAAAGAGAAGAGGAGGAAGTTTAAAAATAAGAACCTAAAAGACAAATGACTTGAATAGAAATTATAAGAAACAGAGATCATCTCGGAAACAAGAGCAGCTATAGGTGACAATTCTACCAAGTAAAAATTAGGTACTAGTGATTTTAAAATGAAAAGATACCTCAGAGTAACTACAAATTTAATATGGGAAGATTATCACCACAAAATCATTCTTGTTGCCAAGTCTAACAAAAAAGCCTCTGTAGACACTTGACGTATGCCTTCTTAGCACTTGAAATGTGCACAGTCCAAATTAAGATATGTTGTAAATTTACAATATAGCCTGGATTTCGAAGATTTAGTGCCAAAAATTGTATGCAAAATACCCCATTAATAATTTTTTTGAAGAAGGAAATGGCAACCCACTCCAGTATTCTTGTCTGGGAAATCCCATGGAGAGAGGAGCCTGGCAAGCCACAGTTCATGGGATTGCAAAGAGTCAGACTCAACTTAGCAACTAAACCACCACCCATCCTTCAAGGTACTAGACATTTTTACATTCACCTATTCATTTTAAAATCCTCTAGGAGATAACAAAGTTCATCTTCCTAATGACTTATAGGGTTTCTACAGTGATTAACAAGATTTGGATTAAACAAATTAGTGGTGGGGGAAAAAATCAAATAAAACAGAATTGCTTAGTATGCTTTTTGAAGGACTGAGGGTCTGTTATACAAGAAAATATCATATTATGGTGATAATGACCTTTAATTGAGATTTTTTTTTTAGAGATTCATTTGTAAGGGGTCTAATTCTCAGAATGCCACCATCAAAATTGAAGCTCACAGAGAATGCAAAAACAGAAAGCAAATAGGTCTAAGAATATTCTGGCATAAATTATTTTTATTTAATGAAAAGTGTAAACCTTCAGTGTATCTCTCAGATGACCTAGTGCTGCTCACAGAAGGTGCTGGCACTTAAGTTTGATGTGCTGTGCCCCTGGTTCTGGATGTCCCTTGTTAAAACCAGGAAATAAGATGGAAAAATATATCTGGGTGGAAATGTCACTGTTGATTTGTGAGCTATAAATGTTCACCTTTTAAAAATAATTTAAAAGTATAAACAAATGATTAATATGTAAGTTGATATAGAGGCAAAAAAGCAAAAAAAAACCCATATGAGCTATCCTGTATTTTGGTTGTTGCTTTAATAAAGGATTTGCACAGGTGTACAAAAAAATAATTTTTATATTGATTATATATATTGAATGATAATGTTTTAGATGTCAGGTTAAAATATATGCATGAAAACAAATGATGCGTTCTCCTTACTTTTTATTAGAAAAATTTTAATTACCTAAGTGATTCACATTATTTTATTTCCACAGGATACTGCCTTTCAAAACCCTGGAAAAGAGCTTAGAACTCTTCTAAGAATTTGTAAACTGACTCATAAACCCATTGATTTGGTCTCAGAAGACAATTGATCTTATCTGCAGAACAGTTTATAAGAAACGAGTATTAGGTACTTAAGCATTATATACCAAAAGATTATTCTCTGTGGCATCAACGTTTTGGTAATAAAAAAATATGAATACTAACAGGCAGGGACTATAATTTGCAACTGAGGACAATTCCCCTAATACTTAGTTCTAACCACTGAAGAAGCCCATTAGCAAAGCATATAGGGAACAGGGATGTACAGACAGCTGCCAGTGGGATTACAGTCTTCATGGGACAGATGGCAACTGACACACACATAATCAAAGCAACATTATTAGTACAAATTCAAATAGACAAACATAATCAAAGTCTTAAAAATTCTCAAAATGGTAAGAAATAATGAGGGGAAAAATTTAAACAGAAGCTTAAAAGATAATGGGGGGGTGGGGGAGGCAGGTACAGTGGAGGGGAGAGATGTTTTTTAAAAAACACAATTTGAGAATTGAAATTAATGACTTAAGAATGGACTTTTGTTCACCTATTATCTGCCCTAATGTATCACGAATTGGATCTGACTTGATAATGGAAACTTAAGTTTGGATCTTAAAGACAAAAGCTATGGACAGTGTTAGGTTAGACACAGATATGAACATTGTCATACTGTGGGAGGGTCTAGGTTTTAACACCCTACAGTAAATTTCTCTAATGCATTTGTTCCAATATCAAATAAACACATTACCTGGATGAGCTTCTGACTGGAGGATCGCAAACCTCACTGAGAACATAGGATAAGATGACTCCATTGAGGGGTCAGGAAGACCTGTGGAACTTTCTTCGTGCTTACTCAAACTTAATGCAGAGGAAAACTTTTTTTTCCCCCAATACATCAAACATCTATCAGGGACAAGACTTTCTATCTGAATTAAGAAATTTTAATCACTCTGACATTTCTCGACCTTCTAAGGAGTTTCACTAAGCCAGAGTCAAGCAAGGAGCACAGTTCAATAAAGAGTGACCATTTTTCTTAAGCTCTTCAGTATTTCCCCTTATATGTTACCATGTCAGTGATTTCCTCTGAGCATTCTGAAATGTCACCACGGACTTCAGAACAGTCTTTTTTGGGTATAAATCTCATTCACCTTTAGAAGTGAAAACAATGAGTTCTCCATAAATATAAACATTTATGGAATATAGAAGATAAAAAAACAATACTTACAGTATTTTACAAAATCTTTCTGAAAGTCCTTTCTCGTGTTGACAAAAGCACGTCCTCTCTCAGTTCCAACAACAAACACATCTGTTTCATACACTGCGATGCACGCCACTTCCGCCTTGGACTTGGCCAGTTCTTTACACTAAAATACACAAATAGTAAATCTTATGTTACACACAGACGTTTAAAAGCACTCTTTCAGCTGGATGAATAAAAAAATCTTATCACATGACCAGCCTTAATGCCTCATCTAGAATAAGGTAAAGTTTCTAGTTTCTGGCCTTAAGTTATCCTATCTAGAAGAGAGTTCCCATTTTTTTTTTAAGAGACTGCTATTTCTAAATTGTTTATAACCTTGATTTTTAAGGATTCACAGAATTTTTATGAAAAAAAGGGCAGAAATCCTTTGTAACCTATTATAGGTCAAAAACCCAAGAGACAGACTCAGATGTGCACACAGGCTTGCGGGCGAGCACTCCCAGTGACAGCAACCTCGTGAGGTGAGGGGCAGCCAGGTCTGCAGAGCAAGAACCGACAGCTGCTGCGGAGGCGCTGCAGGCACTCGGGAGCTGGTCCCGGCCTCCCCGAGGCAGGGGAGATCCTGGGCAAGGGAGCCCCTGACACAGAGAGGCCGGCAGTCCTGCAGGGGAGAGGGGCCCAGGAGCCACACTACAGCTTCCACCACAAATGCCCCCCTCCACAAGTATCTCCATACGTATACACCACTGGAAACCCATTCAGAAAGGTACACTTCTACTGAGTACATTCCTAAAAGACTAAATATTCTTTAAAATCTTTACAGAAGAGTATACAGCCTTCCATTTCGTGGATAAACAATAATTCATTTAGCACAATCTTTATAGAAAATGTTGCTGATTCCAATTATCACTCTGAAACACAACACTGAAAAAATCATGTGGGAACAAAATAGCTATGTGTATCTTGACTGACCTTCTTAAAAGACAGTCAGAGACATGAAACCACAGTCCCAAAACTCTCAAAGTAAAAACTTTTAAGGTCCTCAAAACCTACTGAAAATTGCTTTCTAAGAAGGGTCATCAGTTGACACTCCCATCTGTACTTCTAGAAGGGCTAACTCTCAGTATCCTAGCAAACGTTACTGTGCAACTTTCCCAGAACCATTTTTAAAAGTATAAACCATTATTATACTTTAGTATAATCAATAATCCAGGGAATTCCCTGGCGGGCCAGTGGTTAAGGCTCCGTGCTCTCACTGCTGGGGCCCAAGTTCAATTCCTGGCTGGGGACTTATCCCACAAGCCACAAGGCGTGGCAAAAAAAAACAAACACAAAACAAAAAAACCCCAATAATCCAATGATTAGCATAAAAATCAAAGAGGATTAAAGAATATGGAACTTTAGACAGTTTTCTGTAAATCAGCTTATCTTTCCTGCTATATTAGTGTTTCTCTATTGATGCATAAAGGTACTTCACTAATATTAGGCATAGAAAAGTTGTTTATGGAATTAAATACAAATTTACATACATTTTCTCCTGGTGTTTTAATCTTAATATGACTATCTTTAAATTTTTACTCATCTAGAATTTAACCTAACACACGATAAAGACTTTCTTCCCCCAAATAGCCTATGTTCTCCATATCACTTGTTGAAAACTATAGCTTCCTCTGGTTGTTTTTGATTTGTACCATTACCACCCTCTAATTTCTTAAATGGGAATTACTTGCATAATATCGCTTTAAAATGGTATCTGGAATAAATCATTTTATACCTACTTTCATCATCAGAAAGCTTCTGAGCTGTGCTAAAGCCACAGCAGAGAAACTATGACCCTGAGGTGAGCCAACAATCTTCTCAGCATGACGAACCCTGTTGTACTGAGGCTGTGTTATATTGCATTTCTGTGAGATGGACCCTGGCTGCTCACCTGTAAGGAACTATTATTTACGTACCTTGTGATAAATGAGGGTGCATTCTTGCTTCACTATCCATTCTTAGTTGGACAACCCTGTCACCAAACGCAGCGTTTATGAAACAGCAAAGCAAGATTCACGTACTGTCTAAGGATTTAGATCAAAGAAACCTATGGGCCAAAGGAAGAGGGATGAAGCCAACCTATAACCTACCACACTTCACAGTACACAACTGGGAAGAGGAGAGACTTTTACTCCTGCTGGAGAGGAGGAAATAAACACCGCCAAAGGCGAGGCAACTACGAAGACAGTCTGAGGAAGAGAATGGGTCCTGTGCAACATTATGTCATCCTACGTAAAGTTTAGTATTAAAGAAAATGACTTAATATCAACAGAGTAGATTTAATCTCTAAATTATTTAACATGACAGCCACAAATGTTGACTGATTTTAAGATCAAAAGCGAGAAATAAGTGACATTCAGAGAGAAAAAGTATATATGGTCACTAACCACTCTAAAATTGCTTTCTTGAAGGAGATAATTTTAATTCCTATGTAGTAGAAAGAAGGGGGGAAAATGCCCTAACGGAAAAATAAGAGATTCCACTAGTATTCTGCTATATATATGTATGTGTGTGTGTGTATGTATTATATTATATATATATATATATAATACTTAAAGACAGTAAATACACTGCCTCCTCCTGCTTAGAATATATAATTTCACTGTGTCAGAAAATACCTAAGTCTGATAGTTTTTAAATCTATGAACTCATACATATTCATAAAAACATGATAAGCAAACTAGAGTACTATGATAGTAATACAGAAATGCAACAAAATACTTAATTATTTTGCAATTATGTATAAATAAGTTTTTTTTTTTAAATACAGTTACACTACATACATATTTGGTAAAGGCCACTGAATTCAGAAAATTGTTAATGCAAAGCACAATATAATAAAGAATAGATGTAAAATAGTGAAAATGCACTTAAGGTCCCAAATTGTGGTAATGTTCTTTACACCGATACAGTAAGACATCAGCAACACACTACAATATACAAACTCACTCAGACTAACTTCAAATATCACACTCAAATTCAAAGTTAAGGCTTGCAAAACAAGGGATTGCCTAAGATATTAGGAGGTAGAAAATTGAAATTAAATGTAAAAAATTACACATTCAGGTAAGTTAAGAACATTCTGAAACATGGTATGCAGTAATATTTGATTTGAAAAGCTTAAATCCCATTAACTATTATTCAAGCAAAAAGTCTGTATATACTAAAAAAAAAAAAAAGACAGAGTGTATGTTTTCCAAAAACCAATCAATTGCATTTTCACAAGCCCAGTGTTATCCAACTGGAAACTTTACACAACTGCAGAGCCATCTCACCATGGACTCAAGAGCAGACATGAGGAACGTCACCACCATCCTGCTCTCTGAGGACTCCTCGTCTTCGACAGGCAGGGTAGACACTGCTACTTGGGCCATGATCCCTAGGAAAGAGAAGCATTAAGGAAGTGAGTGCTAGAAACTCAGTGTCCTGCTCAACATACGTTTAGAGCTGGAAGGGTCCTCCATGAGTTGCCTAAGAACCAACAAGAACGAGAAGTCATGTCCGACTCCTTGGGACCCCATGGACTGTAGCCTACCAGGTTCCTCTATCCATGGGATTTTCCAGGCAAGATCCAGAGGATCCTCCCGATTCAGGGATTGAACCTGGGTCTCTCGCTTTATAGGCAGATGCTTTACCATCTGAGCCACAGTTTTCTTGCTATAGAGAAAAAGGAGGAGACTCAAAAAACAAGTATTCTAGGTACTTGCCTGGTGGTCTAGCAGCTAAGACCCTATCTTCCAATGGGGGGGGTGTGGGTTTCACCCCTGCTTGGGGAATTAAGATTCTGCATGCCACAAGATGCAGCCAAAAACTAAATAAATAAAATTTATTTTTTAAAAAAAAGTATTCTATTTGCCCCAAACTGCTATTATCCTATAAGATACAGAACCTATCCCCTAATTTTCCATCTAGTTTTATTTCCATAAAATTAGGTCAGCATCACCTTCCAAAATAAATTTAGATGTCACCCAGAACTAGTTAAAATGCTTCCCAATGACAGAAAGACGTAGTGCACTTCACAATCCACGAAGTTTATATCACAGTTCAACACACACCACCTCCCTTTCTCCTGAGGGCTCTGATTACAGACAAGTGGATGAAGCAGACAGGGTGGGGCACGGGATTTCTTTCTTTTGGGCTTCCCTGGTGGCTCAGAGGTTAAAGCGTCTGCCTGCAATGCGGGAGACCAGGGTTCATTTCCTGGGTCGGGCGGGAAGACCCCCTGGAGAAGGAAATGGCAACCCACTCCAGTATTCTTGCCTAGAGAATCCCATGGGTGGAGGAGCCTGGTGGGCTACAGTTCACGGGGTCGCAAAGTCAGACACGACTGAGCGACTTCACTTTCACTTTTCACTAAGAAGCAAACAGGCCTCAGGACAAGTTTTCGCTCTAGAAAACTTCAGTATCAGCAAAGAGGTTCGGCTGAATTCCAAGCACTATAAAAAGGCAACAGGTAAACCATTCAATAGGAAGTGCTGGCAAGGATGTGGAGAAACAGGAACCCCTGTGCTATCAGGAGCGTAAAATGGTGCACCCATTGGGGAAAACAGTTTGGTATTCCTCTAAAAAATTACCCAGAATTACCGTGATGCAGCAATTCCACTTCTGGGTATAGACTCAAGAGAACTCAAAGCAGGGATGTGAACAGGTATTTGCACACTCACGTTCACAGCAGCATTATTCACAAGAGCCAAAAGCTGGAACCCCAAGGGTCCACCGTCAGATGAATGAACAAACAAAACATTATACATCCATAAAATGGAATGTAATTCAGCCTTAAAAAGGTATGAAGTTCTGATACATGCTGTAATACAGATGAACCTTAAAAATATTATTACTCTAAGTGAAATAATCCAGACACAAACGGACAAATGTGTGATCCACTCAAAAGAGTGGATCACTCTGTCAGACAAGAGACAGGAAGCAGAATGCTAGTTCCCAGGGACTAGCAAAAGGGAGCACTGAGAAGTTATTATTCAATGCATACAGAGTTTAAGTTTGGAGACAGACAGTGATGGTGGTCCCACAACACTGTGAATGTAACTAATGCCAGGGGAATTTTAAATCATTAAAATGATAAATTTTATATATTAATATATATAATAAAAAATTTAAAAGGCAAACATACATCATATAAAGACATTCTAAGAAGTCAAAATCTAAAGCAAATTTTTAAAAATTCTAATACTAAAAGAATTGTTTTCCTATAAATAGCATGCCAATTAGATGCCTATTAAAAACTATCCCTTTTCAATTCAATTAATTCTAGGTTTTAGCAAGAGACCAAATAATGAAATGAAATTAATATGAGAGGATAACTGAAAAATTAAGGACCAACAGTAATTCTATAAAACAAATACATATATATAAATTAATTTACTAAAGACACGTCGGTATTTCTTAACTATTGTTGTTATTCAGCTGCTAAGTTGTGTCTGACTCTGTGTGACCCCATGGACTGTAGCTCACCTGGCTCCTCTTTCCGTGGAAGTTTCCAGGCAAGAATACTGGAGTGGGTTGCCATTTCCTTCTCCAGAGGATCTTCCTGACCCAAATTCTATAAAACAAATACATATATATAAATTAATTTACTAAAGACACGTCGGTATTTCTTAACTATTGTTGTTATTCAGCTGCTAAGTTGTGTCTGACTCTGTGTGACCCCATGGACTGTAGCTCACCTGGCTCCTCTTTCCGTGGAAGTTTCCAGGCAAGAATACTGGAGTGGGTTGCCATTTCCTTCTCCAGAGGATCTTCCTGACCCGGGGATCAAACACGAGTCTCCCGTGTCTCCTGTATTGGCAGGTGGATTCTTTACCACTGTGCCACCTGGGAAGCCCTAAGTTATATTTAAATTTACTTAAATCAAAATGGACAAGGCATACTGTTTTTCTATAATCACTTTCATTTAGCATATATTAATACTATCATTATTTCTGAAAGTTCATAGGATTTCTTAATAATCTCACTTTTCCTTTAATTCTCTAGCAAGAGAAAAAGATGTGTTCTCACGTTACAAATGCAGTAATTTCTCAAGGTCATATAGTCACCCTCAGAGCCAGAACATTAGAGCAATTTCCTGCCTATTGCTGCTTCCACCTCTCACCTTCCATTGCCACAGATATGCTATGATATCCATCACATTCAAAGTATAAGAACTGGGAGGGACGCCATCCTAACAGCCTGTGGGGAAGCCACAGGAGACGAGAGCTCCCGCTTCATTATCGGAACTTCTCGGGACCATCTCAGTACTCTTTGATGGGAAGCACCCTGGAGGTGGCGGAGTCCAGTTGGGCTCCATGGGGAAGGCTGACTCTGGGGCTTTCTTCTCTCTAGAAGTGGCTGCATCTGGATCACTTCCCTGAGAGCCCTTAGTAAACACGGCGCGTGGAACATTCCCTGCACCCCTAACCTGTTACTGCGTCCACTCCTCCGGCCTTTGCCAGGAAGAAACTGTCATCACCCTGCTGCATTAACGGTGACCACACACCAGGCCGGGTGGTGACACGAGCTTCCAGAGCATGTGGCCTGACGGGCAGGCCCTCCCAGAGCCAGGAGCAGGAAAGCCAGGCTGGGGCGCCCCAGACCACCAACCAGCTCCGAGACCCCGGTGGGCTGCCCTCGGCTGCCTCCTCTCTGATCAGAGACAGCCAACCACTCACCTCCTAGGGTCTTTTCACCTCTCACCCTACACAGTCAGTTTAAAATAAGAGCAAGACAGACAAAAAAGAAACATTTAGTAAACATAGCTATCGTGTTTTATTAGTCATCTTTTACATATTCCCAACCACCCTGGGAGAGAGGAAGAGTAAGAGCAAAACAAAGCATCCAGGGAGCCCAGGCAAAAAAGACCTCTGAAGGGCACAGCGCCTCACAAAAAGGAAACAGGCACACTTTCTCTGGTTTAATTTAAACAGGGGTGTGTGTGTCTGTATGTTAAACAGGGAGGCTGTGTTTGTGTGTCTCTCTTGTGTGTCTGTGTCTGTCTCGGGTGTCTAGAAATGAGCAACAACAAAAAATCCCCAGGATATGATCTGTCATATCAAAACTCAGAAGTCTCCCAAATAAAGAGACTATGAAACAAAATAATTTCAAGTAACTAAAATGGGACAGTGAGTTCTCTGGAACAAAAAGGGAAATGACCAAAATGACTGTGTCCTCCATGTGAGAGTAAATACAAAAATGGCGGACCGCTTTTAATCTTTTTAAACACAGAGAAGAAAAAATGCACTGAAACAGTGCAGAACGTGAGCAGCGTGCAGAGTTTAGACTCCCTTTTATTCAGTAAGTTTATCATCCACTGGGCATCTTGACCAAGGACTGTCATCCTTTGGCTGTGGCAAATTCTCGGCTATGATTTCCTCGGGGCTTCCCTGGTGGCTCAGATGGTAAAGATCTGCAGTGCAGGAGACCCGCGTTCAAACGCAGGGTTGGGAAGATCCCCTGGAGAAGGAAATGGCAACCCACTCCAGGATTCTTGCCCGGAGAATCCCATGGACAGAGGAGCCTGGCGGGCTACACTCCATGGGGTTGCAGAGTTGGACATGACTGAGTGGCTAACACACACACACACACACACACACA
>SJYT01014449.1:211585-238331 GCA_006410635.1 Cephalophus harveyi
GCGTGCTGCGATTCATGGGGTCGCAAAGAGTCGGACACGACTGAGCGACTGAACTGAACTGACTGAGGATAATTCAAAATCTCAAGTCTTTGCTGTTGCATTTCTGATGTTTCTCATAGTTCTACCTTCAAATGTATGGTCCTTGTTCCCATGTATACCCGACTGTCTTTTACTGTATGCTGGTCGTTTCACATCAAAACCTTGTTTTAAACATGAGACCTGGTGTCTGGGAATAGGACCTGCCTGGGAGATCACCATAATCCAAGGATTCACCTTCCTCGGATCCCCTAGATGTTAACCCAGACCACAAACAGGGATACAAGCTGGCTTATTTCTTAATCAGTCTTATTCAATCGGGGGTCGCCAGTTATTGAGGGGAATGGTGACTCTGACCCCTGAATTTTGTGCAGATTCTGTACTTTGGTTTCAGCCTCTTCAACCCACAAGGTTTTCAAAACTCAAGTTCATATGGTGAAACTGGCAGACGCCCTCAGAGCAAAAGAGATTTCCACTTCTACTATTAGTTCCCTTAAAAAAGAATTTTTTTTTGGCCCACTGTGCAGCTATGGGACCTTAAGTTTCCCGACCAGGGATCACACCCTTGCCGCCTGAAGTGGAATCGAAGCATGCTAACCACTGGGTCCCCAGGGAAGTCCCCCATCCTCCCGTTAATATTAGCTTTCTCATAACAGCTCTTCAAAATTCCTACCAACTTTTTGGTATTTTACAAAAGCTTTTCTTTATAATTCTAGAGCATTCTTAGTAGTCCCACCAACTCTGGGAACCATACCTAATTTACAATAGTCTTTACCTTCAAGAATAATTTATGAAAAAAAAAAAAGAATAATTTATGAATTAGCCAGAACTATTATTAAACTGCAAGGTTACCCAATTCAAAGCACCACAAGTAAACAAAGGAAATTTTCTTGTTTTATTCAGCCTAAAGGTGGCACTGACTCCATACAAAGCCAGTCAAGGAACACAAGGGGCATCACTAGACTTCTATTCCCCTCCGGCAGACCTTACTTCTCCTTAAGAAGATGAGTTTTTTCCTAAGACAAAGATGACAGCCATGCGTATATCTTTAAAGTTTGACCACACACCTATTCTGTGATCCCTGTACCTTCTTGCTACCTTCTGCACAGAAGGTCTGGGGATTTGCATCCCAAGCCCACTTAAGTGGCTAGTCAGAACAAGACTACCTGGGATACACTGTGATTGGCAGTCCAGCCAGAACTGCATGGACTAGGAAGGGAAGGGAAGGAGTTATTCAAAAGGCAAAGCAGGACACTGTCATCAGAGAAAGGGCTTGACAAAAGTGCTCAGAGACACAAAAATCATGGCTACCAGAGTCCATTCCACCTTCTTTCCCGTGTTTTCAATTTTCTTACTTCTTCAACTCCAAATGTTTTTTAACTTCATCTTGTTTCTCTGATTTGATTTTAATTCTCATTTATGAGTTTCAAAACTGAACTTAATTGGCCTGTTGCTGTTTCATCTTTTTATCTTTTAACCTGTCAGCTATTGTTTAAGAGAAGCAATGCTCTCTTTTATGTCTCTGAAAAGGGACTCCAGCCAGCCTATAGTCTTCTCGGGTTTCTCGTTGGATCTCTTTCAGGGATTAGGTTTGTCTGTGTCCTCACTGTACTGATCTCTTCTACCTCAAAATAAGCCAATAATTAATTCCATGTAAGTGCCTGGGTTTTTTATGGTTTGTTTTTGCTGTAACCACTGTGCCTGCTATTTATTTATTTATGGCCACTCGCTCTGCACAGCCTGCAGTATCTCAGGTCCCCAACCAGGCAGGGATGGAACCCACGGGTCTTGCAATGGAAGTATGGGGTCTGAACCACTGGGCCACCAGCGAAGTCCCCCATGGAAGTGTTTTCATTTGACCACACTTCCAATTTTATTGATCCTTGCCATTAATGCTGAGCAGAACAATAATAAAGAGATTTTATAGTGAGTCAAACAGAGCTCTATAACATTTTGACATAGGCCATCATCACTCTAATGAAAAAACCGAGACTCTAAGATTTCTGATTGTGTTGATTTCTAAAGTATTGTGAAAATTTCGAATTAAGTAACAACTACTTCAAATTAAGCTTCAGGTCAGATTGTTAAATCAGTGGGGGGAGAGGGGTCATAACTCTGATCTTGTTTTTTTTTTTTTTTTCATTTATGTCTTATTTCTTTTTTGTGATGTTATAGTTATTTTCAACCAGCATTTTTCCATTTCAATCTTAAAGCTTACAATCTTAGATCAAGAAGAAAATTCAAGATATTTTAGTGCAACCTCTTTTTCCCATTATATTAGAAATGAGAAACCCAACAAGATTAGCTGTCTGGATAAAGTCATAGAGACAGCTAATTTTATAACCAGGGACTAGAATTGTATCTCCAAATACTAACTTTCATGCACACATAATCCAAGAAAGGCAGGTTAAAAGGTGATTAGAACTGTACTACTAGAGAATCTTTCTAAGGCAGCAAATTAACTAGCACTTAGAGGCAAACTGAAGCAAAAGTATAATATCCTTTTTGTCCAAAAGGCAAATACTAGAGGAGAAGGCAATGGCACCCCACTCCAGTACTCTTGCTTGGAAAATCCCATGGACAGAGGAGCCTGGTGGGCTGCAGCTCACATGGTTGCAAAGAGTTGGACATGACTGAGCGACTTCACTTTCACTTTTCACTTTCATGCACTAGAGAAGTAAATGGCAACCCACTCCAGTGTTCTTGCCTGGAGAATCCCAGGGACGGCGGAGCCTGGTGGGCTGCCGTCTATGGAGTCGCACAGAGTCGGACACGACTGAAGCGACTTAGCAGCAGCAACAGAGGGACACTGAAGGGTACATATGAACATACAACAGCACTTTCTGAAAAAAACAAAGAATATTGTTCAAAGAAATAAATACGAACAATTTGCAGACCGACTGTCTAGACAAACGAATAACTTGACGTCACAAAACTCTGCTGACAGGCACTGTCAGGCACACACATCACCATTAACAATGACAAACAGCCATGAGTCTTTTAAGCAACGCTTTATTTTAGTAAAATCCAAAAACCAAGATCCACGGTCAACTAGAAAGAAATGGATTTGAACTCAGCCAGGCACCAGGCTCAATATTTTCTTCTAAAAAATTTTATTTTCAGTTTTCTATAGTCAGTTTAAGTTCTCTATTATTTTTACTTATTATAAGCAACTAAAAGCCATACTGTACATTTAGTGAAGTATGGTGAAATAAACTTTACGACTACAAAAACCAGTAAGTTTCCCAACTCAGTGTTTTATTTCTAGAGCCATAATTACTAAACCGCAGATACCTGGATCAATTAAAACTGAGAAAACATTAAAAAGCAATTAACTTACTTACCCCTAGGAATATTGGCCATGGAAGGCTACAGACAGTATTTAGGACAGATAATGCAGTATTCAATTCTGCAACTAAACAGGCTTAAGAGTTTAAAAAAAAAGGCGGGGTGGAGGGGGGGTGGGAATACTTTAATTAACCAGGAAAATCTTCCACCGAAACTTAATTTTTCAACCCACACTCCAGCAAAATACAGCGTGGCTTTCCTGTGCTGCGGTTGCTTCCACTGTACCAGCATTTAAGATGGGCTCTCTCTTCCTTGGTCTTTTTTGGTTGTTGTTTGGTAGCTTCAGCTGGTAAAGAATCTGCCTGCAATGCAGACACCCCAGTTTGTTTCCTGGGTCAGGAAGATTCCCCTGGAGAAGGGATAAGCTACCCACTCCAGTATTCTTGGGCTTCCCTGGTGGCTCAGAATCTGCCTGCAGTGCGTTAGATCCCTGGGTCATGAAGATCCCCTGGTGGAGGCATGGCACCCCACTCCAGTGTTCTTGCCTGGAGAATCCCATGGACAGAGGAGCCTGACGGCTGTAATCCACAGGGTCACAAAGTGTCAGATGCGACTGAGTGACTGAACACGCCCTGACACATCTTTCTTAGTGGTCTCCATTATTTGAGAGCTAGTCTCAGGTTATTTTTTTGTTTATAAGGTTAGCTAAGACTCAAATTTAGCAATTCATTTAATTTTACTAAGAGCCATGAAAGCCAAATTTCAAAAAAATGTGACTAAAGGCATCATTACAGTCTTAACTACACTCATCTTCAGCGAGAAATGTAAAATAACTTTCAGTATCACTTAATTCTAAGAACAGTAAAATGGAATTTCAAACTTTTATAAAATTCTGATTTTATAAAAGGAATTTTTTTTAATGAAGAGAACTAAGAAAAAGCTAAAATTCATCATCTAAGATACTATATATTTTGTCTTTAGATGGTACCTAAAATAAAAGGCAAGGACCTAATAGCTCAATCAGCTGATTTCATCCTAAACAAGATTCAGTTCCATTAAAATTAGTATAGGTTATCATGTAATATTACATACTGGCAATCTATTAGGCTACCTAAAAATTTCTACCTTTGAAACTTGTATTTAATAGCTCTGTGTTCTAGCTACAATATCCTAAAGTTTTCTTTAGGAGAGAAAACTTACTCATCCCTAAAATGTCAGTATACATTCAGTGAAATCACTGTGGGTTGTGAACAAAGATTTTATAAATATCTTAAATTTTTTCAGCATAGTACCATTTGTTCTGGTCTTCCCAGGTGGCTCAGCAGTAAAGAACCAACTTGGCAATGCAGGAGATGCAGGATCGATCCCTGGGCCCAGAAGATCCCCTGGAGGAGGAAATGGCAACCCACTCCAGTATTCTTGACTGAGAAACCCCATGGACAGAGGAGCTTGGCGGGCTACAGTCCATGGGGTCGCAAAGAGTCAGACACGACTGAGCATGCATGAACCATTTGTTCTAATTATGTCCACTGAGCAGTTTCTAAAGAAAATGTATTTATAGTAAAATTCATTGACTCCATTAGTTTAACTTCTGAAAGATCCCAAGAAGCTAACTTAGTATGTTTATTGTGACAGCTGCAAGACACATTTTACAAAGCAGACCTCTTCTAACATAAGACTAGTTGATAACTTAGAAAGTAAATTGCCCACAATCACAGAATTATTATGAGAGTCTCATCCATATCTGACTGTTCTTAATTCCCCAGTTCTTTTAAGCTACACTATACACTGCACACTATAACCAACAGAGGGACACTGAAGGGTACATATGAACATACAACAGCACTTTCTGAAAAAAACAAAGAATATTGTTCAAAGAAATAAATACGAACAATTTGCAGACCGACTGTCTAGACAAACGAATAACTTGACGTCACAAAACTCTGCTGACAGGCACTGTCAGGCACACACATCACCATTAACAATGACAAACAGCCATGAGTCTTTTAAGCAACGCTTTATTTTAGTAAAATCCAAAAACCAAGATCCACGGTCAACTAGAAAGAAATGGATTTGAACTCAGCCAGGCACCAGGCTCAATATTTTCTTCTAAAAAATTTTATTTTCAGTTTTCTATAGTCAGTTTAAGTTCTCTATTATTTTTACTTATTATAAGCAACTAAAAGCCATACTGTACATTTAGTGAAGTATGGTGAAATAAACTTTACGACTACAAAAACCAGTAAGTTTCCCAACTCAGTGTTTTATTTCTAGAGCCATAATTACTAAACCGCAGATACCTGGATCAATTAAAACTGAGAAAACATTAAAAAGCAATTAACTTACTTACCCCTAGGAATATTGGCCATGGAAGGCTACAGACAGTATTTAGGACAGATAATGCAGTATTCAATTCTGCAACTAAACAGGCTTAAGAGTTTAAAAAAAAAGGCGGGGTGGAGGGGGGGTGGGAATACTTTAATTAACCAGGAAAATCTTCCACCGAAACTTAATTTTTCAACCCACACTCCAGCAAAATACAGCGTGGCTTTCCTGTGCTGCGGTTGCTTCCACTGTACCAGCATTTAAGATGGGCTCTCTCTTCCTTGGTCTTTTTTGGTTGTTGTTTGGTAGCTTCAGCTGGTAAAGAATCTGCCTGCAATGCAGACACCCCAGTTTGTTTCCTGGGTCAGGAAGATTCCCCTGGAGAAGGGATAAGCTACCCACTCCAGTATTCTTGGGCTTCCCTGGTGGCTCAGAATCTGCCTGCAGTGCGTTAGATCCCTGGGTCATGAAGATCCCCTGGTGGAGGCATGGCACCCCACTCCAGTGTTCTTGCCTGGAGAATCCCATGGACAGAGGAGCCTGACGGCTGTAATCCACAGGGTCACAAAGTGTCAGATGCGACTGAGTGACTGAACACGCCCTGACACATCTTTCTTAGTGGTCTCCATTATTTGAGAGCTAGTCTCAGGTTATTTTTTTGTTTATAAGGTTAGCTAAGACTCAAATTTAGCAATTCATTTAATTTTACTAAGAGCCATGAAAGCCAAATTTCAAAAAAATGTGACTAAAGGCATCATTACAGTCTTAACTACACTCATCTTCAGCGAGAAATGTAAAATAACTTTCAGTATCACTTAATTCTAAGAACAGTAAAATGGAATTTCAAACTTTTATAAAATTCTGATTTTATAAAAGGAATTTTTTTTAATGAAGAGAACTAAGAAAAAGCTAAAATTCATCATCTAAGATACTATATATTTTGTCTTTAGATGGTACCTAAAATAAAAGGCAAGGACCTAATAGCTCAATCAGCTGATTTCATCCTAAACAAGATTCAGTTCCATTAAAATTAGTATAGGTTATCATGTAATATTACATACTGGCAATCTATTAGGCTACCTAAAAATTTCTACCTTTGAAACTTGTATTTAATAGCTCTGTGTTCTAGCTACAATATCCTAAAGTTTTCTTTAGGAGAGAAAACTTACTCATCCCTAAAATGTCAGTATACATTCAGTGAAATCACTGTGGGTTGTGAACAAAGATTTTATAAATATCTTAAATTTTTTCAGCATAGTACCATTTGTTCTGGTCTTCCCAGGTGGCTCAGCAGTAAAGAACCAACTTGGCAATGCAGGAGATGCAGGATCGATCCCTGGGCCCAGAAGATCCCCTGGAGGAGGAAATGGCAACCCACTCCAGTATTCTTGACTGAGAAACCCCATGGACAGAGGAGCTTGGCGGGCTACAGTCCATGGGGTCGCAAAGAGTCAGACACGACTGAGCATGCATGAACCATTTGTTCTAATTATGTCCACTGAGCAGTTTCTAAAGAAAATGTATTTATAGTAAAATTCATTGACTCCATTAGTTTAACTTCTGAAAGATCCCAAGAAGCTAACTTAGTATGTTTATTGTGACAGCTGCAAGACACATTTTACAAAGCAGACCTCTTCTAACATAAGACTAGTTGATAACTTAGAAAGTAAATTGCCCACAATCACAGAATTATTATGAGAGTCTCATCCATATCTGACTGTTCTTAATTCCCCAGTTCTTTTAAGCTACACTATACACTGCACACTATAATCCAATTTTTAACATTTTTCAAATTCCACTACCCACAATATTTAAATTTCATTGTTTTCAAGGACTTAGGTTAACTCCTCTACATGAGGTTTTTAGGTTCAAGCACTATATGTCACCCCTAAAAAAGTTTAAAATTCTCAGCCTAAATTTTTAAACTTCCCAGCATTCCACAATGCTAAAAAGTCAAGAGATATTATCATTATCCCTAAGTACTGCCTCACAAAACACTTACTAGGCAAAGGAAAATACAGCATACATCATCCACCATCTTAACCAAGTGTTCAAAGTAACTCCAGTCACAGGACAAACATACATCATGCCCACGCAGCAAAACCCAAGAACACTGTGATGTTCCTGTCCAAAACGCACTGGGCAAACCAGAGGTGAGAGTCAATTTATGAAATGACTGCTCTGTTATCTTCAAAAAGGTCAAGGGCATGAACATCAAAGACAGGAACCGCTCTACAGTGAAGTATATTATAGAGATGGGACAACTGGATGAAAAGTGTGATATTGGGGATTCCCTAGTGGATCAGTGGTTAGGAGTCTGAGCTTCTATTGCCGAGGCCAGAGTTCAATCCTTAGACGGAGAACTCAGTGTGCTGCTGGACTAGGCCCTTTGCTACATACAGCAGTGTTTGGCAAAACATGAACGGGCTTGCAGGATGAAGGGTATGTGGGAAATTTTTGTTTGTTTGCTTTTCTTATAATTATTTTGTTTACAGTGTTTCAAAATAATTTTTAAAATATTTAATGCATATTAATTGAAACATAGCCACTAATTAAAATTCCTCCTACTTTTGCCTGACTTCAAAAGGGTTCTAACTTTTTTGCTTTTGCAGTCACAAGTGGAGTATTAGAACTGGGAGAGTGAAGGATGTTACACTGTGATTAATGATTAGAATTTGTCCCGATTAGCTAAATTAAATTGGATTTTTTTTTTTTTTTGCTTCTTGCATTTTAAGGAAGGAGTGATTAGAAGTGTTAAAAGTATAAACATGCACACATCTTTATCTCAAGATTGTCAGAAAAAACTTCTCCTACAGACTATGTATCAATCAAATGGATAATCAGGGTCTTTTAGTTTCAACAGTACTGTGTTTGGGTTTGGGGCCAGGTCCTCCATCCAGTTCTGCACAGTCAGAACTCATGACACACTGGTTAATTCAAGATGGATCAAGGCTCATTTTTAAGTCAAGACTTTTAAGTTTTTATAGTAGGCTACGCTTACGTTTTAAGATGTGTTAAGTTGCTTTGGTTGTGTCTGACTCTGTGACCCTATGGACTGTAGCCTGCCAGGCTCCTCTATCCATGGGGTTTTCCAGGTAAGAATACTGGAGTGGGTTGCCATTTCCTCCTCCAGGGGATCTTCCCGACCTACGGATGGAACTGAAATCTCGTCTCCTTCATCGGCAGGCAGGTTCTTTACCACTAGTGTAAATTCTTATTTCTGCAGAAATAAAGTTTGTAATTTTATCAGTAAACATCAAGCGATCTTTCAAGACAAAACAAAATGCAAAGGTTAGGATTTGAAATGATCTCCAAGTGTTTACTTTCATACTTAAAACATTATACCCTCTCCACCCTATTTCCAAAAAACTGTTAAGATAGTCAACAAAAACAATCAAATTTTTTTCTTTTTTAAAAAGCCAGGGGGGACTTCTCAGATGGTCTAGTGGTTAAGAATCCCCCTTTCTATGCAGGGGACACGGGTTCAAGCCCCAGTACTAAGATCCCCTCATACCTTGGGGCAACTAAGCCCACATACTGCAACTAAGACCCTTTGCAGCCAAATGAATACATAAAATAGTTAAAAATAAAAAGCCAGGGGACTTCCCTGGCGGTCCAGTTGTTAAAGACTCCAAGCAAGAGGTCTAAGTTTGATCCCTGCTCAGGGAACAGATCCCACGGGCCTCATGATGCAGTCAAATAAGTAAAATAATAAAAACTAGGAAAAAAAAAAACAACAGGTGAAGGAAAGAATGATAAAATAATTAAATGAAGTCAGGGAAAGTGGATCTTCCCCAAGAGTGGATCACAAGTTCAATACTGAGTTTCACAGTATCCAGAACAGTCTTTGTAAAACAAACACACACCTTATCAACTATTCAGGAAAATCCACAACTTTTCTCAGCACTAGTTTGAAATTTTTCACACATGTATAAAGTATACTTTTATACTGATAGTCCAGAGTTTATTAAAAGTAGCAGCTTTCTCTACCAATACACAAAGAATGTACTCCTTTCACTTTACTTCAAGTTTAAAAAACATTTGGTTTACTTGTTAAACTGGCTCACTTGTCTTCTTCTAACTTTGTATGAATTGGAAGAGGAAATGAAAATCAAGTAACTGGCCTAAAAGCTCCATCTTTTCTCTTTTTAATGTATTGTCCACAGAAAGCAGGCAACAGAACCAAGCAATTATGAACGGCAGCTTTGAAATCAGGCCGAAATTCTGAATTAAAGGCCTAGCTCCAATATTAGATATGGCTGGCTGTGGGATTCTTTAATCCCAAATCTCCTAGTCTGGAAAGGACAATAAATATGTGAACTTAACTCACAAGGTTCCTATCAGAATCTGTCAAGTACCTGACAGAGTGCTAAACATAAGCATTCCATAAACTGAATAAGCACTTAGTTGTAAATTTAATTAAATCACTTATTTCTAAAATACACACATATGGGGACTTGCCCAGGCTCTGCGATTCCACTGCAGTGGTGGGCCTGGGTTTGATTCCTAGTGGGGAAACTAAGATTCCACACAGCAAACTAAGATCTCTGCACCAAAGCCAAATAAAACAAATCAAAGAGTCAAATCCCTAGAGACAGAAAGTAAAATGGTGAGTGCAGGAGCTGCAAGGAAGAGGGAATGGGTTAACGGGCAACTTCAGTTCAGGAAGACGAAAAAGTCCTGGAGCTGGACTTTATGACGGCTGCTCAACCCTGTGACTGTACAAACTGCCCTTAACACTGCTTTGTGGTACGTATATTTTACCACATTTTTTAAAAAATCACTATAAGGAACTATCTGAAAGAAAGAGGTTTTCATGGTGGAAATGGCCAACGCAAATTCTTCACGAAGGGACAAACTCATTTCTCAGCGGTTTTCTCTGCTATTGAGAGATCTGTTCAGATCCACCTAAATTCTGCCCCAAGGAAATCGATAAAAAGAAAAAGCAAAGATCCAGCAATTCCACTAAGCATACACACAAAAAGTTTGAAAACAGTGAAGACTCAAAATACTTATACAGCAATGTTCATGTTGCAACACTGTAATGTCCAAAAGGTAGAAACAATCTAAATGTCCATCAACAGACGAGCAGAAAACAAAATGTGGTGTATCATGCAATACAGTATCATTCAGCCATTTTAAAAAAAGGAATGACATTCTGATACATACAACAAAGATGAACCTTGAAAATATTACTCCAAGTGAAACAGCCAGACACAAAAGGACAAGCATTGCATGATTCCACCTACATGAACTATCAACTATCTAAAATAAGCAGATTCAGAGACTAAAAGTAAATTAAGAGATTTCCAGGAACTCCAGGGAAGAAGGAAAGGGAAGTTACCATTTAATGGCCTTCTATCTGGGGCAATGAGAAAGATTTTAGAAACAGTAGTGATGGTTATACAATGCTGTGATTGTAATTAAAGGTGCTGAATTTAAAAGGCTTAAAAATGCTTTAAATGGAAAAAAAGAAAAAGAACAAGAGAAAAGTGGGAAGCAAACAAAAATTTCCCTGAACACCTTTAGGCACTTTTCAAACTAATTCCAGTACTAGGGTCAATCTCTTTGCACTTTCCTTACTTATAAAGTGGGCATTTTACATGCTGTCATCCTCCTTTGTCAAATTATCATTTCAATAAAGTAATCTAAGTGGTTTAAAGACTGAGGCCAAATACTTTTTAATTTTAGTGCAGTTCCACTATCTCACTTTCTTTAAGTAAATTTTGGTCTGAAAATTCAATCGAGACAAAACTCTGTTCACATTTATGTTATAATCAATACTAAGAGCTTTTTCTAAATATATCAAATTCTTAATAACGAACAAGATATAAGCAGTTTTCTCAGGTATCATTTAACTGTCCATTTCTAGTGAAAACACTAAAGTGAGTGAGACCTGACCACAATTAAGACAGCTACACTTTTCTTACCTTATTTAATTGCCCAATAAAAACAAAGAAATTCCAATTGCCCTTCAACACATTTATGAGTTTCTATCTCAAATATAACGACACCCCAGGGTAGGGGTGGGGTGGGGGGAAGATACTGCTTTGAAAACTTGTGTGATAGCTGAGGAAAACTGGTGGAGGGATTCTGTGTTGGGTAACCAGTTCTAAAGGCTATTTTCCAATTTTAAGTTTACTAATTACAAGGCAGACATTAATCTCCATTATAAAAATTCACATTATAGATAGCTGTCTACTAATCAGGGCTCGTTTTAACCAGATACCCCAAACAGGACCAAACACTTGACTACACTCTGATTCTACAATTATACCAGAATACAATCACATACAGGTTTCTCTGGTGCCTCAGATGAGAAAAAATCTGCCTGCAATCCAGGAGACTGGGGTTCAATCCCTGGGTCGGGAAGAGGCTCTGGAGATGGAAATGGCAACCCACTCCACAATCCTCACCTACGAATTCCCATGCACAATCACAGACAGTACTTTAAGCTGAGGAACGGGTGATGTATTTCCTTTGCCATCCTACAAAGACAAAAACACTTTGTCAGAGGGGGAAAATCCCCAAAGAACAATTCTTGCCCTCACAGAATTTACATTCTCCAGAGTCTATGGAGATTAACCTTGTAATCAGTATAAAAGGATTGGTATCACATGCAGTTTTTATTTCCTTAGGAAATTCAATTTCTGTAAAGTATTAAACATAGTATTTAATTTTAATTCATTCAATCTTCAGAACAACTCTAAAAGAAAAACAGTTTCTATTATCATCATCCTTTTAATACAAAGGGAACACAGGGAAACTGGGATACAAGATGCAAAAGGGAATTGTTCAAGGTAACACAGATAGAGTAATTTCAGAACCTATGTCAATAGGCACCCACTAAGCCATACGATGGACAGGGAGGCCTGGCATGCTGCGATTCATGGGGTCGCAAAGAGTCGGACATGACTGAGCAACTGAACTGAACTGAACTGAAGCCATACTCTGTCTCACTCAACCATAAATTCATTTTGCCTCTGAAGTTACACTTTTTAAATAAGCAAATTCTTTTAAAGTCCTCCATAATTTTTCAACTTACAACCAAGAAACATGAGTCAATCTGCCATCAACTCTGACAGCAATCCAGGAGACCGGGGTTGCTGATAATCCCTATGCCACTTTTTCTTACTTTCCCACTAGGTCGAAGTGGGAAAAGGCAGAGGAGTAGTGACAGAAACAGGCATGGAGTATGAAGGCAAGGATTGCAGAAACAAAGAGGAAAAAAAAGAAAAACGGGAAAACTGCATCTGGGAGCATTCCAGTAAAGGAAAGCCAAGAAAGAAGAAAATTCTAAAGGAAGAAAAAGAAAGAGTAGAAAAAGAAGAATATTAAGATGCATTCAGTACTTCTGATTTATACACCTAATTTTTTCCAGTATTATACACACACATTCTCTCAAATACTAATTCTTAGTTTTACTACCCCCACACAGCTACACATTGGTTAATCGAGTATTGTTCTTCATATTGGGGTTTCCCTTGTGGCTCAGCTGGTAAAGAATCTGCCTGCAATGCGGGAGACCTGGGTTCGATCCCTGGGTGGGGGAAGATCCACTGGAGAAGGGAAAGGCTACCCACTCCAGTATTCTGGCCTGGAGAATTCCACGGACTCTAGAGTCCATGGGGTCACAAAGTGTCCGACACAACTGAACGACTTTCATTTCACATTCTTCACACTGCCATACTGCCACTTAAGCTCACTGATTACAAGGAAACTCAACTCTACAATTGTGGTGAACAACACATTACATTTCCTACCTTCTTTTAATAACAATGAATAAGCTTAACTCAAATAAATGGAGACAACTTTTGAAGAAAAAAGGTACTAATGTAAGGACCTTTAGTAACTATTAAAAAAATTCTTGGTAATTATCCTTCCGGTGTGTGCGTGTGTATTCAGCTCTGTCTGCCTCTTTGGGACCCATGACTGTAGCCCACCAGGCTCCTCTGTCCATAGGCTTTTCCTGGCAAGAATACTGGAGTAAGTAGGTTGCCATTTCCTTCTCCAGAGGATCTTCCTGACCTAGGGGCTGAATCAAGTTTGTCTCCGGCATTAGCAGGTGAATTCTTTACCTCCGGGCCACCTGGGAAGCCCGTAACTTTCAGGTAGATTACCTCTCATACATTTCAGGAAAAATGAAATATTAATACTATTCTCAAAGAAAATTAAATCTCAAACAATTCTTCAACAAAATGCTTTCCCTTAGACATACATAAAAATCACTTGATCAGTATCTGTTTAAGCCACTAAGACAATTTCATGTTAGTTACACCACAGCAGTTATGTGAAGAGACTGCAATATTTGAAAAATTCATATTTTCAAAGAAGAATGAAACATGATAGAATTTAATTAGGTAGAATGCAAGGTAAATAGCTGGTCACCAGTAATAACAGAAAAGGTGAGGTGTTTGGAACTTTTTCAGTCTTGATTTACTTGAGCAGAGACCTTGTCTTTTATATTTTATGGAACACACCATCGATCTAAGGATCATCCAAATAAAATGACAGAACATTACTAGAAACTAATCCCACTACCCTTACCTAATTTAAGATTACTTACTTTCCCAAAACAGAAATCCATTATACTAAAAATTAAAATCGTTCTCACCAAGACTTGTGCCCCCCAAGTCAATGAAAGCCAAAGCCTAAGCTAATCCCACTACCCTTACCTAATTTAAGATTACTTACTTTCCCAAAACAGAAATCCATTATACTAAAAATTAAAATCGTTCTCACCAAGACTTGTGCCCCCCCAAGACAATGAAAGCCAAAGCCTACGCTTCAATGACAAAGTCTTTTAGTCACTTTCTTAAAAGTTAGTCAAATCATCAGTGCATGGAAATGGGGGTGGGGGGAAAGAGTTGGGGAGTTCCAGCTGCTCTGCCTGCAAAGTTAAACAAAAATTCTTAACTCCCTGTTTGCCAAGGAAGCTACAGTAAGCAGTCTGAATTACTTTGATTCTTTAAGACCTCGTTTTAAAGTAAGGAAAAGCATGCACCTAGAATAAACTCCCCTCACAACTTAATTTCATACCAGAGTGAATAGTTCTCACAGTGTTCCTCCTCAGAGCAGCAGCCTAGCATCAGCAGCGAAATAGACAGCAATGCAAATTCTCCGGCCCATCCCAGACAGCAGCATCAGAACGTCTGGGGTGGGGCCCAGCAATTGTGTTTTAACAAGCCCCGCAGGGGATGCTTGGATTCTGAGAACCAATGGCCTAAGGGCTAAGAGTCATAAAGGTTCAGTTTTACTGGCTTGGTGACCAACAGGTAATCACCCAGCTTCTCTAGACTTGTTTCTCAGTGGAATTAGGGGGTTGTTATGAATATTAAATAAGAAAACCACGTTAAGTTTCTAACAGCGATGCCTGACATATAAAAACATTACTCAAGCACTAGCTGTCGCTACTAATATGAGCTTTGACTGTTGTAGATTGTTAGGGGGATAAAGACAAAGACAGAAAAGGCTTAATCCCTACCTCTCCAGGAGTTTAAACTTAGTGACCAGGCCAAGGCACGCGTACACAAAGCAGAACCAACCAAACTCCAAGAGGAAATAAAGAGGGACAAATGAGCTGACCGTAAGAAGAAGCAACAAATTCTGACCCAACATTATAAGTGAAAGTGAAGTCGCTCAGTCGTGTCCAACTCTTTGCGACCCCGTGGACTGTAGCCCACCAGGCTCCTCTGTCCATGGGATTCTCCAGGCAAGAATACTGGAGTGGGTTGCCATTTCCTTCTCCAGGGGATCTTCCCGACCCAGGGATCGAACCCAGGTCTTCCGCATTGCAGGCAGACACTTTAACCTCTGAGCCACCTTAACACTAAGTGACTGCATATGAGCAATAAGAGTTACACGGCCTCAAGGGAAGAAAAAGTCATTCCAGTCTACAGGTGTGAGCCAAGATCACAAGAAGCAGGCCAAACGAAAAGTGCACGGTAGCAGATTGCAGTGGCTGGAAAACGGACCAGGGAAAAATATGCTGCAGGACATAAAGTCGGCCACCCCAAATCCCGGGGCTTAGCTGGGGTTGGGGGGAGGGATTCGAGGCGTGGGTAAGACCCGGCCTCCGCCCGGCACTCTAATGCACACGCTCGTCTGCAAACTAAGTTCCCCTTTTGTTTTCTGAGCACCCAGAGACCACTTCAAGCCACTGTCTGCAGCAAAGTTGAACGCAAGAAGCTGAGAAGCGTGCCCGGAGCCCCGCATTCCGAGGAATGGGCGCTACTCCAACTAGACCCGATGTCTGAACATTCTCAGACACCAACAAGCGCAAAACCATGACCACTTAAAAAAAAAAAAAAAAACCCTTTATTAAAAGGCAAAATTTGGAGAAGCACAAAGTCGGGAGTAACGAGGGCAGGGCTTTTTTTTGGGGGGGGGGGGTTGTCTTCTCTGATTCCCCTCTGGATACTGGCCGAATCCCGATGGCTTATTTTCCCAAGCTTGCAGGCTGAGGTTTTCCTTCCGGTCATTGTGCTTATTTCCCCCAAAGAGCAAGGCCCCGCGGGGGCAGGCGCGCCGGCCCGGCCCCGGGACAAAGCCCACTCCCGGGCTCCACCTGGGCGCGGGCAGGGGCGGGGAGGGGCGGCGCTCCGCGGCCCGCCCGCCGGCCGCAGTTACCAGGCAGCGCGGCACCGCCCACCCCCGCCGCCCGCCGGCCAATCCGGCGCGTCTGCTGCCCGGGCGCACGAGCCCCGGAGACACCAGTCCGAGCGCGACCCCACGGCTGGGGCCTGGCACCGAGCGCGCACCCGCACCGCCCGAGCCGGCCAATCAGCGGGCCGGGCATGCGCAGCCCGCAGGCTCGCTCGCCCGCTCGCGCGCGGGGCCCTCGCGCGTGAGGCGCACCGCCCCCCCGCCGCCACACGCCGCGCCGGTGCGCGCGCCCCTCCCCCACGCACCCAGGCGCGCGCGTCAACTGTCGTCCCCCGCGACCGCGGCTGCTCCTGCCCCACCCCCAACGCCGGCGGCCCGGGGCTGGCGGGGGGTCGGGGGGGCCCCCAACACGGCCGCCGACGGCCCCCAGATTCCCCGCGGTCCGTGCAGCCCCCCCCCGCCACGGAGGGAGGGGGCGAGTCTCCAAATAAAAGCCCCGCTCGAGATGGCAACCGGGGCGGTGGGGGGAGCGGGGATGAGGCGACGGGGACTCACCCGAGTGCAGCCGCCTCCAGGCAGCGCCGGGGCCGGGGGGGCGCCGAAGGGAAGCGAATGCGGGCCGCGCGCGCGCGAGCTGCGGCCGCGGCGGAGCAGCCTGGGGTTGAGACGGGCTGGCGAGCGGGCAGGAGGTGAGAGGGCGAGGGGGCCCGAGCGTCTCGGCCGAGCTCCTGTCACCGCCGCATGGCCGCCCTTGGCAGGGCCTCGCTCAGCGCCTAGATCCTCTCACAGGGGAACCGAGGGATAGGCCGGGGTAACCGCTGCAGGCGGGCGGCCACGGCTAGAGAGCGCGTGCGGGGAAGCGGGGGGGCGATCGGTGGCCCCTTTTCTCTGCTCTCCGAGCTTCTCTCTCTCACCCTCCTCCTCCTCTTTTTTTTTTTTTTTTTTTGTTCCTAGAAGGCGCGCTGCGCGTGCGCACCCGCAGCACCGCCCAACGGGAGTTGTAGTCTCTTATTTGTCCCCACCAACGCGACGGCGGGGGACGCTGGACTACGACTCCCAGGAAGCCTCGCGCCGACCAGCCCGGAGCCAGAGGACGCGGCGAGCTCGGCGCCCGGCCCTCTCGGGCAAGGACTGTCAATGGAGGCGCGGGTGGTGGGAGCGAGGAACATGGCTGCACCTGGGGCCTGCGCGGCTGCCCGAGTGGGGGAGGGGAGCGGGGACGCAGGGATGAAAATCCAGGCCGAGTCGGCTCCCTTGCCAGGCTTCAGCCGGCCGCGGCCACGGTCCCCTGGCTCGCGCTCACTCTTGCATCCGAGATTCCTTGCAAATTGAGAGGCTGGAATACAGCAAAAGCCGGGGAGCCCCAGGCCGGCCTGCCGCCTTCCCTGCTCCGCCAAGGGACTTCCTCCGCCCTGCACCACCCTCCGGGACACAAAGAACTCCTGTTAGTTTTTAAAGCTTGCCTCGAGAGACTCTTGCCGCAACTTCGGACTGGGCGAGGGAAGGGCACCATTCTGTTTTTATTTACCCCTCCACCTCCAGGCTTTGCTCACTTTTCACTCGACGTGTAGAAGGAAACTTAAGACGGAAAAGCCATGGAGGGCGAGCAGAAAACGTGATTTGCAGCCCGTTTTGTTCTGTCAACCGCTAAGCAATTTTCCTCAAACCCCACCCCCCCGGTATTTTTTTTTTTTTAGGCATCTCAACTTTCATTAGCTCGCGAATTTCGAAAATGATATTACTGTTCACTCCAAGTTAGAAGTTTAAAAAACTCGAGGCCAGAGATTTTAGATCTTTATGTAAAAACACAAAATCGGGTGATTATGTGATGTTTCTCCCTGCCGGAGATTCGGGCCACGCCGGCCATCCTCCCCCCTCCCCCTCCTCCTCGGTAGGTGGCGACCACGGCGCTTTTTCCAGCCTTTGTCGCTCGCAAGAAAACTTTCCGAGCAGCTAGTCTTTTGATGTAGGGCCAAGACCTTTCCTTTGAATTTGGGTTCGCAGATTAGCCTTCCCCGTCTTCTTCCGTAGACCGCACCCATAAAGCCTCATCTAGAATGTCCATGTTGGATTTCTTTTAAAATAGATGGAGAATTTAAAGATCCCTCGGAAGCAATCTGATTCCAGGAGACGTCTACATTTTCCCGATTTCCCCTGCAATCTTTTTACTGTCATTTTGTCCTCGATTAATTCAATTAAGACTTTTTCTTTGTCAAGTTTCTGCACAGCGTTTAGTTTTTCATAAGAACAATTTTCTTTTAGCACTCTTATTTCATTAACATTTTGGAATATTTAATTCCATCTTCCCAATTCCAAGTACAATTGACATACTTAGGGATAAACATTAACTCTTGAGAAGTCTAAAATTCAGCTGGTAATAGCAACCACCCCAGGAGCTGCAAACTCAGCTGCTGTGAGCGTCAGTTGAGGATGTTTTATGGAGGGATAGGAACCCTGAGGGCTTACCTGGTGGCTCAGAAGGTATAGAATCCGCCTGCAATGCAAGGGGGTCAAGGGTTTAATCCCTGGTTCGGGAAGATCCCTGGAGAACGGAATGGCTACCCACTCCTGTATTCCTGCCTGGAGAATTCCATGGACAGAAAAGTCTGGTAAGCTTCAGTTCATGGGATTGCAAGGAGTCCAACACGACTGAGGGACTAACACAACTTTTTTTTTTTTTTTGAACGGATTATTGGGAATACTGAGAAGTTGAGGACAGTGATGGGAGGATGCACTGGGTGTGGTGGAGTGATGGAGGAGCATTGGAAGGGTGTTAGGAAGTAAGACAAGAGTTCATTTAGTCACAATTACCCTTGTCATTGGAGAAGGCAATGGCAACCCACTCCAGTACTCTTGCCTGGAAAATCCCATGGGCAGAGGAGCCTGGTGGACTACAGTCCATGGGGTCACTAAAAGTAGGAAATCACTGACTGACGTCACTTTCACTTTTCACTTTCATGCATTGGAGATGAAAATGGCAACCCACTCCAGTGTTCTTGCCTGCAGAATCCCAGGGACGGTGGAGCCTGGTGGGCTGCCCTCTATGGGGTCGCACAGAGTCAGACACAACTGAATCGACAGCAGCAGCAGCAGCACCCTTGTCATTAAAAACTTATGTGGGAGATAGGTCCCCCTTTTATGAAGTTAACAGTTCCGTGTGAAATTTTGCTGCTACTTCATGATCAACTCCAGCTTCCTTGAGGTTGAGGTTGAACTATCGAACTGGTCTTAAAACTTTAGGTGGCTTTGAATTGCCTCTGGGCAGAAAGCTGGCCCTTTGGGGACAATGAACAATGTATAGAAGTCAACCTTTTTTCCCCATGTCCTGCTATTAGCAGGTTTAACCCTCAAATTGATACTTAGAGTCGTAAATATCATACATGTTCAGTCTTAAGACCCGGCTCACCTTGGCTGTTAGTGGTGCACTTGCTGTTGGTTAGCCAGTTTTTCCCTCACCTCATTGGTACAAGGGCTATGTTAATGGTGATCAGAATTACATGCCACTTGAGATATCAACTCAGCACAGCCAGCTGTTTTCCAACACAAGATTACACTGCTGTTTTAGGGGTTGAGCAACAAATGAAAAATACAAAAAAAAAAAATTGATTTGAATATTTCAGAATGATTTCTTATGGAATCCTCCTTTGTTCAAATCACACTCAACTTTTGTTTAGAATCACATTCAATATAACACGATGTGTGTACCAAGACTGAGATTGCAGTCTGACTGCACCACTAGTTCCCCGACCAGAGATCAAACCTGTACCGCCTCCAGTGTAAGCTCAGGTCCTAACCACTGAACTGCCAGGGAATTACCAGCTGGCAGAATCTTGCAGGTTATTTCAAATTATTTCATATACATCTCTTTTTATGTTTAACCTACCATATGCAGTCCTGCAGGTGTCCAAAAACAGGACACTCCATTCTATTGCATACAGTAGCCCCTCCTTATCTATGAGGATAGTACTGAATTCTCTATATACTATCTTTTTTTTCTGTATGTACACACCTATAATAAAGTTCTTTGTTTGGGGGGCATTTTTGGCCATGCATGAGGATGTTATTTCCCTGGCCAGTGGTTGAACCCAAGTTCCCTGCAGTGGAAGCACAGAATCTTAACCATTGGACCACCAGGTTAGTCCCTTGTAACAAAGTTTAATTTATAAATTATGCAGAGTGAGAGATTAATGGGTTTTCCAGGTGGCGCAGTGGTAAAGAATCCACCTACCAATGCAGGAGATGCAGGTTCGATCCCTGGCTTGGAAAGATACCCTGGAGAAGGAAGTGGCAACCCATTCCAGTATTCTTGCCTGGAAAATCCATGGACAGAGGAGCCTGGTGGGCTACAGTCCAGGGGATCACAGAGAGTCGGACACAATTGAGAGAACATACACAAGAGGTTAATAATAACTAAGAACAATATAACAATATGTATTGCAATAAGAGTTACGTGAATGTGGTGTTTCTCTCTTTCTCTAAATATCTTATTACACTCTACTCACCCTTCTTATGATGAGGTGAGCTTCCAGGTATCACCAGAGCTAATCTGTTCTTCCGCGTTTTATACCTTGGTGCCTCCTTTGCACTTTTATGAATAAAGGTTCTATTGGACAGCTTCTTCTGGAAGAGCCCGGTTTCATCACAGTTGAAGACTCTCTTTGGATAACATCCTTTCTCCTTAATCAACTTCTTCAACTCTGCTGGAAACAGGGCAGCAGCTGCTTCCTCAGGAGGCACAGCCTGTCCAGTAATTTTTATATTTTTCAGTCCAAACCTATTCCTGAATCTGTATAGCCATCCCTTACTGGCAGTAAAGGGCTTGGTGTCACTCGTTTCAGGGGCTCCCTGGCTGAAGTCCTCATACAGGGTCAGTGCTTTCTGACGCAACACGTTGCTGTCAACAGGAACACGCTTTCTGTTCATGTCTTCCACCCACAAATCTAAAGCCTCTTCCATCTTAACTATGCACTCATCACGGACTGTGGCTGTAACTTTTGCAGCTCGGGGCGCAACAGCAAAACTAGCACGAATTTCTTTTTCCTTCTTCATAATTTCACGGATAGAAGATTCGTTCTTACCGTAGATCTTAGCAACCTCAGCATAAGATTTTTTTTCTTTCCTTACTAAGTCGAGAACTTTCACTTTTTCAATCAAAGGAAGCACTTTACGGCTTCTCTTTGGCATCTCTGAACCACCAGCATCTCTACTCTTGCGCTTTGGAGCCATTATTAAGTAAAATAAGGGTTAACTTGAGCACAAGCACTGCTGATACCTCGGCAGTAGATCTGATAACCCAGGCAGCTACCAAGAGACTACCCGGCAGGATACGCTGGACAAAGAGATGATTCATGACCCGGGGCAGGACGGAGCAGGCGGGCGTGAAATTTAAAACTTATGAATTGTTTATTTCTGGAATTTTCCATCTGCAGCCAGCCCTCCATATCCGCGGGTTCTGCATCTGCGGATTCAACAAACCGTAGATGGAAAATATTCCAAAACAAACAAACAAAAAAATGCCAGAAACTTTCAAAAAAGCAAAACTTGCCTTTGCTGGGTGGGTGCCCAGCAACGATTTACATAGCATTTACATTGTATTTACAATGATTTACATAGCATTTATACTGTATTAGGTATTATAAATCCAGAGATCATTAAAAGTACAAGGGAGGGTGTGTGTACGCTGTGTGTGAATCCTACAGCCATTTTATATAAGGGACTTAAGCTTCTGCAGATTTTGGCACCTGGGGGTTTTGGGAAGGTAGGGTGGGGTGGGGGGCGTCCCTGGAACCAATCACCCTTCTAGACCAAGGGGTGGCTGTAATGTTTTCCAAATGCCTGTAACTGAAACCGTGGAAAGTGAAACCGCAGATAAGGGCGGGGAGGGGGGAGGGGGGGCTGCTGTCTGTGGGAGACAAAAGCCAAGTCAGAGGAGATTCAGAGTTTCAGCCAGGCTAGAGATAGAACTAAACCAAGTGTGGGCTCTTTCACCAACTTAAATGCATCTTCACACAATCTCCAAGCACACACAGCCTTGTTAACTGCTTTTAAATAGCAAGTCACATGGCAATGTTGGAATGCCTTCACTAGTCCTGAAAAATCATCACCATCTTGGATTTTTAATACTGGTGTCAGGAATCTGCTTTCTCCATTATCACAGGACCCATCCCCCTATCAGCCACCTTTATGACAGAAATGCGCCTCCACCACTTGGTCAAGGTCACTGTGATTGAGTTTTTGTTTGATTTCTTTCTTTTTTTTTTTTTTTGGTTTGTTTGCACAGCTTGCAGGATTTTAGCTCCCACACCAGAGACAGAACCCAAGCCCTGTCAGTGAAAGCTCCAAGTCCTAACCACTGGACTGCCAGGAAATTTCCTAGTGCTCCTTTTAAAAAGATGTTTGGTTGGAATCCAAACTGAATAATTAATCTTTTTGTGACCCTGTCCTATATTTTATATTGCCCCAAACCATAACTCTAGCAAAACCTGAGACACTCTTGACATACCCATTTTTCAAAGTAGATCCATCTTTTGATGAACACTAAACAGAGGTCTTTTTCCCTATAACTCTGCTTGATGCAAGACCAATAAATTTCGGGTCCAGTTTCTTGGCTCTTCTTTACGGTATCAGCTCAGTTTAGTCGCTCAGTCGAATCTGACTCTTTGCGACCCCATGGACTGAGCATACTAGGCTTCACTATCCATCACCTACTCCCGGAGCTTGCTGAAACTCATGTCCATCGAGTCAGTGATGCCACCCAACCATCTAGTACTTATAGAGAGAGAATGGGATGAAAAATATATATCTTGATTAAAATAATAGTTTGAGCTTTTAGATCTGGGTTTAGTTAGGAATTGCATGCCTTGTCCAGATCACACGGGTAGGGCCAAAATGACATCTTTAGCTTTTGCCTGGGTATCTGCCCTCTAACAGATAAATCCTTTGTTATTACAAGGATGCTTTTTTAAGGACTGTTTATAAAACACTATTTGTGAACAGCTTTTTGTTTGGACCATTTGAGTAGTACAACTGTGGAAACAGTATCTTTGACAGAACTCTTCCAAAGGTGGAAAAAATAAATAAACCCGTCATAATTTATTCATAATAATTAATAATGTAGATGTGACCTAAATAGACCTTCTAGCTCTTGCTATGCCTTTTTGTGCAAACATCTGGCTTGTGCTGTGAATCTAATATTCATGTAACACCAATTGAAATAAACAGTTTTATGTGTTGGTTTGGTGGCTAAGGTGGTAAAGAATCTGCCTGCAACACGGGAGACCTGGGTTTGATCCTGGGTTGAGAAGATACCCTGGAGAAGGGAACAGCAACCTACTCCAGTATTCTGGCCTGGAGAATTCCATGGAAAGAGGAACTTGGCAGGTTACAGTCCATGGGGTTGCACAGAGTTGGACACGACTAAATGCCTTTCCCTTTCACTTACTTAGCTGGATTTAGATGAATGTTGGGTTTCCCTGGTGGCTCAGATGGTAAAGAATCTGCCTACAAAGCAGAAGACTTAAGTTCCGGAAGACCCCCTGGAGGAGGATCCAGAGTTCTTCCCTGGAGAATCCCATGGACAGAGGAGGCTGCCAGACTACAGTCTATGCAGTCACACAGAGTTGTTCACAACTGAAGCGACTTAGCATGCATGCATGCAGATGAGTGTTATCCTCTATTTAGTTATTATGTGGCTTTTGCTGTAATTGTTGTGTAACTTCTTTTTTAAAACATAAAATCACTATAGTATTTTCCATGCCTCCCTCAAGGATTTGAGGGAATCAGGCAATATGTAAATGAAAATGCTTTATAAAATCTTAGTTAAGTGTTCTATAAATATTAAGTGGTATAATTTAGCATTTAAAGCAGTGTTTTTAAATATCTTAAGAACAATATGTCCATGTTTCTTTTGTAACTACTTAAGGATTTTTAAAATGCTTTTTATTCTAAGATTTAGGAAAATATATTGACAGATACTTACACTTATCATTAGATATGATGAACATGAATTTGAGCAAAATCTGAGAGATAGCAAAGGACAGGGAAGCCTGGCATGCTGCAGTCCACGGGGTTACAAAGGGTTAGACACAACTGACTGAACAACAACAACACTTAATCAATTCAGTGAACCTGTAATCATATCTGACGGATCAGGTGATGCAGCTAATGAAATAACTGGTATTATAAGCAGCACTTCCTTTTAGAATATTATCTCTGCCAGGAAGATTGTACTCAGAAACCTGTGAGTAAAAAATCCAATCAAATAAGTTATTTCTAAATAAAACGTATAATTGATAGCCTTGCAACGTATCATTTGTAAAATGTGTTGGACTCAATACTGAGAAAAAAATAGCCCCATTCTTTCCTTTTTCTATTTTTGTTTCAAATATCAGCTTCACGTCTGTGTGCTTGATTCTTATCTTTGCACTTACCAGGCCTCTTTTTCTGGTGAATCAAAGCAATCTTTTTAACCCCCTCCTGAACCTGTGTTTATTATAATTAGGGCAAATACAATGGGTAAGTTTTCCTCTAAGAATAAAGGGAGTTCTGAGGAAGGAAATGGCAACCTACACCAGTATTCTTGCCTGGAAAATCCTATGGACAAAGTAGACTAGTGGGCTTCAGTCCATGGGGTCACAAGAGTCAGACACGACTTAGCGACTAAACCACCACCAAAGGGAGTTCTTCCCTGATGGACTAGTGGCTAAGATTCCCAACTCGGGGGCCCCAAATACGATCCTTGGTCAGGGAACTAAGATCCCACAAACCACAACTGAGAGTTTCCATGCCATGACTAAAGATCCAGGATGGAGCTGCTAAGACTGAAGATCCCATGTGCTGCAATAAGACCCCACACAGCCAAAAAAATAAAAATAAAAGATATTAAAAGAAATTAAGAATCAAAGGAAATTTATTAGCGGGGAAAGAAGAAGCCAAAAATGATACTGTTCAAATGTGAAGTTAGCCCATCATCAGTGGGTCAAGTACTGCTTTAAGCTTTTTTCCCAGCAGTGGAATGGCACACCAACCATTGTCTCTCTTTCCCCAGAATCTAAGGAGAGAGGTTAGCCAGGCTTTGGGTTGTACCTGGGGTTTTTGACTTCCATTTTTCCCAGCAGACTGTGCAGTTCAATTCCAAATGAACTCAGACTGATCCCAAAGTGAGCAAAGAAGCTGAGCACTGATTAAATTCTGGAAAGACTGAGACAAGGTTTCTGTCCTTCAGAAATGTATAAAAAGGGGAAATACTTACTGAGCATTCCCTCCATGCCACATGCTGTGCTCAGCACTTGAGATTACCTCACTACACTGACAACTACCCCCTGTGGTAGGTGCTTAGGACTTCCTCATATGCTAAAAAAGGCTCAGAAAGGTTAAATTACTTGGCTAATGATATACAGATGGCAAAATCCAGATTCTAAGCTACATCAGCATGTCTCCAAGTCTGGATTCTTCACTATTGATGTCTTTGCAGGCTAGAGTCATCTCAGCTGGGCTGATGTGACAAATGAATCAAATACAAAGTACACTCAGATAAACACAAGGAGACAGTATGAGATGGCTGGTGATAAAGCAAGCAACTTTATTTCATTTTCGGCTGCTCCTTTAGGCCATGTGGGAGCTTAGTTCCCTGACCGGGGATCAAACCCTGGGCCACTGCAGTGGAAGCTCAGAGCCTTAATCACTGGACTGGCAGGGAAGCCCTGAAAGCAGGCAATTTTAAATGGAAGAGGTAGCGTTTGCAATGCATATTCAAAGATGAGTGGAGAGGGAAATGGCAACCCACTCCAGTATTCTTCCCTGGAAAAGTCCAGGCACAGAGGATCCTGGCGGGCTGCAGTCCATGGAGTTATATGACTGAGCATGCATGCATGAGGGTGGAGGGAGATGGGTTGGTAGCAATAAACTGGTAGAACTGGGAAAAAAAAAAAGATGACTACTTTCCGGGCAGTCCAGTGGCTCCACCCTGCCAATGCAGGGAGTAGGGGCTTCGATCTCTGGTCAGGAACTAAGATCCCACATGAAGCAACTAAGAGTTCCCGTGCTGCAACTAAAGATTCTGCATGCCACAACAAAGACCTGGTACAGCCAAATAAACAAATACTTAAAAAAAAAAACCACAATAATGAAAATAAACACATATATCTCAAAAAAGAGAATTTAAAAAAATAATAGCTTTTTTTTAATTGAGGAGAAACTCTTAGATTTCTGTGAAATAAAATCCATCTTTTATGGCAAGACAAGAAAAATGTAAACAGAAAAACTCTTTTCTGCCTTCCTCCTTCTCTGACCTCCTCTCTCTGCCCACTACTGTGCATCTGTGTTGTATCTGCACTTTGCATCAACCACACCTCCCGCATCCTCAACATCCGTTCAGTTCAGTTCAGTCGCTCAGTTGTGTCCGACTCTTTGCGACCCTATGAATCGCAGCACGCCAGGCCTCCCTGTCCATCACCAACTCCCGGAGTTCACTCAGACTCGCGTCCATCAAGTC
>SJYT01014449.1:239712-284328 GCA_006410635.1 Cephalophus harveyi
AATAAACTGTGGAAAATTCTGAAAGAGATGGGAATACCAGACCACCTGACCTGCCTCTTGAGAAATCTGTATGCAGGCCAGGAAGCAACAGTTAGAACTGGACATGGAACAACAGACTGGTTCCAAATAGGAGAAGGAGTACGTCAAGGCTGTATTTTTTGTCACCCTGCTTATTTAACTTCTATGCAGAGTACATCATGAGAAACGCTGGACTGGAAGAAACACAAGCTGGAATCAAGATCCTCAACATGCTCAACAACAAAAAGCAACCTTCTCTCAGCATCAACAAGACAACTCCTTAAAAGATATCATTCCTGAGGGGCGGGTGGGAGTTTGGCTTAGTACATGCAAACCATTACATCAATATATAGGATGGCTAAACACCAAGGTCCTACTGTATAGCACAGGGAATTATATTCAATATCCTGTGATAAACCAGAATGGAAAAGAACATGAAAAAGGATGTACATAAATGTATAATGGAATCACTCTGCTGTACAGCAGAAATTAACACAACATTACAAATCAACTATGCTTTAATAAAATCAATTTTTAAAATCATATGTCATTTTATGTACATTAATGAAATGTCCCAGAAAACTTACTTAACTGTGCCTTGACTTCTAACAGGCAGACAGATCTCAGAGTTTTCTGAGATGCTCTTCCTGGGTTATAATCCTCAAATTTGGTTTGAATAAGTTTTCCATCTCTTTCTTAGATTGACTGCTTAGTTTTTCATTGACACTTCCCATACCTCTCATCAGAGGCATCCTGGGGGGTGGGGCAGGCAGGGAAATCTATAGTGGTATATTTGTTGTTGTTATTCAGTTGCTAAGTCATGTCTAGCTCTTTTGTGACCCATGGACTGTAGCCTGCCAGGTTCCTCTGTCCATGGGATTTCCCAGGCAAGAATACTGGAGAGGGTTGCCATTTCCTCCTCCAGGGATCTTCCTGACCCAGGGATCAAACCCAAGTCTGCCATGTCTCCTGCATTGCAGGCGGATTCTTTACCCTCTGAGCCATCAAGGAAGCCCATATGGAATACTATTCATCCTTTAAAAAGGAGAGTCTGCAGTATGCAACAACATGGATGAAACTTGAGGACATTATGCTCCGTGAAATAAGCCAGTCACAGAAAGACAAATTCAGCTCTTTCACTAATGTGAGATATCTAAAATAGTGAGACTCATAGACTCAAAGAGTAGAATGGTGGTGGTCAGGGGTTGAGGAAAAGGAGAAATGGGCAGATATTAATCAACAGGGATAAAGTTCATTAAGCAAGGTGAACAAGTTCTAGAATTCTGCTATAAATTACTGTACCTGTAGTCAACTAGAATACACACTTAAAACTTTAACAGCACAGCTCTCACGTCACATATTCTTACCACAATAAAAAATTTAAATGATTTTTTAAATGTAAAAGAAAAAAATCCATGCACCTAAAATTTTGATCCACATTGTGTATTATTGTTTACTCCCCAGATAGCACCACTATACATATGCAGCATGAAAATGCCCATTTTGGCCACATCTGCCCACACTCAGTAAAAGTAAAGATTTTTTAGTGGTTCTAATGTGCACATTGTGAACGAAGTTGGGCATCTTTTCATGTTTTTACTATCCATTTGCAATTATGTTTTTGCAAACTAATCATTTGCATTTTCACAGTTAGGTCCTTTGGTCTCTTTTTTTCCCCTTTATTTCTTGCATGAGTGCTATTTATTTATTTTTAATTGCGGTACGGTTGATTTACAACCTTGTGTTAGTTTCAGGTATACAGCAAAGTGGTTCAAATATAGACATTATATATATATATATATAATGTCTATTCTTTTTCAAATTATTTTCTCTTATAGGTTTTACAAAATATAGAGTTCCCTGTGCCATAGGGAATTGTTCCCTGTCCTTGTTAATTATCTATTTTATACACAATATTGTATATATATTCATTCCAAACTCCTGATTTATTCCTCCCCCTTCCTTAACTGCTTTTCTAAATGAAAGCAAATTTTGTGTTTAAGAGGTTACAAATATTTCCCCAGTTTGTTTTTGTGACATTTTTTTTGGTGTTGCTGTTGTACTGAGAAGTTTCATTTTTACGTGATCCGAGTTATCCATTTCCCCCCCATGTCTCTGGTGTTAACCAATGGTAAGAAAATCCTCGCCCACACCAAGAGAGAAGAGAGAGAAAAGAGGGGTGAGGGGAGGGAGAGAGCTTCCTGTATACACAAACACCCACATATTCTCCCCACAGCAAGATTTCTGTATTGCTCTCTCTCCTCTTCACCCTCCTTTGCTTGGCCTGCCTGGGGCTTTCCAGTTCACCGCCCCATTTAAGGCTCTTCCCCTGGGTCCCCGCGGGTCCAGGTGGGGCGCGCGGACCGTCCTCGCCTGGGACCGCCTCCTGGGCTCCCAGACCCCGAAGGCTTCTTCGCTTCCCTCGCAGCCCCGGGGCATCGTTTTCCAGGCGCGCGGCCGAGGTAGACCTGCCGTTCCCCTCCGCTAGCACCGCCGGCTGACCGGCTTCATCGGCGGCCCGCAGCGCGCTGATTCCGAGCATCCGTGCCAATCCCGGAAGCACGTGGCCGAAGGAACTGTTTCCTAGGGTACTTCGGTCTTGAATGCGGAGGCGGAAGAAAGGGCCGAGGGTACCGCTGAACCGTGCCGCAATCTCTCCGGCCGCTGCCAATCTGCGGGGAAATCCCCAGCCTGGCAGGGATTTCCCTTTCCGTACAGTTTGCAGGCAGAACATAAACAGTTTAGAACAAAAGCGCCTTTGGTCCATCACACGTTTCTACTTCTCATTATAAACTGTGACTAGGTGAGTAGGTATTTAGGCTTTTCTAGTTCAGTCTGCGCGAGCTTGTTTAGCATGGGTTCGCCTCCTTAATCCTCATCCGAGTCCTGTTCAGACAAACACCATCATTACCTAAACAGTGAGAAAGATTTCCCTTTGACATGTCCTTTCAGTCTTTATAAGTAGCTGAAGAGTAAGTTTCAGTTTAATATGGATTTCAGTTTTGTTTTATTGTAGTAAAATAGATATGCATAACACAAAATCTACCATTGAAATCATTTTAAGTGTACAATTCAGTGGTATTACATGCATTCCTCATGTTGTGTAACCATCACCCTATTTCCAGAACTTTTGTCATCATCCCAAAAAGCTCCTAGTAAACTCTATTCTGTCTCTTTGACTTTGCTTATTGTATTTTTCTATATATTTATTTTTACTTATTTATTTGGTGGCACTGGGTCTTAGTTGCGGCTTGTGGGATCGAGTTCCCCATCCAGGGATCAAACCTGGGCCCCCTGCATTGGGAACACAGTATCATAGCCACTGGACCGCCAGAAAAGTCACTGGACCTGCCTACTTTGGATACCTCTTCAGAGTGGAATCATACAGCACTTGTCCTTCTGTGACTGGCTTCAATCAACATATTTTTAAGATTACATGTTGTTATATGCATCAGAAATCCATCCCTTTTATGGCTGAATAATATTCCATTGTATGTATATACTATGTTTGCTGTTATCTATTCTTTGGCTAGATCATTGCCATCTATTGTAATGCTCAAAATTCTCCAAGCCAGGCTTCAATAGTACGTGAACGGTGAACTTCCAGATGTTCAAGCTGGATTTAGAAAAGGCAGAGGAACCAGAGATCAAATTGCCAACATCCTTTGGATCATTAAAAAAGCAAGAGAGTTCCAGAAAAACATCTATTTCTATAACTCCAATACTGTGGCCACCTGATGCGAAGAGCTAACTCATTTGAAAAGACCCTGATGCTGGGAAAGATTGAAGGCGGAAGGAGAAGGGGACGACAGAGGATGAGATTGTTGAATGGCATTACCAGCTCAATGGACATGCATTTGGGTAAGCTCCAGGAGTTAGTGGTGGACAGGGAGGACTGGTGTGATGCAGTCCATGGGGCCGCAAAGAGTCGGACATTACTGAGCGACTGAACTGAACTGAACTGAGCTGAACTGATTGGTTATGGGCTGCAGTCCACGGGGTTACATGACTGAGCATGTGTGCATGAGGGTGGAGGGAGATGGGTTGGTAGTAATAAACTGGTAGAACTAAAAAAATAATAATAATAATGCTGCTATGGACATTCATGTGCAAGTATCTGTTTGAGTCCGTTTTTCAATTTTTTTTAGATATAGACCTACAAGAGGAATTGTCCAGTCATATAGTAATTCTGTTTAACTTTATGAGGAATCATCAAACTGTTTTCCACAGGGACTGCCCCATTTTACATTCCCACTTAGCAGTAATTGGAGGGTTCCAATTTTTCCACATCCACGCTACCACTTGCAGTTTTCTTTTTTTATTAGTGTGTGTGTCTGTGTTTGCCAGCTTTTAATACTAGTTATACTAGTGGGTGTGGGGGCTTCTCAGGTGGCATAGTGGTAAAGAATCTGCCAAGCAGGAGACATGGGTTCAACCCCTGGGTTGGGAAGATCCCCTGGAGGAGAAAATGGCAACCCTCTCCAGTATTCCTGCCTGGGAAATCCCATGGACAGAGGAGCCTGGCAGGGTACAGTCCATGGGATCACATACAGTTGGACATGACTTAGCAACTAAACAATAACAAACAAATACACTAAGTCACCACCACCACCAGTGATTATGAAGCGGTATCTCATTGTGCTTGTTTAGATTTGTATTTCCCTAATGATGAATGAAATTGTGCATCCTTTTAAGCGCTTATTGGCCATTTTTTAATCACTGGAGAAACTGAGTCCTTGGTCGATTTTTTTTAGTATTATTTTTTTTTAGCTGTGCTGGGTCTTCACTGCTGCTCGGGGCTTTCTCCGGTTGTGGTGAATGGGGGCTATTCTTGGTTGCAGTACCCAGGCTTCTCATTGTGTGGCTTCTCTTGTTGCAGAGCACGGGCTCGAGACTCTTGGGCCTCAGTAGCTGCAGGACATGGGCTCAGTTGTGGTGTAGAGCTTGGTTGCTCCATGGCCTGTGGGGTCTTCCCGGACCAGGGATGAAAGCGATGTCCCCTGCATTGGCAGGCGGATTCTTATCCACCATACCACCAGGGCAGTCCAGGCCATTTTTCAATTAGGCTGTCTGTTTTGTCCTTGAGGTATAGTAGTAGCTCCTTATATATTCTGGATATCAGTCTCTCATCAGATTTATTTATTGCAAATATTTTCTCCCATTCTGTGTGTTGCCTCTTCACTCTTTTTTTTTTTTTTTAAGTTTTTATTGGGATATAGTTGATTTACAATGTTGTGTTAGTTTCAAGTGCACAGCAAAGTGAATCAGTTATGCATATATTAACTCTTTTTTAGACTCTTTTCTCATTCAGATCATTACACTGTATTGAGCAGAGCTTCTTGTGCTGTACAGCAAGTTTTTAATAGTTATCTCTTTTATATTGGTTTGGTCAAAAGTTCGTTCAAATTCCATAACATCTTACTGGAACACCAAAAAGAACTTTTTGGCCAGCACGATATATAATAGTGTGTATATTCTAGTCCCAACCTCCCAACTTATTCCTTTGCCCTCTTCAGTAATGAAATAACATGTACTTCGATGCACAAAATTTTAATTTTGATGAAGTCTAATTCACCTACTTATTTACTTGCCAGTGCTTTTGGTATCATATTTAAGAAACCATTGCTAAATCTCAGGCCATGAAGATATTCCCCTATGTTTTCTTGGAACAGTTTCATAGTTTTAGCTCTTACATTTAGGTCTGATCCATTTTGAGTTAATTTTTGTATGTGGCTCAGGGTAAAGGTCTAATTTCATTCTTATGCATATGAATATTTAGTTTCCAGTTTCCCAGCACCATTCATCTTTCAAAAAGACTGCCTTTTCCCTATGGAACAGCCTTGGGTTTATTTCTGGGCTTTCTTTTCCATTCTATTCCATTAGTGTAAATGTCTGTCCTGCCATTATCACTGCTTTGATTACTGTAGCTTTGTAATAAGTTTTGAAACTGCGAAGTGTGCAGCCTTCAACTTTTCTTGGTTGACCAGTTTCTGATTTCAAGAGAAAAGCCGAAACCATAAATAAATAAAAATCATAAAAAATAAGTAAATGGAATCATGACACGTACATACTGTTTTGTATTCTTTTTCCTCCCTCAATATTGTAAGATTCATCCACGTTGTTCTAAGTGGCAATCTTTGTTTCATCATAGCTTGATGATAGGTGGTTTTTGCTTGTTTGTTTTGCTTTTCTGGCCATGCCTCTTGGCACTTGGGATCTTAGTTCCCTGACCTGGGATCAAACTGGTGCCGCCTGCAGTGGGAGCTCGGCGTCTTAACCACTGGACCACCAAGGAAGTCCAAATAGGTTTAATTCTTGTAAAAACATAAAGTAAAATATTGGTACTAATTTCTAAATTGCATTGTTCTGGGTGGGACCATGTATTAATAGTAAAACAGCACAGTTTTTTCTGTTTCACCAGTGAATTGGAAAGCAAGAGAAAACAAGTAACACTCAGCCCCAAATTAAAGGTTAACTTTGTTTTCAAGTAAAGTGAAATGATCTCTGAGCTATTTCCTGACATATTGCAGGCAGACATAGGAAATGAAAGATATTTTTTTTTCTTTAGAACTCAGACTAAGAAAGTTCACTCTCTCAAAATCAAGTTTCAGCAAATGAAATGGACAAAAACTTATTCATAACAAATATCTGCACATTTACTATATTTCAACGTTGTTCAAGGCCCCAGAAAAGCCCTTAATTGTATGAACTGATAGGAAAAGTTATGTTTGGCCCTTTACACGTGTGATGGCCACATATTCCAAGTTCAGATTCTAGCAAAAATGCAAACAGTGCCGGCAGAAACCTAGTTAATAAACCAACCAGATTTTTTTTCTAATACAATACAAAACACAGCTGTGACTATAAGCCTACTAAAGAACTGCAAATCCATTAGCCCAAGCAATCCCTCAGATCCATAGCTGGCTGCATTTGAGAGGGGATGTGCAAAGGTCCTCCGGGTGGGGGTTGGGAGAGTCCGGAAGAAATGGGGCACAGCTGTATACATAGGTGCATGCTGGCGCAGAAAGCAAAAGGGGGAAAGGTGGCTTGTATTCATTCATTCACTCACTCACTCATTTAGTGTTTCCATCCAGCATACATTTCCACTCTTTGTGAACTTTTCTCCTCTATGACCTTCACTTTTTAAAAATGCCTATTTATTTATTTTTGGCTGCATCAGGTCTTAGTTGTGGCATACAGGATCTTTGATCTTTCGTTGTGGAGTGTGAACTTAGTTGGCCTGAGGCATGTGGGATCTAAGTTCCCTGACTAGGAACTGAACTGGTGTCCCCTGTGTTGGAAGGCAGATTGTTAACCACTGGACCACCAGGTAAGTCCCTCTATGAGCTTCATTTATTGTCCCACCCTCTGGACTTCCCTGGTGTCTCAAAATCCGCCTGCGATGCAGGAGACCTGGGTTCATTTCCTGGGTTGGTAAGATTCCCTGGAGATCGGCATGGCAACCCACTCCAGTATTCTTGCCTGAGAAATCCCCATGAACAGTGGAACCTGGTGGGCTATAGTCCATATGGTCACACAGAGTCAGACATGACTGAGCGACTAAGCACAGCTGGGTTTAGGACGACAATGCCTCAGCACACAGTAGGCCTTTGGTGTTTGTTGACTGACTGAATGAAGGTAAAGCTCAGGCTCTGAAACCTTAGACTTAACTCTACCACATCTTGCCTCTGAGATATTCAGCATCCTTGCCTAAACTCTCTGAGCTACATGTCCTTATCTGCATGTTGGGGAGAATGCCATCTATTTCTTAGGGAGATTGTGAGAACTTATTTAGGCCTGCCATATTGCCTATATCTTTGCAACCCCATGGACTGTTGCCCACCAGGCTCCTCTGTCCATGGAAGTTTCCAGGCAAGAATAGTGGAGTGGGTTGCCATTTCCTATTTCAGGGAAACTTTCTAACCCAGGGATCGAAACCAAGTCTCTTGTGTCTCCTGCAGTGGCGGGCAGATTCTTTACCACTGTGCCACCTGGGAAGTCCACCATATTGACTACTGAATGCTTTGGAGGATGCAGGGAGAAATATGGCCCTGTCCTCAGGGAGTCTACAGACTGGTGGGAGCACAGAGTCATAAAGAGGTCATCACACAGTATGACTAATGCACTGTCAGGAGGCCCAGAAGAGGAAGGGAAGGGACTTTGAAGGACGCATGGAAGTTTCTAGCAAAGAAGATGGAGGGCAGAGGATATTAAAGGCAATGTGAAAGTGTTAGTTGCTCAGTTGTGTCCAACTCTTTGCAACCCCGTGGACTGTAGCCCGCCAGGCTTCTCTGTCCCCAGGATTCTCTAGTCAAGAATACTGGAGTGGGTTGCCATGTCCTTCTCCAGGGGATCTCCCCGACCCAGGGATTGAACCCAGGTTTCCCAAATTGCAGGCGGATTCTTTACCACTGAGCCATCTGGGAAGGCAAAGAGAAGAGCATGTCAAAGGTACTGAAGTGTCAAGGTGCACAGCTCACAGAAGGGGTGGCAAACAGTCAGTGCCAGCTGGGACTTGGGGCCGGGAACAGACCAGGCTGCAGAGGGACTCACATCTGATGACAATGGCCCTTCTGTGCCGCCTAAGAAGTGTGTTCTGGACATGCTAGTCAGGATGCCTGTCATTCCAGCTGCTATTTCCAGGCGAAATTGTGCCACCCACTCAGGGAAGCCGGACTAAGCCGCTTTAAACGAACAACAAAACCTTCATTCAAGTATTTTATTTACATGGAATAAAATGATTCCCTTTTGTGTGTTTAATTAAAGGAGTTTTGACAAATGTGTGTACCCTTGCAACCCCCTGCCACCATCAACATAAAGCACGTTTCTATCACCCTAAAAAAATCCCTTCCCGCCCCTGTGCATGCATTGATCCTCTCCCCTGAACTCCAGGCCCGGCCTCACCTGATCTGCTTTCTGTCACTAGTGTGCCTCTTTCAGAATTTCATAGAAATTTATATTTATTTTTATCACAACAGTAGGATCTAGTTCCCTGACCAGGGCTCGAACCCCAGGCCCCTTGCATTGGGAGCACGGAGTCTTAGCCACTGGACCACTAGGGAAGTCCCCACTATGTAGTTTTTGTGTCAGACTTATTCCCTTCACTCAGTCGAATGTTTTGGAGATGAATTCACGCTATTGTAGGTATTAGTAATCCGTTTCTCTTTACCGCTGGATACTAATCCTTTGTACAAATGTACCACTCACTGTTCATCCGTGATGAACCTTTGGATGGTCTCCAGTTTGGGGTTATTATGGACAAAGCTGGATGTTCCTGTGTATGCCTTTGTGTGGACATATTTTCACTTCTCTTGGATTAATAGCTGGAGGTAGAACTGTTGGGTGTTGAGGAAAATGTGTGTTTAACTTTTAAAAAGCTGCAGAACTGTGAGAGAAGAGGAAGGAAGCGGTGGGGGAGAGGGGCAGAGAGATAAGAGAGAGGAGAGAGGGACTTTCCTGGTGGCCCAGGGGTTAAGACTCTGCAGGGCACGTGGGTTCGATCCCTGGTTGGGGAACAAAAAAAAAAAGAAAAAAAGAGAAAGAGGGAGAGAGGGAGAAAGAGTGCGCTTCCCTCAGGCCAGTGGGGAATTAAGTTAGAATGCAAGGGGATCCTTTGAGGAGGGAGGCACCTGCAGGGCGGCCCCACAGCACTGATTCACCGACACTCATCTGTGTCCCGGCCACACCATCGTGGCTGCTGCAGCGTCCCCAGGAAGCCAGGCCTCCTCCCAATCCATGAAACCACGCGGAATGTTACATGGAACCCTAGGCACCCCCATGGAAGAGCCCCGGGCAGGTGCAGCCAGGAGTCCCTGGAAGCCGGAGGCCGAGCGCAGATTCAGGGGGAGCCAGCCTGGAGCCCCGGGATCAAGGCCTCGGAAAGCAGGCAAGGTGGGACATGGCAGGAAGTGGGCTGCCTGGAGAGGTGGCGCCCACTCAGCCTCGGCGAGGCCCTGGGCTTGAGGCTGGAGGCCGGGAGGCCCGAGGAGGGGCCTCTCCCATGAACTCACTTGGCAGGCCCGGGGGAGCCGCCTGTTCGGGCCCACTGGAGCGCTGGCGGCCGGCACAGGCGGCCAGTCCCTACAAGCCCTCTGGAAGAACTATCTGGATAGATTCACAGCGGCAAAGGGAGAGGGGAAGATGAACAGCGCAGAGCCCTCAGTGACAGCCCCTTCCCACCCACAGGCCTGACATCCCTCCTATGGATGCGGGAGAAGCCACAGGCTAGGACCCCCGGACTGGGTCCCTGGCAGCACGGGACACCCAGTCGGATGGCCTCTGTGGGGCCTAATCTGGCCCCGTCACCAACAGACCAGCCAGCCATGGCTTCCACCCCTGAGCAAACTAGCCAGAACCTTTCCAAAAGGAAGAACACAGTGGCTTTCAGCGTGGAGACAGTAAGAAGTGTTCCCCATGGGGCTTCCTGTCGCCATCCGCAGGGCACCTGCTCTCCGGTTTCTCCTGGATCTAGTCTGCCTTGATCCTGGGCCAAGTTGGCCTGGGAGATGCAAATCACATTGGGAGGCCTAGGAAGCCAGCCTCAAAGCCAAACCTGCAGAACCAGATGGAGCCCTCTGCGCAATTCCCAGGCCAGAGCTCTGAGCCCCAAGGCCTCTCTGCACACCTGGCCCTGGGTGTGATCTCGGAGGTGGCTGCTGTTGCCTCTGGCAACTGGTTGCATGTCAACTTTCAGCTCCAGGTTGTGTCCCAAGAACCTTCTCTGCAGGTCCGTTCTTGTGTAACTTGAAAGACCTTGACCCTTCCCGGCGCCCACAAGCACACCTTTATTTTCTACTCACTCAGACGAAACACCTGGGGCAGCGGGTTTGCACAACAGCCCTTCGATGGCCCCCACAGATGGACTCTGTCCCAAGCTCAGGGCTGTGGGAAGCGTGTGGTCTGCAGTCTGTGTGTATGCGTGTAAATCTATTTTACATACTTACAAAGTTCAAGTTTTCTGATTGTCTGCCCTCTGGGTGTGAACTGGATGGGACACAATTATAGTTCAAAACATTTGCCTGAAAAAAAAAATTAAAAACAAAACCAAACAAACATTTGCTTGCACAAAAAAGACAAATACTGTATGATTCCACTCATATGTAGTACTTAGAGTAGTCGCATTCACAGAGACAGAATAGAATGCTGGTTGCCAGGGACTGAGAGATCCGGGGGGAAAGAGGGGTTGTTGGATGGGTTTTCAGTTTTGCAAGATGGAAAGAGTTCTGGAGCTGGATTGCACAACACCATCAATATACTTAGCACTACTGAACTGTACACTTAAAAATGGTTATGAGGGCATGTCTGATGTTATGTTCACTTGACCACAACTGAAACAGTTTGCGGAGGGTAAGAAAGAGAAGGATTGGGAGTTTGGGATTAGCAGGTACAAGCTATTATATATAGGATGGATAAACCACAAGGTCCTATTGTATAGCACAGGGAACTGTATTCAACATCCTGTAATAAAGCATAATAGAAAAGAATATGAAAAAATATATTTACATATAACTGAATCACTTTGCTGTACAGCAGAAATTAATGCAACATTGGAAACCAACGATAAAAAATTGTTTTAATTTACTTTATCTGCAGAAGATCGTGACTGTTTTATGGCTTTGTAAGACTCACAGAGGATGACTTTATGTGTGGGGATAGCTGTCAAAAATAAGCACTCTGTAGGCACAGAGTGTGAAGGAGAAGTTAGGATGCTGGGGGGAGAGGGAGTGAAACTGGAAAAGGGGATTAAGAGTTATGAGCCTCTAGTTATAAAGTGAATCAGCCACAGGGATGTAAAATAGCATAAGGGATATAGTCAATAATATTGTAATAACCTTGTTATTACAAAGGGGCAGACTTTGCAGACTAAGTCTGTTACTAGACTTATCTGGTGATCACTTTATGCTGTATGCAAATGCTGAATTACTGGGAAGTCCACCTGAAACTAAGGCTTCCCAGTGGCTCACCTGCCAATGCAGGAGACATGAGATGCAGGTTCGATTGCTGGGTTAGGAAGACCCCCTGGGAAAGGAAATGGCAACCCACTCTAGTATTCTTGCCTGGAGAATTCCCATGGACAGAGGAGCCTGGCGGGCTACAGTCCATGTGGTCTCAAAGAGTCGGACTGAGGAACTGAGGACATACACACATCTAAAACATAAAAGAGAGCATCAGTTATATTGGAAGTAAAAAATGAAAGAAGAAGTAGTGAGGCTGGGCCAAGGATGTGGCTAGGATGATATAACAAAGGCGCTACAGACACGCAGTGTGGCTGCATCCCAGTGGATGCATGGCCTGTAATAGAGAAATATCTGGACCCCAGCAGCCTCAGTTTTGCTTTTGGCCAGAAGTTGCTGCCTTTCCTTGGTTTCCAAGGCTGCAAGACACTGTTGATTCTGAAGAGGGGACGTTCAATGCACATTTATTATCTACCAGGACATTTCAGGACCACATTTTACAAGAAGGCCTTGTTTCATTTGCTGTTAATCCTGGGAAGTTATATGAAGCTTTTTGTTTTATTACATAATACAGAATAGTGTTGTTTTTTTTTTTTTTTAATTTAGGACTTATTTTGAAAAATAATGAGTTTGATTCAAATGTATGCAGATACCTTCCAGAGAAAGGTAATATAGCAAATTAATCTTGATCAGATAGTAGGGAAAACATTTCTGGAATTTCTTTTTTTTTTTTGGTCATGCTGTGCAGCATGTAGGATCTTTGTTCCCTCACTATGTATGGAACCTGGACCCCTGCATTGGAAGTGTGGAGTTTTAACCACTCACTGGACTGCCAGGGAATTTCCTGGAATATTTATATTTGATGACTCTTTATTAATTAATGCCTCTGACTTAAAACTAACCAAAAACTGCTAATATTTTCACTAGAGGGACTTACTAAACCCAGTCACAATAAATGAAGTACTTAAAATTAGTTAAAAACTCTGAATCTAAGCATCATTTTGAAGAAGAGATGAGGAATAGAGGAAGGTGTTGAAATAATGTACCATGGTAGTCATCTAGTGCCTTTGGTTATTTGGACATTAATTTCAGAAGTGTCCCTATAATTATATTAAATTAAAGATCTCTCAAATTACAGGCCACAGACATGCACTTTCAATGTTGAATAATTCTATAAAGGTGCTAGTTAAAATGCTGCTCTAAGGCTAGAATGGAAGGATGTCCATTTAACTCGGTGAGGTCAGGCCAGCTTTAGCCCCCAAGGGATCTGTTAGGTTGAATCTGAAGCAGCTGTTTAAGAGATTCATTTAAGCAAAAGCTTTGGTTTCTTGGCTGGCAGTGTCCTCAGCAGGGAAACCACGTGACCACTCGGGGGTAAGGCCAAGTCCCGTCAAGGACATTCAGAGGTTTATGAAGTGGCTGCTTCAAGTCCACACCCCACCCCAGAAGGACTGTGTCCATTGCCCCGGGCTGGGGTGAGGGCTCCCGGTGACTCTGATGCGCAGCCAGGGAGGAAAATCAGCCAAGAACTGATTGACAAGAGGGTGATAACTTTGGTTTTACTTCCATTGTCTGTCCTGGATGGGAGTCCCACAGATTAAAAAAAGCCAGTGGGTAAAAATATTTTAGTGACCTGGTAAATGGCGGCTCTAAGTCCAGCTAACATGTATAGTACATGAAGCATTTAAAGTGTTTTCAAGGATGTGCTCTGCTTTGGAGGCTTCCCTGGGGACCCTGCAGCAAAGAATCTGCTTGCAATGCAGGCGACCCGGGTTTGATCCCGGGATCAGGCAGATCCCCTGGAGAAGGAAATGGCAACCCACTCCAGTAGTCTTGCCTGGGAGATCTCATGGACAGAGGAGCTTAGCGGGCTACAGTCCATGGAGTGGCAAAGAGTCCGACACCACTTAGTGACTAAACAACAACAACAGCTCCGCTTTGCTCTCTCCAATCCTGTGAATAGATATCGTTGTCATTATGTTTGTGGCTTAGAGAGATCAGGTGAGGTGCCCAGCTGGCAAGGGGCGGAGCCAGGGCTCAGACTGGCTTAATCCATCTGTCCCTTTGTTCTGAGACTGAAACAATTCTCTTCTGTAAGGGCCCATCCATTCTACCTTTTGTTCTCTGCTGCAATTCAGCCAGCTTGGTTCTTTTCTTATTCTTTCTCTTACGCGTAAATTGAGATCAGTGTAATTGCTGAGAAACTAGGAATTAAGAGGGCAGCCATCCTGAGAGTGAAAAGTAAGGGACACAGTTGGTCGGTCTTGAAGCACGAAACACTTCCAGATGCCAAAATCACTTACCGCCCGCTTCACTTTGTTTGGCAGGGCTAAAATTAAATACTGCTTTCCAGTAGCTGCGGTGGGACTTGAATTTTTGCATCTTTTGTTAGACACTTTGGAAATGACCTTGAGAGAGAGGAGAACCTCAATTCGTGTTCCTTGGGAAAAAATACTGTAAAGAGAAGAGCGGTGACACTTGAAAACAGTTTCCATTTTTTAAGTCAAAGGCTCGTAAATCACGGATTTTATTTCAAGACAGGCAAGATTCAAGCTCAGGAAAGAGAGCACCTCATTGGTAAAAATGTTTCTAAAAATTTCAAGCGAGATTATTTTCTGCAACTACTTGAAGAACTGCTGCCACCTCATGGAAAATTTTGATAAATTTCCAGTTCAGTGGAGAATCCACGTTTGCTGTCTTCCAGGATCTTCTAGTCACCACTGCTGGGACCAAAACCTCTGGAAATCTTTGATCTGCAAACTGAAACTTTTATCTTTTGTTATTTTTATTTCTTCTTATTATTTTTAAAGACTTTTTTGATGGGGACCATTTTTAAAGTCTTCGTTGAATTTGTTATAATATTGTTTCTGTTTTATGTTTTGATCTTTTTTGGCCATGAGGTGTCTGCGGAGGGACCCCACCCCCTCACCCCCCACCCCAACAGAGATGGACCTGTAATTCCTGCATTAGAAGGCAGAGTCCTAACCCCTGGATCTCCAAGACTGTTCCTGAAGCTTTTATATCCTTGGACGTCACTTCAAAAACGGTTAGCATGTCATAGAATCAATGGGATTAGCTATTAAGCAACAATATTGATTTTCAAAACATTTTAAATGAAAAAATGTTTAATTTAAAAAGTTAAATAGTTACTTTTAAAATAAAGAAACATGACTTCAATTGCAATTGAAATGAGCAGAGAGGACCTAATGATGAACTGTGTTCCCCTAAGCCCTTCATCTTTAATATTTTAAGAACACTTCTGGAACAAAGAGAGCAATCCTAGCTAAACAGGGCCAACCCCTTCACACCTGCCTGGTCTCGTACACGCATGAAACGACCTTCCCACCACTGGGTTCAGGTGAATTCTTTTTCCAAAGCTCCACTAAGAGATGGCTCCTTCCTGGAAACATCCTTCAGCCCATCCAGCCCATGTTTCCCTCTTTGTTTCTGCAGGAAACTGTGCCCACTCTTAGGGTCATATTTACTCTTACCGTATTTACTGTTGTAGCGCCTTATTATTATTCCTTTTACTGTAATAGTTTTGTAGAGAGAATGAATAGTGTGAGAGCTGGGAGTTCTCACTCTGAGTTCAAATGCTGGCTTTGCCTATTACTAGTTTTATAGCCTTGAGCAAGTTTTCTCTGACGCATAGGGGAGATAATAATAGTCTTACCTCAAAGGGTTATTATGAGCTTTCAATGAGCTAGTATCTATTGGGTGCTTAGAGCAGGGCCTGGCACAGAGGCAACCCTCTGGAAGTGTGACCTCATTGCTACTGTCCGCATTTTTTTTTTAATTTATTTTTTAATCGGAGGGAAATCACTTTACAACGTTTGTGTTGGTTTCTGCCATACAACAACACTGATCAGCCATAATCATACATATATCCCCTTCCTCTTGAACTTCCCTCCCCTCCCCTCATCTCCCCCGTCTAGGCCATCACAGAGCACCAGGCTGGGTCCCTGTGTTATACAGCAACTTCTCATCAGTGTCCACATTTGTTTTTTGAATTTTGGCTGCACCATGCAGCATGTGGGATCTTAGTTCCCCGACAAGGTATCAAACCCAGGCCCTGCATTGGAAGCACAGCATCTTAGCCACTGGACCACCAGGGACGACCGGACTGTCCACTATCATACCCCATGTGCAGGTCTGTCTCTCCCTAGGACGGGCCTTTCTCATCTGATTTCTCCATTTAGAACAAAGTGGGTCAACCCATTGTGTTTAGTGAATGCAGGCATACACAAACCGAGGTGCTTGAAAGCTCATTTTCCACTCGGATACTGTCCCAATAGTGATCTCTGACGGACTGTGTGTGTGTGCTGGGACCAGAGCTCTCTCGCCCCTGCCCTGGCATGTTCCAGCTCCACACTCCAAGTCCAGTTCTAACATGTACGCGTTACACCGGGCTCCAGGCCGCCTTGGGCACCAAAGTAGACAACAGAAAACACGTAGCCCAGAACTGAACCTGTGCCCATGATGGCAACGCATCTGGGCCAGAAGCCCAGCGTGGGAACCGAGGTTTCCCTTCCAGATCCTGAGCTACAGACACCCCTGGCTGCCCCCAATATGTCCCTTTTCCCCTCTTAGTTTTCTTTCTTTCTTTTTAAAAAATATGTTGTTTATGAATCACTGGTGGCTCAGAGAGTAAAGAAACTGTCTGCAATGCAGGAGTCCCGAGTTTGATCCCTGAGTCAAGGAAGATCCCCTGGAGAAGGGAATGGCTACCCACTCCAGTATTCTTGCCTGGAAAATTCCATGGAGCTCGTCGGGCTACAGTCCATAGGGTCACAAAGAGTCATACATGACTGAGCAACTAACACATTGTTTCACTTTATAAGTGCAATGAAATAGTAGTACATATACATAAATACAAATATATATATTTAATATATAAAAATAAATGTTTGGATGTCTATCATTGAGTCTTTATTCAAATTCAATAAAAAAAAGATCTTTACAGAGTTTGTTATCATACTGTTTCTGTTTTACGTTTTGATTTTTTGACCACGAGGCATATGGGATCCTAGCTCCCCAACTGTGGATCAAACCCACATCCCCTGCATTGGAAGGCGACGTCTTAACCACTGGACCACCAGGGAAGTCCCTCTTAGTTATTGTGTTAACCTCCTCGGGCCGCCAGGATAAAGTACCATAAACTAAAAATAAAATCATCAGAAATGTATTGTCTCGTAGTTCTGGAGATTAGAAGTCCAAGATCAAGGTACCAGCAGGCGTGGTTCCTTCCAAGGGTGAGAGGGAGCACCTCCTCCAGGTCTCTCTTCCTTGGCTTCCAGTGGTTTATCAGTGGTCTTCGGAATTCCTTTGCCTTCACTTGGCATTCCCCCTGTATCGCTTCACATTGTCTTCCCCAGCGCTTGTCAGTTTCTGTGTCTAAATTCCCCCCTTTATTTGTGCATTTGGGGTCTTCATTGCTGCGAGGGGGCTTTCTCTAGTTGTGGTGAGCAGGGGCTACTCTTCATTGCCCTGCATGAGCTTCTCCTTGCAGTGGCTTCTCTTGTTGCAGAGCACAGGCTCTAGGCTCAAGAGTTTCAGTAGCTGCATCCCGAGGGCTGAAGAGCTCAGGCTCAGTAGCTGTGGTGCGCAGGCTTAATTGCCCTGAGGGGCATGGCCAAGGGAAGCTGGGGCCAGGGGATGCAAAGCAGGAGTCTTGACCTGTAAACTAGCAGGGCTGGTGGAATGTAGCGCTGGCCCTGGGCTCCCAAGTGATCCTGGCTTTCAGGAGCAGGGCTCAGTTACCTCGCCTGCTCTGGAGGTGGGGTGGGACTTGACTTGCAGCTGGATCCCACCGTACCTGCAGCTGAGCAGGGCTGCGGCACACAGGATCCAGGTGTCCAGACCAAATCACAGACAAAATCATGCTGCTGATCTATGGCTTTCCAGTGAGTCTTCAGTTTCTGGAGCCTTCACGCTCCCCACTCTGTGCCACCGAGGGGTTGGGGTGTGGGCCTCAGGGGTTCTGTCCTGGCCCTGCCTCCCCCAGTGCTTCCTCCTGGCTCCAATTTCCTCTCTGTGGCAGCCAGGGGCTTCCTGTCCTCTCTGGCTGTCTGAACAACTTCCTCATCTTGCAGCAGGTGTCTGGATTGCTTCTGAGAAACGCAGACAGGCTGGTAACAAGCAGAGAGCCTCTGGGATTGTTCAAAGGTGCTCCCTGGAAGGAACAACAGCTCAGCTTGATGGGGGCTGGCTAGGCTCAGCCATGGGTAGCGGGGGAGCTGAACTGAGCCTGTCTGCTCTGCTTCTTCCTCCATCTCCCCCAACTCAAAGACCACCTTCTCTTTGCAGATTAACAGAGTCTGGCTGCCAAGGTAAGGTTGCCAGAAAAACACAAGAATTTGAATTTCAGATCAACAACAAATAATTATTTTTAGTATAAGTTCTATCTCAAATATTGCACAAGATATACATATAAAGAATGATTGGGTGTTGATCTGAAAGTCACATTTAACAGAGCATCCCAAATTTTCATTTGCTAAATCTTAGGATGAGATGCCTCTGGCTTTCAGTGTTCAAATCAGATTTCTCAGAAAGAGAACAAAAGAAAAGAAAAAAAAACATGTGGTGGAGAGAGTCGTGTCTGACAACAGCTGCCCCTGCTCAGGGTCTGAGGGTAGAGAGACCTCTTCCTGGTGGGGGAGCATCCCCGAGATATGGAGAGAGGCCCAGACTGGGAGTGGGCGCCCAGGTTCAATCGTGACTCAGCCACCAACTTCCTGTGGGTCACCTTGGGCAGGGGGTGGCCCTGCCTGGCTCCCAACATGCTGTCTGTGGCCTCAAACATCCACTTATTCATCCCACTGGTCCCAAGAAACCCTTCCGTGTGTCAGACTCAGGCTTGGGAGAGGAGCGTGATTCCTGGACCGTTGAGCAGCTGGCCAGCAGTTGGTATGTGTAAGATGGAGAAACAAAAAAGGATCCTGGGACTTCCATGGTGGTCCAGGGGTTAAGACTTTGCGCTTCCAGTGGAGGGAGTGAGAGTTCGATCCCTTTATGGAAGACTAATATCCCACATGCTGTAAAGTGTGGCCAAATTTTTTTTTTTTTTTTTTTTTAATGAAAAAGGATCCTCATGATCCAAGGAGAGAGAATTTCCTCTTCCCTCCTCCAGATAGAGAGTTATTCAGCTCCCACTGGGTTCTGAACCATTCTTTTACTGGTGCCTGTGGCCACTCAGTGACCTACAGGGGCTGCCTCTTGGCAGCATCACCTACCGTGGTATTTAGAATATTTAGCACTGGCACTGCCATCAACGGCAAAAAGCCCTCTCGGCAGGTACTTTACAATGAGGGAGTTTCAAGATGCTCTGGAGGGACTTGCAGGATTGGGTTGGATCAACACAAGCTTGAGTCTCCCAGACCCTCACCTATAAGTGTCTATGGGCTTCTGATCACCTGGGTTTGAGCCAGGGAATCTTTGAAGGCAAGCTGAGAATGGTATGGTCAATATTACATGCTTTCCCAGCGTGGATGGATGGTAGGAAAAATGGTCTTTCGTGTGTCCATCGCTCAGTCATGTCCGACTCTTTGCAATCCCATGGACTGTAACCCACCAGGCTCCTCTGTCCATGAGATTCTTCAGGCAAGAATACTGGAGTGGGTTGCCATTTCCTCCTCCAGGGGATCTTCTCAACCCAGGGATTGAACCGGCGTCTCTTATATCTCCTGCATTGACAGGCGGGTTCTTTACCGCTAGTGCCACCTGGGAAGCCCAGATGATGAGGTACATAGGGCCAGATCCAGAAGGGTCCAGGGCACAGGGACTTCTGTCCCAGTGGAGTTTGAGGTGTGCTAACCTCCTGGCATGTGGAGGCATTCTGGTTCATCCACTTGGAAGCTCTCTGAACCTGTACCGTAGGGATTTTTATGATGACTCCATTATGTAAGCAAGACTGATGAAATCATTGGCTACTGGGGAACAGTCAAATCCAGTCTAAGGTTTGTTCACCTGTCAACCAGCCCCCTTCCTTAGGGGCGGTCCCAAAGTCACCTCATTAACATAACATATATTTCAAGAGCTTGTTATGAACTACAAAAGACATTTTGTTGTTTCATCAGAAAATCCCAAGGGTTTTAGGAGCTGATACTGGGAAAACACCTTAAAGCCAAAATATATATTTCTTCTCATATAGCAATATCACACTGGTTGCATGATAATTCTATATTTAACTTTTTGAGAAACCCACAGAACCTTCACCATTTCACATTCCCATCAGCAATGAAGGAAGATTCCAATTTCTCCACATCCTCATCAACCCTTGCTATTTTCTGTTTTATTTTTTATAATAGCCTTCTTTGGCTCACAGGTCAAGAATCTACTTGAAATGCAGGAGACCCGGGTTCGATCCCTAGGTTGGGAAGATCCCCTAGAGAAGGGAATGGCAACCCACTCTGATATTCTTGCCTGGAAAATTCCGTGGACAGAGAAGCCTGGAGGGCTATAGTCCATGGGATTGAAAAGAGTCGAACACGACTAAGTGAGGTACACAGCTAGAAGGTGGTACCTCATTGTGGTTTTGATTTGCATTTCCCTAATGATTAATGATATTGAGCAGCTTTTGATGACTTGATGGGCCATTTGCATATCTTCTTTGGAGAAATAGCCACCCAAGTCTTCTGCCCATTTTTCAGCTGGGTCATATGTGTTTTCTGTTGAGTTGTTGGCGTTCTTTAGATTCTCCACACAGCAACCAGAGTGAGTTTTTAAAAAGCATCAATTTGATGGTATTGCTCCCCTGACGAAATAAAACTCTTTGGCGGCAGCCAGGGCACTGTGGATGAAGTCTTGCCCCCACAGCCCCATCTCACGCTCTCTCCCCTTCACCCATCGCTCACCCCACCTCCACAGAAAGCAGCCCGCATCCTCCCCACTCCCCTCCCCAGGGCCCCAAGCCCTGCTCCCTCTCTCTTGAGGCGTTTGCCTGCCTTCTGCTCTTTGCTTGGCTTACCCCTACTGACCTTTAAGGGCTCAGTTTCATCCTTGTCTCTTCCCTGGCCAACTTCAGCCTTGCTTCCTTATATCTTGTTCATTTTCTTCACAGCTCTGGTCTTGTAGTTACATGTTGGCTGTTGTTGTTTTTTTTTAAATCAGAGGATGAGATGGTTAGATGACATCACCGTCTCAATGGACATGAATTTGTGCAAACTCTGGGAGAAAGTGGAGGACAGAGGAACCTGGCATGCTACAGTCCATGGGGTTGGAAACAGTCAGATATGACTTAATGACTGAACAACAATTTATTTATTTTTTTGGCTCTGCCAAGCCTTAGTTGTAGCACATAGGATCTTTTAGTTGCTGAGCAGGGCAAGCTCTTGGAGAAGGAAAGAGTGTTAGAGACCTCCCTCCCCCTCAAAATGAGGCTTCAACAACCTATCAAATGGGAGAAACTATTTGCAAATCATACAGTTAATAAGGGGTTAATGTGGTACTAAAACTTCTTTTCTAAAATGGAAACAGAGTCACAGATCTCAAAATCTTTAAAAAATTGCCATTAACATATATACACTACTGGGGACTTGCCTGGCAGTCCAGTGGTCAAGATTTTGCCTTCTAATGCAGGGGGCATAAGTTCAATCCCTGGTCACGGAACTAAGATCCCACAGGTCTCATGGTGTGACCCCCCCACCTCCCCAAAAAAAGAAAAGTGCATTTCAGGGAATCCCTTGGCAGTCCAATGGTTAGGACTCCTCACTCTCACTGTGGGGCTTCCCTGGTGGCTCAGATAGTAAAGAATCTGCCTGCAATGCGGAAGACCCAGGTTCAATCCCTGGGTTGGGAAGACCCTGGAGAAGGAAATGGCAGGCTACAATCCATGGGGTCGCAAGGGGTCAGACACGACTGGGCAGCTATCACTTCTTCACTTCACTCTCACTGTGGAGGGCTTGGGTTCAAGCCCTGGTCAGGGAACTGATTCCACAAGCTGTGTCGTATTGCCAAAAAACTCCCCAAAAGCAAAACACATATACACAGCACTATATAGAAAATAACAAGGACCTACTGGATAGCACAGGAAACTCTACTCAATATTCTCTAATAACCTATATGAGAAAATATATAAATATACATACACACACAATGGATTATCAGCCACAAAAAAAGAATGAAATCCTAATATTTTCTACAACGTGGATGGACTCAGATGGTATTGTTGTTGTTGACAAGTCGTGCCTATGGACTGCAGCACTCCAGACTCTTCTGTCCTTCACCGTCTCCTGCAGTTTGCTCAAATTCGTGTCCATTGAGTCGGTGATGCTATCTCATCAGCTCATTCTCCGCTGCTGGACAGAGTTGGACGTGACTAAAGGGACTGAGCACACAGGCACATTTAGGAGACGTTAGGAGCTACTGTTTCAGGCCGTGTGTTCAATAAGCTCTTTTTTCTTCCCCCCAGGGGACAATAGCACATTGTGCGGGTCTTCTGAGAGCACCTGCTGGGCAGGGACTGCCTGGGGAGGCTGCACAGGAAGAGGACCTTCCTGCTGGACTGCAGAGCGGGCCAGACCCTTGTCAAGCAAAGCAAAGGGGGCGGGCCAGCCAGGCTGAAAGCCGGGGCAGAGGCGTGGAGGTATGTGAGCCTCTAGAATGTTCTGAGAACAGCGAGGACATGGTTTGGCTGGAGCCCAAGGCACACTGGGAGATACAGAAGGAGCTGTGGGGGGCTGGGCCCCAGATGCCAGTGCGAGGCGGGAGGATTTCCTCCTGGGGCAGCACGGGCTGGAGTGTTCAGAGCTGTGGTTGAGGAAGGTTCCTCTCTGCGGCACTTTCTCAGATGCCAATCCCAACATCTGTGAGCCAAGGACTCGGCTATAATTGGGGATTGTGACAACACGTCTAATTAACAGTTTTAAAAATATGTGTATGAGCCTGCGTGTGAATGTGTAGACGTGTGAGTGTACGTGTTGTGTTTTCTCTAGTCCTTCCAGCTGTGGCCTCCTGTTCATGTCCCTTTCCTGTGGACTGAGAAGAGTGTCTTAGCAACTTTTCTGGGCAAGCCTTGAACTGGCTGGTACCCACTTTCTGCCCCCTCCCCCCCCAGCTCTTTTTAAATGTACCTTTGTTCTTCATCAGACAAGGAGGAAACCAGAAGAGAACCCTCCCAGCTGGAGGCTGCCCACTGCTTTTCCGCCCGGAGTTGGGCAGGGTCAGCTCCATGTAGGACCCACCCTAGGGCAATGCTTGGTGGCCTGAATTCTCTGAGTCAGCCAGGCGTAGTTTTGAATCCTGGCTCAGTGCTCAATTTTTCCTAGTTGTGTAACTCCAGATAATAGCCCTTGATCTTCTGTGAACCTCAAATTCTTCATCTGGAAGAGGAAGAAGGAATATTTACTTTGCAGGGCTGCGAGGATTAACACTGCTCACAAAAGGTCTTAACTAATGGCTCTGACATTGTAGACGGTTAGCACAGAGTGGTTATTTTATTATTATCTGCAAGAGTGTAAGCCAGGTGGAATGTTTTTGGTACCTCTTGTAGCACCGAGTGTTTATCCTGGCTCCCATTTCCTGCATCTTAAGTGGGTGTTTCAGGGACACGGATGTTGAAACAGTGGGCTTCTGGAGTCCAAACACTTGACCAGAATTCAAGCAAGCAGGCTTTCAGGGTGGAAAAATGGGCAGAGGCACCTGTCACGGTTCCCCAGAGACGGACTTGGGGGAGGGTGGTGGGGGCAAGCTTACTGGATTCACTAGGAAGGAGGATTTAGAGTTACAGGAGAGGAATTTCCTTGTGGTCCAGTGGTTAGGGCTCCATGCTGAGGGCACAGGTTCGATCCCTGGTGGGGGAACTGAGATCCTGCAAGCAGTGAGGTGCAGCCAAAAAAAAAGTTAAGGGAAGAATCATAATACATGTTTTTTGTTTGTTTTCCTTTTTTTTTTTTTTAAAGGAGATGAAATGTACAACTTATGAAGTAGAGAGTATCTGATTTAGACTAGGTGGTCTGGAGAGGCCCCCAAGGAGGGGACATTTCAGTGATCGGTAAAACGGGAAGGCGCAGCTATGTGAGTTGGGAAGGAAAAGAGAGGTTGCTTTGTGATACAAAGGCAGTGCTGGGGAGACGGCCAAGGAGACAAGATCAAGGGGGCACAGAGGACAACTCAGCCAAAGCGAGTCTTGGGGATGCTGGGGTCTGCTTTAATCCACATCTCAACTACTACCTATCTTTCCACACCTACATCCTCCAATCTGGATCACCCAGAAACGCCAGCAAGAACCCGCCCCCTCCTGAGACCATCAGCCTCTAGTCCTGCTCCTTCCCTGTCTTCATGCTTCAGTTTCCTCATTGAAAAATCCTGAAGACCATTTCCCCCAAAGAGCACCGACCTCTTATTGAGCTGCTAACACAAGGCTTCAAAGAGGTGCTACGGTCCATCTTTCCTTTCTTCTTCTCTGTCAGGACCAGGTGGGAGGGAGGAGACCCTCTACCTTGGAGGTCAGTAGACAACCCTCAATAAAACTTGGACTTTTTTTTTTTAATGTATTTTGGCTGCTCAGTAATTGCAGCAGGCAGGCTCTTAGTTCCCTGACCAGGGATCAAACCCAGGCCGTCTGCATTGGGAACCTGGAATCTTATCCATTGGACCACCAGGGAAGTCCCCTGGCTCCTTATTTAAAGAAGTATCTGGAAGGGCTGTTGTGAAGCCCCTGCCAGCAGAGCTCGGGCTCACCTTCCTCTTTTCAGTAGAAGGGGGGCAGCCGGGCAGGTGAGGGAAGCTCCCTGCCGGGGAGCAGGTGTATGGAACTGCTGCCCTTCCCCCCTCCAGCCTCACCCTCGCTTTGTCCCTGCTTCAATGGTGATTGCTTTATTACTGTTTTCAGTCTGATATAATTCTGGCATTTTCCATAATCTTGATCTTTTCATTGATACCAGATTTCTATACAAAGATTTGTATATAACATGATTATGTATCCACCAGAATACATTCCCCAGCAATTAGAACGTTTAAGATGCAGCTCCTAACGTTGCTTCTGCACATTCCTCATTTATTACTTTTGAAAGTGTTTTGTGATTTTTTTTTTTTTTTTGGGGCATGTGTTTACACATTCAATAACAATTCTCATTTAGAGTTGCAAAACACGAAGCCAATTTTGAACCCAGACAGATGGCAGCTAAATGAAGTTTAATTAAAGAATGAGTGCTTTGAATCAAATCACTTTAAAAAAGTACAGTACACTGAGATTCTGGGGAGGTTGCATAAACAGCATCTGGGCTCTCTGGCGGAAAGCAGGGCCTGCTGGCAGATCTGGGGGGCGGGGGAAGGGCTGGGTGGGCACATTCTGGACTAAGCGAGCAGGCCGGGTAGCGGGTGGAGGGGCGGCGGCCAGAGGTCCCTAAGCACATCCTCGGTACTCAGCCCGGACACATCTCCCAAAGCCCTGAGCCCCCGGGACGGGAAGGAAAACAGATATAGGTGACCTCTTGGTTCAAAACCTTTGACTTGGGAAGGCGGATCCCTTTTATTTCTGCAATGAAGCCTGGCACCAAGGCACGAAGTTTCGCTGTACCAATCCACCTATTTGCATGCGTCCGAAAGATGACAAAGGCGGAGTCCGGCCTTTCGGGGTTCCAGCGCCCTTCCCCGGGGCTCCCCGCCTCTCCGCGCAGCCGCCGGCTGCACCGTCTGGAGCACGCAAAGCCCCGCCCGCTCCGGGCAGGAGCCACTTCCGGCTCTGGCCGCAGATCTGAGCGCGGGGGCGGGGCGGCCCGGACCGGTCTAGACAACCGGGAGGCGCCAGCCCGGCGGCCGGGGCGCCAGGTGGGCCCGAGCCACGGGCCGGCCGGGCTACAGGGACGCAGGCCAGTGGCCAGGCTGGAGGCGCGCTCACTGCCCGGTGGCTGCCGTGGAGAAGGGCACAGATCGGTGGGGTGGGAGGCAGAGGAGGGGGACAGAGGGCGGGCCAGGCGCTGAATGGTGCAGGGGAGGGAACGCAGTGGGGGTTTTTTAATGCAGGGAGAGACAGGATTAGATGGAGGAAGGCTGAGTGCCAGGAGAGAGGGTCCTTGATCTCCTAGGCAGTTGATGCCTTGAGGGCAGTGGGTGGTCAATGGTAGGGGGTCGCCCCGTCCCCGCCCCCCCCCCCCATCCTGGAGATTAAAGGCGGACTGGGCTTAAAGCCAGGAAACTGAAGATGGAGTGGAGGGCCCCAGCAGGTCCTGGGGCCACTGGAATGTGGCAGAGAGGAAAAGTCTGGGTGGGGGCATGCCAAGCTTGTGGTTCCGGCTTCTTGTGTCTTTCCAGGAGGAAGTGTCTGGAAGGCTGGGACAGGACCTTGCCTCTCGGCTCTGGGCACTGGGCTGACCCAGAGGGCTGGCAGGAGCTCCTGGCCTGTTTGGATTGTGTACTTAGCTGACTCAGGACTCAGTTCCTCCACATCGTAGGCTTCCTGCTGGACCCTGGCTGGACGCCGCAGTCCACCCTGACCCCTCCATGCCCCAGCACTGGCGTCTAACTGACCTCCAAGTCCTGTTGGCTGACCTCCTTGTTATTCTTCACCTGGCCCAAACCCCCACCAGCTCTGGCTGGAACAACAGCAAGAGCCTCCCACGTGGACTCCGGCTTCTCTCTCCTCTGCGGGAAAAGGCAGGCCCTTCCAAAATGCAGACCTGGTCTTGGTTCTCCCCTGGTACTCCGTACTGTGGCTCTCACCAGCGTCCCTCTCACCTCTGCCCAGCCCACAAGGTCTTCCACCAGGACCCGGGGTAAAGGATACAATGCAGCAGCAGCAGCAGGCTGGGCCAGCAGAGCCCACGCTGCCTTTCTGCCCGGGTTCACCCCTCATCATAGTACCACACGCAGGGCACAGCCTGTGGACCACCCCTGCCCACCTTTCCATCTCACTTCCAGCCACTCTCCTCCCTTCCCCTGCTCCAGCGACGCCTTCTCGTTCCTAGAATGCCCAGGTTCTCAGTGCAGTCTCCCTGCCTTTACACATGTGGCTCTCCCCCACGACAGTGTCCAGCCCCAGCTCTCCCTATTTGTCCTGCCAACTCCTAAGACCCTGATGCTGGAAAAATTGAAGGCAGGAGGAGAAGGGGACGACCGAGGTCGTGGTGGTTGGATGGCATCACTGACTCAATGGACGTGAGTTTGAGCAAGCTCTGGGAGATAGTGAAGGATGGGGAAGCCTGGTGGGCTGCAGTCCATGGGGTCGCAGAGTTGGACACGACTGAGCAACTGAACAACGGCGTGCTTCAAGGACCGTTTCTTGAGTCTGTGCTAGGTAAAGGCACCCTGCCACGTGCTTCCAGGGCGTCCTGTCCTTCCCTGGCTTCCCCATCAGGACTGAAGGAGTGACTGCCAGACCCTTTGGACTTGTCTTTCTGAAGTTCAGTCTCATCACTTCCTTCACCTTTCCACCTGTCACCAAACGTCTTTCTGACCAGTAGCTGTGACCCACCACTCTGCATAAATACCCTGAGCTCTAGCAAAAACCTGGGGCTTCCCAGGCGGTTCAGCTGTAAAGAATCTGCCTGCAAATGCAGAAGACATGGGTTCGATCCTTAAGCTGGAGGGTTCTCTTGGAAGAGGAAATGGCAACCCACTCCAGTATTCTTGCTTGGAAGATTCCATAGACAGAGGAGCCTGGAGGGCTACAGCCCATGGGGTTGAAAAGAGACACAACTGAGCAACTGAGCATGCACACAGTAGCCAAAACCCGCCTCAGGGACTTCCCGGGCAGTCTGTGGTTGAGACTCGATGCTTTCAAAGCAAGGGGTGCAGGTTCAGTCCCTGGTCTGGGAACTAAGATCCCATGTGCCGCACAGCGTGGCCAAAAAATAAACCAAAAGCCATGTCACCTTTCCAGGCCCAACCCAAAAGCCCCGTCTCCAAGATGTCTTCCGTCCAGCTATGGAGATTCCACGTCTCCTTATCATATCTGACCTTGACTGCACCTGTTATTGGGGCCAGGACAAGACGACCCTCCACCACACTTCACGCTCCCTGCGGCCACGGGCTCGGCCCTGCACTTCACCTTCTTCTGGTACTGCCTCCTGAGGTCATGTGACCCCAGCAGCAGCAAAATGAATGAAGCCTGTACCCAGGGCCCTGTGCTCAGGGCCGTGGCCTCTCTTCTTGGCAAAAACGGAAGGCCTGGGCAGGCCAGCTGAGCCAAACTTCCTGACCTCATTCCAGGGACGGCAGCTGCAGCCACAAATTCCAAAAGAGAACAAGTAACATTTAGGAACAGAGGCAATGCTTTTTTTTTCTTTTTACTTATTTAAAAAGGCCTTGGCGGCAGGAATATAGTGTAAAAATCATTGGAAAAACTAAAAGGCATCGATACATATCCGAATATACACTTTGTACATAAATTACATTTCCTTTAGTCTTTCTGAGTGAGGTCCTGATTCAGCACTGAGGTCTAGTAATTCAGAGGTCCCGGGAGTTGCACGTTCAGGCCGGCATAGTCCACCATGTACATTGGCCATTGCTAGAGAGAGGGGGGACAGACAGCCTGGGTTAGGACTCCAGGTGGCTCCGAGAGCCCCCCGGGGACACTTTCTGAAGGACTTTCTCGGATGCTATTTATTTTGAGGCTGTAGGAGGCCCAGAGAGGGGGGGTGTGACCTAAGATCTCATGGTTCACCAGTGATCGTGGGGCCAGGGCTGGAGTTTTCTGACCTGTTCCCACTTGTGTCCCAGGGGCCAACCATGTGGGCAAACGTGGGGAAGAAATTGGGGATCGCTCAGAACAGGTGGCCTGAGCCCCATAAACTCAGCCCCCTCCAGGCCTCAGGCTCCAGAGCAAGCCTTCGTGTCTCTCTGCGTGGCGGGAGGTTTGAGGGACCCTCTGTGAGCACCCTGGCAGGGACAGAGGCAAAGGCTGAACTTCTGTGCTTTTGGGAAGGGGTCCGAGCATAAACAAACCCTAAAGTCATTTTCAACTGGCTTCCAATTATTCTCCCCATTTGGACTTGGGATTCCAAAGCTGATATTTTGAAATCAGAAAGAACCCTTGAATTGTGCCTTTAATGAAGCTTTCCCCTTGAGAGGAGCCATGTGACAGAGCAGGTGGTGCTCTGGAGGTGGGGCGTCCATCCACCACTGACCAGCGTGAGGCCACAGAGTTAATGGGCTTCTGTCCCCGGTTTTCCTCGTCTACGTACTGTGGGTAACACCCATGCCTCGCAGCCCTGTGGCTCAGAGCATGTGATGTGAGCACAGAGATTAGTCTAGCATCCAACTGCCCTGGGAACCCAGGAGTCTGCTCAAGGTCCTATCGAGTGGGAGGAGGTGTCAAGTCCCTTCCCACTCTGAGGCCTCAGCTTGCCCATCTGCATAGTGGGCCTGTGAATTCCTTCCCTGGGGTGCCTGTGAGCACCTGATGAGAGGAGAGGTGGACTAGCTCATGGGTGGGGCAGGCAGGTGAGTCTGCAGACCCTGCTCAGCGCCCAGCGTCTCCCTGCACCCTGGACCCACGCCCCAGCATAGACGACCCTGCCCGAGTGCCAGCTGAAAGCCAGAGGGAAGAGCGGTCAGGTCATGTTCTGCGCAACTTTACCACGAGTGAGATCTGGTTGGTGGATGCTACCGACTCCGGGTTAGAGGAGGAGGAGGAGGAAGACGAGGAGGAGGAGGAGGAGACGGAGTTTCCTTCGGAGACCCGCTTTCTCTTGCGCTTGGGAATGCTGCTGTCTTTGGCTGGTGGGAGAAAGGGTCGCTGATGCCGGGTGCCAGGGCCACTGCGTCTCGGCTTCCTGACCTCTCCTTGGAGAAGGCCTTATTGGCAGGTTTGAAGTCCCCTTCTCAGCACTCAAGGCTCCTGATCCCCCAGCAGCTGAGGCCCATCTTCGCAGCCGCCTTCCCTGAGCAGCCTCCACGCCCGACTTGTCCACCCTCCTCCTCCCGCCCACTGTCTGCTTTGCTGACACTATGGCCTCCTCCTCCAGGGAGGCTTCCCCAGCAGGCTCAGCTCAGGCTCAGGGTTTACTTATACCCTTCCCGGACCAGGTAGAGTCCAAGGTCCCGGCTCCCCAGAACTCGCAGACTCAGAGCCATACAGCCTTGGGTCTCAGGGAGAGCCACGTAATGGCCTTGTACCTTCAGTTTTGTCACAGGTAAAATGGGAGTGAGATTCTGCAGGTTTGCTGGGAGCGTCTCATGAGATAATGTACCTGGTCCCCAGTAAATATTCAGCAACTGAGAACTGTTATCAGTATGGTTGCTACTGTTACCGCCGCCGTGTGATGCCCCAGATCTGACAATGCTGTGGCAAATGACAGGTCACAGGCCCTGGTGGACAGGCAGCGTCCCAGTGGAGAGAAAGCCTGGTTTAGAGCCAGAAGCCCGAAGTTCAGACTCCACAGCTGCCACTTACTAGCTGTGTGACCCTTGAAAAATGATGAACCTCTCTGAGCCAAAAGGGGAAAACTGTATGATAAGAGACTCAAAGGAGATTGAGTATGAAGGAACCCAGTACTAAGCCCAGCGCAGAGCAGGACCAGCACGGGTTGTGCTGTTACTGAATCCAATTCGTGTGATTATGAAAGACTTAGCAAAAAGATTTGCAGCTATGTGTGGGGCACTTCCCTGATGGGCCAGGGGTTAAGAATCCGCCTGACAATGCAGGGGACACAGGTTCGACCCCTGGTCTGGGAAGATTCCACATGCTGAGGGGCAATGAAGCCCGTGTGTCTGCACACCCCAGAGCCTGTGCTCCTCAACAAGAGAAGCCACCGTGATGAGGAGCCCTCGGACCGCAACCAAGAGGAGCCCCTGCTCGCCACAACTAGGGAAAGCCCGCCCATAGCAATGAAGGCCTAGTGCAGCCAAAAATTAAAAAAATTAAGATTTGCAGCTGTGTATTGGGAACTTCCCTGGTGGTCCAGTGTCAGGACGCCACACTTCCACTGTAGGAGCTAAAAGTTGCACCCCTGGTCAGGGAACTAAGATCTCCCTGCACGGTGTGGCTCTCCCTAAATATTTGCGGCTGTGTGCTGCGTAAGTGGAGATTTGGGCTTGACTGAGTGGATACAGCTTACTGACACAGCCCACGGAACGGTCTTAATGACACGGATGAGGGCATGCTGGGCCTGGGTGGGCAACTGTCTAGCTGGTGAAGCAAAGCCAGAGGCTGGGGTCTGGATGCGGTATGAGTGGAGATCCTGGGAAATAGAAGACTGTGGAGGCAGAAGGAACCCAGGCTGTGAGCCAGGGAGGAGGGATTTTTGCAGGAGGCTCCATGTGCAGACAACTCAGAGGTGCTCACCCCGGGCTGTGGCCACCATGGGGGTCACTGTAAGACCCTAAAGATGGCCATGGTCCGGGGGGTGGATATGTCTCTGATAAAGTGTTAGTTGCTCAGTCGTGTCTGATTCTTTGCGATCCCATGGACTGCAGCCCACCAGGCTCCTCCATACATGGGGATTCTCCAGGCAAGAATACTGGAGTGGGTAGCCATTCCCTTCTCCAGGAGATCTTCCAGGCCCAGGGATCGAACCCAGGTCTCCTGCATTGGTGGGCGGATTTTTTTTTTTACCATCTGAACCACCAGGGAAGCCCGTAAGTCTCTGATAATTTGTCCCAAACTCTCCTCCTGGAGGCCTCCATGGGACCTTCTGCATGTTCGCCTCTGACTTGGGAGCAGCTCCCAAACCTAGTCACCTCCCTATCCCATACCATGCCCTTGGCATCAGCATGCTAGAAGGCTGTGGCATTCCAGGGGAACCCTGACCATTTGGAGTTAGGACCTTAAGTCTCAGGCTGGGGTGGGGTAGCCTCGTTGAATCCTGTCACTGTCCCCACTGAACAGCCACGTTGGGGCCTACAGTCCACGGTGGCCTGTGGTTCAGATGGATGGTCAGCACACCAGGCTTGAGGAGGCCACCAGCTCACTGTGTGGCCTTGCTAAGTCCTTCCCCTCCCTGGGCCTCAGTTTCCCAGCTGTACCATGAGAGGTGGGACTAGATCAGCATTGTTGTTTTTTGGCCGTGGCATGTGGCCTGTGCGATCTTAGTTCCCCAACCAGGGATTGAACCTGGACCCTCAGTAGTGAGAGTGCAAAGTCCTAACCGCTGGACTGCTGGGGAATTCCCTGTAAATCAGTGTTCTTAATCAGAGGTGCACCCTCCAATCCCTGGGCTCCAGCCTCTCGAGTCCTGTGACACACCTGCTTGATCAGAATCCCAGACCCTGAAAGGTTCTAGAAGACTAGGGTCTAGTGCAGGTGTTGCCCTGAAAATGCAGGCAGAGTCCAGGGGCCCAGCCAGTCTTGGGCAGCGCCCCGCTGCCTCACCCCTGCAGGGCATAGGTCACCCCCTCTCCCCAGCCCAGGGGGCTTCCCCATCCTACCTGACGCCCCCTCCTGCTGGCTCCTGCCTGTGCCTCCTTCTCTCTAGCTGATCTGCCAGGCTCAGCTCTCCATGGCAGGGCTTCTCTGAAGGGCACCTGCAGGCTTCCTGGGACCTTCTGGGGATACTGGCCTTGCAGAAGGTCTCAGCCTTCCTGGGGAAGTTCCAGGCAGGATGACTACACTCTCCTCTATGGCGTGCCCCCGGGCCCAGCTGTGTCTGGTCCCCGAGAAGCAGAAGGGTGGCCTCTTTAGCCTCTGACTCACCTGGCACCTTGGCGTCACTGCAGATTTCTGCAAAAGGTCTGAAAAAGAGAAATGAGGTGGCAGTCAGAACACCAGGTTGCCCCTCCCCCTCCTCACCTGCTCCCTGAATGTGGGCGACATTGTGAGATGAAGAGGCCGTCACCGATGCTGGAACGTTAGCCAGGAAAGACCTGGATGGAAGCGGTCAGCGTCCCCGCCCAGAGCAGGCGGGGTGATGGCAAGCCTGGCACCGTCAGTGCCGAGCCACGTAGGTCGCCCCTCTGACGTTTCCTCTAGAAAGCGAGGGTGTCGTCTGACCAAGTGATCTGCAGTGTGTGCCTACATTTATGTAAATGGATATACGAGATTTTTAAAATATATCTTTTTTTAAAAAAGGAAGCTGGATTCTTTTTTTTTTCTTTTAATGTTTATTTTTATTTATTTAGTTTTGGCTGTGCTGGGTCTTCGTTGCTCTCTCTAGCTGCGGCAAGTGGGGGCTACTCTCCAGCTGCAGCTCCAGGGCTTCTCACTGTGGTGGCTTCTCTTGTTTCAAAGCATAGGCTCTAGGGCACGCGGGCTTCAGTACTTGTGGCTCCCAGGCTCGAGAGCACAAGCTGAGCAGTTGTGGCACACGGGCTTAGCTGCTGCGCGGCGTGTGGGATCTTCCTGGATCGGAGATTGACTCTTGTCTCCAGGGAAGCCCTACTATGTCTTTTACTTTTTATTTTAATGATTATGTTACTTGCAGCATTATTATAAGTACCCCCCAAAATTAGATGTAATCTAATTTACATATATATGAAACTCCAGTACTTTGGCCACCTCATGCGAAGAGTTGACTCATTGGAAAAGACTCTGATGCTGGGAGGGATTGGGGACAGGAGGAGAAGGGGACGACAGAGGATGAGATGGCTGGATGGCATCACCGACTCGATGGACGTGAGTCTGAGTGAACTCGGGAGATGGTGATGGACAGGGAGGCCTGGCGTGGTGCAGTTCATGTGGTCGTAGAGTCGGACACGACTGAGTGACTGAACTGAACTGATATATATATATATACACACACACACACACACACACACACATATATATACATATATATACAATGGGCATTAAAAGAAAAAAAGTGGAAACATGGAAGGAAAACCCCAGAATGTCTTCTCTCTGGGAGGTACACCTATTTGGGGTGGGTGGGCATTTTCTCCTATTTTCCAGAAGTTACTTCAGGGGGTGAACATACATGGGAAGGGAGGGAAACCTCTACTTTTGAGGCCCCGCTGAATAATGTGGGGCTTCACTTGTGGCTCAGCTGGTAAAGAATCCGCCTGCAATGCAGGAGACCTGGGTTCCATCCTTGGGTTGGGAAGATCCCCCAGAGAAGGGGAAGGCTACCCACTCCAGTATTCTGGCCTGGAGAATTCCATGGACTATACAGTCCATGGGGTCACAAAGAGTCAGACATGACTGAGTGAATTTCACTTTCACTGAATAATGTGATTTCTCCCCACAGATCAACAGATACTTTATTGCATCTTTAAAATATCAGGAGTCCAAACAATCCTCTGGCATATTGCTATTTCTGTGGCTGGACAACTCAGATCAATTGGATACAATTTTTTTGACACAATTATTTTACTTTATATTATTTTATTAAAAAAATTTTTTTTGGCTGCCCCCCTCCCCCCCAAAAAAGTTGTATTTTTTAAATAAAAAAGCCACAATACGTGTGGCCTATGGAATCTTAGCTCCCTGACCAGGGATCAAACCCAGGCCACTGCAGGGAAAACGCTGAGTCCTAATCACTGAACCGCAGGAGGGCTGAGACTGCGCTTCCACTGCGGGCAGTGTGGGTTTGATCCCTGGTCAGGGAACTAGATCCCGTATGCTGAAACTAAGCACAAGGACTTCAGCTACTGAGCCCGGGAGCTGCAGTGAAGACCCAGCATAGCCAAAATAAATGAATGGGTGAATAAATAAATAAAAATTTAAAATAAAAATAGAAGAGAAAGTCAAAGAAATGCACCACCAGTGTTAACTCTAAATAGGTGGGTTATGGGTTATCTTCCTTCCTTCTACCTTTTTGTATTTTCCAAGTTTGCTGTGTGTATTGTTTTTAAATCTGAAAAATAATCAAATAAACTACTGTATTTAAAAAAGTATACAGTAAAATACAGACAGTGGCTATTTCTAGGGTTGGGGGTACTGAATTACTGTTTACTAAATACAGTAAAACAGGTAAAAATGAGTGGCATAGTAAAAAAAAATCAAATTTAATTAAAATTGAAAAAAGAAATACCTATGAATGCTGAGGCCATGTGTTTCAGTTGAAAGGGGTAGGAATCAGGACATCTGGCACTATAGCCTAAGTGCTTGTGTCCCCGAAGAATTCAAATGTTAAAGAAAACCTAATGCCCAGTGTGATGATATTTGTTGGTGGCGCCTTTGAGAAGTGATTAGATATGGAGGGTGGAGCCCTCATGAACAGGATTAGTGCCCTTATATAAGAGGTCCCAGATTGCTCCCTCATCCCTTCCACCCTGTGAAGGGATCCAGACAGCACCCTCCTTCCCCCACTCACAAGTGAGAAGACGCTCACTTGTGAACCAGGAAGAGCCTCACCAGGGACCAAATCTGCTGACACGTTGATCTTGCATTTCTCTGCCTCCATAATAATGAGAAATAAAGTTCTGTTGTTTAAGCCTCCTGGTCCACGGTACTCTGTTACAGCAGCCTGCACAGACTAAGCTGTCTGGGTCTGGAGCCCAGCTGACCCACTGTGACTTACACTGTCCCTTTCTCACTCTGATACCTGTTTCCTCGTCTTTTAAGAGGAGACTGCTGGGGCTTCCCTGGCAGTCCAGTGATTAGGACGTGGCCTTCCAGTGCAACAGGTGCGGGTTCAAGCCCTTGTCAAAGGAGTTAAGATCCCAAACACCTCGAGGCCAAAAAACCAAACCATAAAACAGAAGCAATACTGTAACAAATTTAATAAAGACTTTAAAAATGGTCCACATCAAAAAAAAAAAAGATGAAAGACAGCTAGGCTGTCTACCTGATTCTGTGCAAGTGAGAGTTTCCTCTCTCTCCTTTTCTTGCTGTTTCTGTTTTGGACTCCTGGCTGGGCCAGCTCTGGGGGTTCCCCTCCCAGATTCAGACAGCATCCTCCCTTCCCCACGCCCCCCCACACCCCCTGCAGCAGGTGCTGGGGGCACTCACTGGAGCTGGTTGATGATGACCATGCGGACATGCTCGCGGGCCTTCAGGATCTTCTCCAGCCGGTGGATGTCATATGTGTTGGGGTTCCGGAAAGGGATGTCATCAGGCAGGCCCGTGACCTCAACGGCGTCTGGGCTGTCCCGGATCAGTTTGTAAGGGACCAGCACGGGCCGGTTCAGGCCCAGAGCCTCACCTAGAGCGCACAGGGGGTCAGGGTGAGGGAAGATTCCCCGGTCTAAGGCGAGCTCTCTGGGGAAGGGCTGGGACCCAGCATGGCCCACTCGGTAGCCACTGTACCCCAGAGAGTGTGTAAGTCAACACAAATACCACTGGTTTGTTTCTTTTTTTTTAACCCAATTAGCAAAACTAAAAATCCAGGGGTGGGGGATGAGGAGGGAAGGATTGGGAGTTCGGGATTAGCAGGTACAAGCTATTATATATATATACATATAGGATGGATAAACACCAAAGTCCTACTGAATAGCACAGGAAACTGTATTTAATATCCTGTGATAAACCAGAATGGAAAAGAATATGAAAAAGTATATATATATATTTATAAAACTGAGTCACCTTGCTGTACAGCAGAAATTAACACAGCATTGTAAATCAACTATACTTCAATAAATTAAAAAAAAAAAAAAATCCAAGGAATTCCCTGGAGGTCCAGTGGTTAGGACTGCTTGCTTCCACTGCAGGGGGCATGGGTTTGATCCCTGCTTGGGGAACTAAGATCCTGCAAGGCCAAAAAAAATATATAGATAGATGTAAAATCTACTCCTGTTGTGTTAGAAAAAATAAAAGACCTTACTTAGGTATTTATGGACAAAATGATGAGATGTCTTAGGTTTGTTTTAAAGTACTAAAGCTATCAAACCATGCCTATGGAATTCTGTCCATGGGATTCGTTATGGAGAATACTGGAATTCTCTATGGAGAATTCTCTAAGGAGAATTCTCTAAGCAAGAATACTGGAGTGGATTGCCATGCCCTCCACCAGGGGATCTTCCCAACCTAGGGACTGAACCTAAGTCCCCTGCATTGGCAGGTGGGTTCTTTACCACTAGCACCAACTCGGGAAGCCCAATGAATTGGGCTTAGATATAAGATTGGCTAAATGTCAATAAACACAGAAGCCAGGTCTGTGGATTACACGGTGGGTCACTGAGTCATTCTCTCTGCTTTGAAAGCTGATTTCAAAATAAAAAGTGAAAAAGCCACAGCAAACCACACAGCAGAGTCGCTTCCTGTTACTCTCAAAACGAAACCCCAAGTCCTGGCCTGCCCGCCTCTCTGCACTCATCGAGAACCTCTCCCCCCGGCACCTTTCCACTCCTGGCCCACCTGCCTTCTCACTGCTCCGCAGTCACTGAGCTGTCCCTACGCCTGGCAAGCATCCCTGTTTGTCCCCCCTGACATGCAAGTTCCTGCTCAAACGTCCCTTCTTCCAAGGAGCTTTCTTGTTCACTGATCCAGCCATGGCTATGCTCCCATTACCCCTGCCTCCTCATCACACGTCTACACTTTCCTGTTTTCCTTTGTCACTCTGAAATTCTTAAAAAAAAAATTGTCTTCTCTCAACTACAATACAAAGTAGATAATACTGCTAAATTCATCACAAACAAAACATATACAGAGCTACCCAAGAGGCAAAAGGTGCAAGCAACAGGTGTCTTTCAGTGGATGAGTGGACAGAAAATCTAATACACACACTGCTGCTGCTGCTGGGTCGCTTCAGTCGTATCCGACTCTGTGAGACCCCACAGAGGGCACATACTAGGGAATCTTATTCAGCCTTTAAGAGGAAGGAAATTCTGACACAAGCTGCAACATGGATGAACCAAAAACACTATATCTTTTCACTTATACGAGGTATGAGAGTGCTCAAATTCATAGAAACAGAAAGTAGGAGGGGAAAACGGTGAGCTGTTATTTAATGGGTGTGAGTTTCAGTTTTGCAAAATAAAAAAGTGGTGGAAAAAAAAACTGTATACAGAGCACCTAGTGTTGCCTGACACTCAGTAATCTAGAAACTGCTCCACTGGTGGTGGCTGTATTATCAACTGTGCCATCCTGGGTTCTTCCCTGGCACCTGGATGCCTTCTGCAGGGGACTTGGCACTTGGCATCTATTCCATGGCCAGTTCCCTCCCCACACTGAGCCCCCCTGATGGCGGGATCAGACTCCTTCCTCTAGATTCTCAGGGCTGAGTGTGTGCCGGGCAGACAAGCATCTGCGTGGAGAGGCGCTTGGCTGTGGCCCACGGCCTCTGCCACACAGCCCAGCCCCAGAGGCTGACCACTGTCCCAGCTGTGTGTGCCACTGACTGTTTCCTTTCCCCCGCCGCTTTCTTGGTTAGGGGGGAGAATGAGGAGTCAGCTCCCATCAGTCACAGTGCAACTATGTCCCCAGGGAGCAGACAGGCCAGCTGGGGACAACTGGAGGCCAGGCTGGCTGCAGAGGAAGGGGGTCCCCCAAGGAAGGCTGCCCCGCAGCCCTGCCCTCCCTCCCTCGCGAGGCACTGACCGTATTTCTCGTTGAAGAGCTCCTTCACCTGCTCCCGGAGGATCACCTTCTCCCCGAGCCTGTTGGCATCATCTTCGTCTACGAGAGGAAGGCAAGGGGGCGTGAGGGTCCCCACGGGCTCGGCCCCGGGACCTGCTCCTTCTCCCACGTGGCGGTCCAGACCCGCGCTGGGTGGCACAGACTCTCCAGGGCCTGCCCGCTCCCCTGCAGTCTGTCGCTGGCCTCAGCCATCTGTCCGTACGTCCATTCACCCATCTGTCCATACATCCATCCACCCATCCCACATTCTCTGAACAGCTTCCCCAGCGCAAGCCCTGCATCAGGCACGCAGCACCCTGAGGAGAAGGAGGCCAGGAGCCTCCTCCCAGGGACTCACAGCCTAGTGGGGGTGACAGCCAGGCCGCGCGCCCACCCAGAAGTGTGACCGGGGACACCCCCGAGGAGATGGGAGAGGGGGCATGTTCAAGGGGGGAGGGGTCTCTTGGAAGGCAGGATGGAGTGCGGGTGGGGGAAGACACCCCAGGTGTAGGATCAGCCCCCTGCACGGGCATCGAAAGGTGAAAGGTCAGTGTGCTGTGGCTGTNATTTCACTTTCACTGAATAATGTGATTTCTCTCCACAGATCAACAGATACTTTATTGCATCTTTAAAATATCACGAGTCCAAACAATCCTCTGGCATATTGCTATTTCTGTGGCTGGACAACTCAGATCAATTGGATACAATTTTTTTGACACAATTATTTTACTTTATATTATTTTATTAAAAAAATTTTTTTTGGCTGCCCCCCTCCCCCCCAAAAAAGTTGTATTTTTTAAATAAAAAAGCCACAATACGTGTGGCCTATGGAATCTTAGCTCCCTGACCAGGGATCAAACCCAGGCCACTGCAGGGAAAACGCTGAGTCCTAATCACTGAACCGCAGGAGGGCTGAGACTGCGCTTCCACTGCGGGCAGTGTGGGTTTGATCCCTGGTCAGGGAACTAGATCCCGTATGCTGAAACTAAGCACAAGGACTTCAGCTACTGAGCCCGGGAGCTGCAGTGAAGACCCAGCATAGCCAAAATAAATGAATGGGTGAATAAATAAATAAAAATTTAAAATAAAAATAGAAGAGAAAGTCAAAGAAATGCACCACCAGTGTTAACTCTAAATAGGTGGGTTATGGGTTATCTTCCTTCCTTCTACCTTTTTGTATTTTCCAAGTTTGCTGTGTGTATTGTTTTTAAATCTGAAAAATAATCAAATAAACTACTGTATTTAAAAAAGTATACAGTAAAATACAGACAGTGGCTATTTCTAGGGTTGGGGGTACTGAATTACTGTTTACTAAATACAGTAAAACAGGTAAAAATGAGTGGCATAGTAAAAAAAAATCAAATTTAATTAAAATTGAAAAAAGAAATACCTATGAATGCTGAGGCCATGTGTTTCAGTTGAAAGGGGTAGGAATCAGGACATCTGGCACTATAGCCTAAGTGCTTGTGTCCCCGAAGAATTCAAATGTTAAAGAAAACCTAATGCCCAGTGTGATGATATTTGTTGGTGGCGCCTTTGAGAAGTGATTAGATATGGAGGGTGGAGCCCTCATGAACAGGATTAGTGCCCTTATATAAGAGGTCCCAGATTGCTCCCTCATCCCTTCCACCCTGTGAAGGGATCCAGACAGCACCCTCCTTCCCCCACTCACAAGTGAGAAGACGCTCACTTGTGAACCAGGAAGAGCCTCACCAGGGACCAAATCTGCTGACACGTTGATCTTGCATTTCTCTGCCTCCATAATAATGAGAAATAAAGTTCTGTTGTTTAAGCCTCCTGGTCCACGGTACTCTGTTACAGCAGCCTGCACAGACTAAGCTGTCTGGGTCTGGAGCCCAGCTGACCCACTGTGACTTACACTGTCCCTTTCTCACTCTGATACCTGTTTCCTCGTCTTTTAAGAGGAGACTGCTGGGGCTTCCCTGGCAGTCCAGTGATTAGGACGTGGCCTTCCAGTGCAACAGGTGCGGGTTCAAGCCCTTGTCAAAGGAGTTAAGATCCCAAACACCTCGAGGCCAAAAAACCAAACCATAAAACAGAAGCAATACTGTAACAAATTTAATAAAGACTTTAAAAATGGTCCACATCAAAAAAAAAAAAAGATGAAAGACAGCTAGGCTGTCTACCTGATTCTGTGCAAGTGAGAGTTTCCTCTCTCTCCTTTTCTTGCTGTTTCTGTTTTGGACTCCTGGCTGGGCCAGCTCTGGGGGTTCCCCTCCCAGATTCAGACAGCATCCTCCCTTCCCCACGCCCCCCCACACCCCCTGCAGCAGGTGCTGGGGGCACTCACTGGAGCTGGTTGATGATGACCATGCGGACATGCTCGCGGGCCTTCAGGATCTTCTCCAGCCGGTGGATGTCATATGTGTTGGGGTTCCGGAAAGGGATGTCATCAGGCAGGCCCGTGACCTCAACGGCGTCTGGGCTGTCCCGGATCAGTTTGTAAGGGACCAGCACGGGCCGGTTCAGGCCCAGAGCCTCACCTAGAGCGCACAGGGGGTCAGGGTGAGGGAAGATTCCCCGGTCTAAGGCGAGCTCTCTGGGGAAGGGCTGGGACCCAGCATGGCCCACTCGGTAGCCACTGTACCCCAGAGAGTGTGTAAGTCAACACAAATACCACTGGTTTGTTTCTTTTTTTTTAACCCAATTAGCAAAACTAAAAATCCAGGGGTGGGGGATGAGGAGGGAAGGATTGGGAGTTCGGGATTAGCAGGTACAAGCTATTATATATATATACATATAGGATGGATAAACACCAAAGTCCTACTGAATAGCACAGGAAACTGTATTTAATATCCTGTGATAAACCAGAATGGAAAAGAATATGAAAAAGTATATATATATATTTATAAAACTGAGTCACCTTACTGTACAGCAGAAATTAACACAGCATTGTAAATCAACTATACTTCAATAAATTAAAAAAAAAAAAAAAATCCAAGGAATTCCCTGGAGGTCCAGTGGTTAGGACTGCTTGCTTCCACTGCAGGGGGCATGGGTTTGATCCCTGCTTGGGGAACTAAGATCCTGCAAGGCCAAAAAAAATATATAGATAGATGTAAAATCTACTCCTGTTGTGTTAGAAAAAATAAAAGACCTTACTTAGGTATTTATGGACAAAATGATGAGATGTCTTAGGTTTGTTTTAAAGTACTAAAGCTATCAAACCATGCCTATGGAATTCTGTCCATGGGATTCGTTATGGAGAATACTGGAATTCTCTATGGAGAATTCTCTAAGGAGAATTCTCTAAGCAAGAATACTGGAGTGGATTGCCATGCCCTCCACCAGGGGATCTTCCCAACCTAGGGACTGAACCTAAGTCCCCTGCATTGGCAGGTGGGTTCTTTACCACTAGCACCAACTCGGGAAGCCCAATGAATTGGGCTTAGATATAAGATTGGCTAAATGTCAATAAACACAGAAGCCAGGTCTGTGGATTACACGGTGGGTCACTGAGTCATTCTCTCTGCTTTGAAAGCTGATTTCAAAATAAAAAGTGAAAAAGCCACAGCAAACCACACAGCAGAGTCGCTTCCTGTTACTCTCAAAACGAAACCCCAAGTCCTGGCCTGCCCGCCTCTCTGCACTCATCGAGAACCTCTCCCCCCGGCACCTTTCCACTCCTGGCCCACCTGCCTTCTCACTGCTCCGCAGTCACTGAGCTGTCCCTACGCCTGGCAAGCATCCCTGTTTGTCCCCCCTGACATGCAAGTTCCTGCTCAAACGTCCCTTCTTCCAAGGAGCTTTCTTGTTCACTGATCCAGCCATGGCTATGCTCCCATTACCCCTGCCTCCTCATCACACGTCTACACTTTCCTGTTTTCCTTTGTCACTCTGAAATTCTTAAAAAAAAAATTGTCTTCTCTCAACTACAATACAAAGTAGATAATACTGCTAAATTCATCACAAACAAAACATATACAGAGCTACCCAAGAGGCAAAAGGTGCAAGCAACAGGTGTCTTTCAGTGGATGAGTGGACAGAAAATCTAATACACACACTGCTGCTGCTGCTGGGTCGCTTCAGTCGTATCCGACTCTGTGAGACCCCACAGAGGGCACATACTAGGGAATCTTATTCAGCCTTTAAGAGGAAGGAAATTCTGACACAAGCTGCAACATGGATGAACCAAAAACACTATATCTTTTCACTTATACGAGGTATGAGAGTGCTCAAATTCATAGAAACAGAAAGTAGGAGGGGAAAACGGTGAGCTGTTATTTAATGGGTGTGAGTTTCAGTTTTGCAAAATAAAAAAGTGGTGGAAAAAAAAACTGTATACAGAGCACCTAGTGTTGCCTGACACTCAGTAATCTAGAAACTGCTCCACTGGTGGTGGCTGTATTATCAACTGTGCCATCCTGGGTTCTTCCCTGGCACCTGGATGCCTTCTGCAGGGGACTTGGCACTTGGCATCTATTCCATGGCCAGTTCCCTCCCCACACTGAGCCCCCCTGATGGCGGGATCAGACTCCTTCCTCTAGATTCTCAGGGCTGAGTGTGTGCCGGGCAGACAAGCATCTGCGTGGAGAGGCGCTTGGCTGTGGCCCACGGCCTCTGCCACACAGCCCAGCCCCAGAGGCTGACCACTGTCCCAGCTGTGTGTGCCACTGACTGTTTCCTTTCCCCCGCCGCTTTCTTGGTTAGGGGGGAGAATGAGGAGTCAGCTCCCATCAGTCACAGTGCAACTATGTCCCCAGGGAGCAGACAGGCCAGCTGGGGACAACTGGAGGCCAGGCTGGCTGCAGAGGAAGGGGGTCCCCCAAGGAAGGCTGCCCCGCAGCCCTGCCCTCCCTCCCTCGCGAGGCACTGACCGTATTTCTCGTTGAAGAGCTCCTTCACCTGCTCCCGGAGGATCACCTTCTCCCCGAGCCTGTTGGCATCATCTTCGTCTACGAGAGGAAGGCAAGGGGGCGTGAGGGTCCCCACGGGCTCGGCCCCGGGACCTGCTCCTTCTCCCACGTGGCGGTCCAGACCCGCGCTGGGTGGCACAGACTCTCCAGGGCCTGCCCGCTCCCCTGCAGTCTGTCGCTGGCCTCAGCCATCTGTCCGTACGTCCATTCACCCATCTGTCCATACATCCATCCACCCATCCCACATTCTCTGAACAGCTTCCCCAGCGCAAGCCCTGCATCAGGCACGCAGCACCCTGAGGAGAAGGAGGCCAGGAGCCTCCTCCCAGGGACTCACAGCCTAGTGGGGGTGACAGCCAGGCCGCGCGCCCACCCAGAAGTGTGACCGGGGACACCCCCGAGGAGATGGGAGAGGGGGCATGTTCAAGGGGGGAGGGGTCTCTTGGAAGGCAGGATGGAGTGCGGGTGGGGGAAGACACCCCAGGTGTAGGATCAGCCCCCTGCACGGGCATCGAAAGGTGAAAGGTCAGTGTGCTGTGGCTGTGCTGAAGCACGGGGTGGGGCCAGGGGAAGGGGATGGGGCTGTCTCTTATACACATCTCCTTCAGGATCTTCTCCAGCCGGTGGATGTCATATGTGTTGGGGTTCCGGAAAGGGATGTCATCAGGCAGGCCCGTGACCTCAACGGCGTCTGGGCTGTCCCGGATCAGTTTGTAAGGGACCAGCACGGGCCGGTTCAGGCCCAGAGCCTCACCTAGAGCGCACAGGGGGTCAGGGTGAGGGAAGATTCCCCGGTCTAAGGCGAGCTCTCTGGGGAAGGGCTGGGACCCAGCATGGCCCACTCGGTAGCCACTGTACCCCAGAGAGTGTGTAAGTCAACACAAATACCACTGGTTTGTTTCTTTTTTTTTAACCCAATTAGCAAAACTAAAAATCCAGGGGTGGGGGATGAGGAGGGAAGGATTGGGAGTTCGGGATTAGCAGGTACAAGCTATTATATATATATACATATAGGATGGATAAACACCAAAGTCCTACTGAATAGCACAGGAAACTGTATTTAATATCCTGTGATAAACCAGAATGGAAAAGAATATGAAAAAGTATATATATATATTTATAAAACTGAGTCACCTTGCTGTACAGCAGAAATTAACACAGCATTGTAAATCAACTATACTTCAATAAATTAAAAAAAAAAAAAAATCCAAGGAATTCCCTGGAGGTCCAGTGGTTAGGACTGCTTGCTTCCACTGCAGGGGGCATGGGTTTGATCCCTGCTTGGGGAACTAAGATCCTGCAAGGCCAAAAAAAATATATAGATAGATGTAAAATCTACTCCTGTTGTGTTAGAAAAAATAAAAGACCTTACTTAGGTATTTATGGACAAAATGATGAGATGTCTTAGGTTTGTTTTAAAGTACTAAAGCTATCAAACCATGCCTATGGAATTCTGTCC
>SJYT01014450.1:0-12604 GCA_006410635.1 Cephalophus harveyi
CTTTCAGAATTTTCCACAGTTTATTGTGATCCACACAGTCAAAGGCTTTGGTATAGTCAATAAAGCAGAAATAGATGTTATTCTGGAACTCTCTTGCTTTTCCCATGATCCACCAGATGTTGGCAATTTGATCTCTGGTTCCTCTGCCTTTTCTAAAAACAGCTTGAACATCAGGGAGTTCACTGTTCACATATTGCTGAAGCCTGGCTTGGAGAATTTTGAGCATTACTTTATTAGCACATGAGATGAGTGCAATTGTGCGGTAATTGGAGCATTCTTTTGCATTGCCTTTCTTTGGGATTGGAATGAAAACTGACCTTTTCCAGTCCTGTNGCCTTTTCTAAAAACAGCTTGAACATCAGGGAGTTCACTGTTCACATATTGCTGAAGCCTGGCTTGGAGAATTTTGAGCATTACTTTATTAGCACATGAGATGAGTGCAATTGTGCGGTAATTGGAGCATTCTTTTGCATTGCCTTTCTTTGGGATTGGAATGAAAACTGACCTTTTCCAGTCCTGTGGCCACTGCTGAGTTTTCCAAATGTGCTGGCAGATTGAGTGCAGCACTTTCAAAGCATCATCTTTCAGGATTTAAAATAGCTCAACTGGAATGCCATCACCTCCACTAGCTTTGTTTGTAGTGATACTTTCTAAGGCCCACTTGACTTCACATTCCAAGATTTCTGGCTCTAGATTAGTGATCACATCCTCATGACTATCTGGGTCGTGAAGATCTTTTTTGTACAGCTCTTCCATGTATTCTTGGCACTTATTCTTAATATCTTCTGCTTCTGTTAGGTCCATACCATTTCTGTCCTTGATCAAGCCCATATTTGCATGAAATGTTCCCCTGGTATCTCTAATTTTCTTGAAAAGATCTCTAGTCTTTCCCATTCTGTTGTTTTCCTCTAATTTTTTGCATTGATCACTGAAGAAGGCTTTCTTATCTCTTCTTGCTATTCTTTGGAACTCTTCATTCAGATGCTTATATCTTTCCTTTTCTCCTTTGCTTTTTGCCTCTCTTCTTTTCACAGCTATTTGTAAGGCCTCCCCAGACAGCCATTTTGCTTTTTTGCATTTCTTTTCCATGGGGATGGTCTTGATCCCTGTCTCCTGTACAATGTCATGAACCTCATTCCATAGTTCATCAGGCACTCTATCTATCAGATCTAGGACCTTAAATCTATTTCTCCCTTCCACTGCATAATCATAAGGGATTTGATCNCCTTAAATCTATTCCTCACTTCCACTGTATAATCATAAGGGATTTGATTTAGGTCATACCTGAATGGTCTAGTGGTTTTCCCTACTTTCTTCAATTTGAGTCTGAATTTGGCAATAAGGAGTTCATGATCTGAGCCACAGTCAGCTCCCGGCCTTGTTTTTGTTGACTGTATAGAGCTTCTCCATCTTTGGCTGCATAGAATATAATCAATCTGATTTCGGTGTTGACCATCTGGTGATGTCCACGTGTAGAGTCTTCTCTTGTGTTGTTGGAAGAGGGTGTTTGCTATGACCAGTGCATTTTCTTGGCAAAACTCTATTAGTCTTTGCCCAGCTTCATTCTGCATTCCAAGGCCAAATTTGCCTGTTACTCCAGGTGTTTCTTGACTTCCCACTTTAACATTCCAGTCCCCTATAATGAAAAGGACATCTTTTTTGGGTGTTAGTTCTAAAAGGTCTTGTAGGTCTTCATAGAACTGTTCAATTTCAGCTTCTTCAGTGTTACTTGTTGGGGCATAGCCTTGGATAACTGTGATATTGAATGGTTTGCCTGGGAGACGAACAGAGATCATTCTGTCATTTTTTTTGAGATTGCATCCAAGTACTGCATTTCAGACTCTTTTGTTGACCATGATGGCGACTCCATTTCTTCTGAAGGATTCCTCACTGCAGTAGTAGATATAATGGTCATCTGAGTTAAATTCACCCATTCCAGTCCATTTTAGTTCACTGATTGCTAGAATGTCAACGTTCACCCTTGTCATCTCTTGTTTGACCACTTCCAATTTGCCTTGATTCATGGACCTGACATTCCAGGTTCCTATGCAATATTGCTCTTTACAGCATCGGATCTTGCTTCTATCACCAGTCACATCCACAGCTGGGTATTGTTTTTGCTTTGGCTCCATCCCTTCACTCTGTCTGGAGTTATTTCTCCACTGATCTCCAGTAGCATATTGGGCACGTATTGACCTGGGGAGTTCCTCTTTCAGTATCCTATCATTTTGCCTTTTCATACTGTTCATGGGGTTCTCAACGCTAGAATACTGAAGTGGTTTGCCATTCCCTTCTCCAATGGACCACATTCTGTCAGACCTCTCCACCATGACCCGCCCATCTTGGGTTGCCCCGCAGGCATGGCTTGGTTTCATTGAGTTAGACAAGGCTGTGGTCCTAGTGTGATTAGGTTGACTAGTTTTCTGTGAGTATGGTTTCAGCATGTCTGCCCTCTGATACCCTCTTGCAACACCTACCATCTTACTTGGGTTTCTCTTACCTTGGGTGTGGGGTTACTTTACTTTTTATTTGCATATAAAAATACTTTATTATCTTGACAATATGTCAGGTTAAATAGTCTTAAAATTCTCTTTTATAAACATTTATTAATGCTGATTATGATATATATTTTCACATTTTTGACAGAAATCATAATAAGGCAATAATAGTAAGTCAAAGAAAGTAAGGGAGGGCCAAAATGGGTGCAAATAAAACACTTAAGCCAAAGCCAAAAGATATCCTGCAAGTTTCTACTGATGCCAGTAATTTGGAACCTTGAGTTTTAATAATTTATTGGAGAGAAAATGTTTTAATTATCATTAGTGGGGGTGCTGTAACAGCTAATATGACAAGCCAGGGATATTTATAGACTGAAACCCAAAGGAAAAAATAAATTTTAAAAATGTATTTACAGAAAGAGAGGTCCAAATATATTATTCAAAGTGCTACTTAGAAAAAAATTGATAAAACTGAGGAGTGTGGGAAATGTAGAGGACAGATTGAGACAATCAAATATGTATTTAATTGAAGCTTCAGGATGAGACAGAGACAAAAATACAAAGAGATACTGAGGACTTCAAAATCAATGAAATTCATGGCGCCTTGGATTCAATAAGTAAATGGCCTCATTACATGATAAACTAACAAAAGGCATGGATGTGCTGGAGCTAGTTTATTTCATCCCACCAGAGTCATTTGTTAAATGTTCAGGAATTTGCCTACTGATGTTTGAAAGCCTGGTAACTTGAATGGGTCATGATGGAAATATTTATACAATGGAAATCAGCAAACATGACAAGTCACAGCTTTTTATCTGTAAAGTCAGTTTACCAGTATGCCACCAAAAAATCCATACGTTCACCCAACATGTGAAATTTGCTAAACACAAAAGAGGAATGGCATTTTAAAAGTATCCAGACAGAAAGATCATATGATTTTCAAGTATCAGTTTAACTGACAGCAGTCAACAGAGAAGCAACATTGAAACACATAGAACAGTAAAGTATCTTCAAAATGATGCATGAAATAGAATGTTAATTCTGGCAAATCATCATTTAAAAATAGGTCAAAGTGTAGAACACGTTTCAACAACAAAATCTCACTAAATTCTACCTGTAGGATATCTAAGAAGTATGTTCTGAGATGCATGAAAAAATGATGATAAAATAAATAGTTCAAATAGTTGTTATATTTTTAAATTACTGAATAATAAAAATAACAATAACCTGTATTTTTTTAATTTAAAATAACAACACTGCATAAAAATGACATAGTACTTAGGAAAGTATAATTGCATTAAAATATTTTATTTAGAAAAGACATTAAACTTATGGAAAAAGAGCAAATATTGTAAATATATCAAATTTACTGCAATATATAAAATGGTAACAGAAATTTTCCTTGAGGTTGGAAACAGATTTTTAAATTTATGTAAATACATACAGTCCAAATACTCTTGAAGAAGAAAAGAAAGTGAAAGTCACTCAGTCATGTTCAACTCTTTGAGACCCCATGGATTATACAGTCCATGGAATTCTCCAGGCCAGAATACTGGAGTAGGTAGCCTTCCCCTTTCCAGGGGATTTTCCCAATCCAGGGATGAACCCAGGTCCATTTGCATTGCAGGTGGGTTCTTTACCAGCTGATCCACAAGGGGAGCCATATATAAATACATGCTGTACCAGATATTAATACAAAGTAGAAAACTATGATAAATAAGAAAGTGCACTGATGTTGCAGAGATAGACAAGTAGAATAATGAACATGACTAGCACACAGCTATGAAAAATTAATACATGACAGTCAACTTTAGTGGAAAAAGAACTTAAAATTGTATATATGGTACTGAGACCAGTATTTATTCATATTCAGAAGCAATGGAAATCAGTTCCTACTTCACAAAAGTCATCCATATCCAGATATATGAACTCCTAACTGTGAAATAAATTTTAAGAAAATTTATTTACAAATATTTTTAAGACTTAAGATAATCTTTTGGCTGCAAAACACATGTGCCAACCACTAGAGAAAATATAAACACATTTTATCAAGGTAAAATAAATATTAGTTTTCTCTGTTAATTAAATACTTCAGACTAAAAGTCAAACCACAAAAATGAAGAAGATAATAATATATGAAAAAAGAAAAAAAAGGATTCTAACCTAGAATATTTAGAAGCACATAAAAATCGGTAAGAACAAGACCAGAAAGGGGAAAGAGTGGCATTAAACTGTGTATAGAGGCATTTCTCAGGAACACTTTTAACTTGAGTAGTAACCAAAAAAACGAAATTAATATCATAGCAAGATAGTACTACATGATATCAGAGTCACACACACAAAAACTGAAGTTGAGACACTGTTTGTTGTAGATGTGAAGAAATAAGCAAGCTTATTTTAACTATGAGAGTGTAAACTTTTACATCATTTTTAAAAACTATTAGGAAATATAAAGTTTAACAGAAGCAAAATCTGCAATCAATAATCCTCTTCCTCTACATATCCTAGAGAAACACACACACACACACGCACACACACACACACGCACACACACACACACAAGGGTATATACATATATATGAATAAACATACAAATACTTTTAGATGCGTTATTCCTTGTAAAAATTAATGGAAGGAATGCACACTAATGGCAAAATAGATAATAAACTACAGGATTGTCAAAATGAAACATTACTCATCAGTGAAATGAAATACACACAGAAATACAAATTAGCATGAATTAGTCTGCATTAATTTTCTATTTTTACATAAAAATCATCACAACTTTGTGGCTTAAACAACACCTATTTATTATTTCATGATTTCTCTTGGTCAGAAGCCTAGGAGATGTAACTGGGTACTCAGATCCAACTGATTTAAACTCAAGTTGAGGCTAGGGCTGTAGTTCCATCTAGGGTTTGGAATCCTCTTCCAAGATGACTGGTTTTTGACAGAATTCTCTTCCTTCTCATGCTTTCCACAAAACTCCTTATAACTTCAAAATTGCAGTGGAAACTTCGAAATTGCTGTGGTGCATTCACTACTTCTCATGCTTGGCATTTCTCAGTTCTCTGTCCCCATCTCTCTTATTTCAGCCAGAGAAAGTTCTCAGCATTTAAGGGCTCACAGAATTCATTTGGGCCCACTAATAATCCTGATGATCTCTCTACTTTAAGGCCCATAAACTCCATTACATCTGTAGAGTCCCTTTTACCATGAAACATAACATACTCACCAGTTCCAGAGATCTAGGCTATGGACCTCTTTGGGGTGCCATTCTTCTTGTCACACAATCAAAGCTAATTTTGTGCATTATAATTGGCTTCACACAAACTGCAATTCCATTTATGTGCTTGTGTGCTTAGTCGCTCAGTTGTGTCCAACTGTTCAGGACCCCTTGGATTGTAGCCTACCAGGTTCCTCTGTCCAAGGGATTTCTATGCCCCAAAACAGGGAAAGCTAAACAACTGTTATTTTAAATGGCTAGATATATATGTGCTAATACTGCAAAACAAAATAAGGCTATATATCTGTCTAAATTGATAAAAAAATTTACTTTTTTAAGAACATGTGATTAAGAAGGACAGAAAGGTACCTCCAAAGATTTTGGTAATGATAGTCCATTTCTTTAACTGAGTGATGGGAATCATGCTGCTTATTTTCTTCTTCTTTTGAAAAAAAAATGCATTTATTTATTTTTGACTGTGCTGGATCCTTGTTGATACAAGGGCTTTTCTCTCATTGCAGAGAGAAGGGGCCACTCTTTAGTTGCCGTGTTTGTACTTCTCATTGCAGTAGCTTCTCTTGTTGTGGAGCACAGGTTCTAGGACACTCAGGCTTCAGTGCTCGCTGCACCTGGGCCCAGTAGTGGAGGCTCCCAGGCCAAAAAGCACAGGCTCAACAGTTGTGGCACATGAGCTTAGCTGTTCCATGGCATGTGGGATTCTCCCCCATCAGGGATTGAACCTATGTCTCCTGCATTGGCAGGCAAATTCTGTACCACCGAGTCACCAGGAAAACGCTACTATTTTTCTTTAGATGATTATTTGTTGATTTCTTTCATAAACTTATGAACAACTATAATTGTTTGAAATATTTTAATTCAATATTTATGAAAAACTATATATATATATATATAATGGATAATTTCCTTTAAAAACTCCTTTTGAGATGGAAAATAGAAGACTAATAAAATATAATAATAATCTAAATTCTAAAATAATCATTACAAACAAATCAGTAAGTAAAATCCACAAGTAAAACGGGACTAAAGAGCAATTCCATTAATCTATTACTTATATAAGAGTATATGAATAATTCCAATATCTGTCAAGCATCTGAAGAGAATACAAAAGGAGGAAACACTTTCAATCCTTTTATGAGGCATATGTAAGCTTGCTACCAAAACTGACTAGGACAATCTCACTCTGAGGCATGGATAAAAAGTTCTAAACAAAATTATTCAATCTTGAAATCATTTTTATTTAAATTTTAAAAAGAGCATATTGCTCAAGTTGTATTTGTTCAAGGAGTGTGATGAACAATGAAAATCTATTACACTAAATATTTTTATTAAAGTAATCCTGTGGATGTGAACATTTTACCACAAAAATAAAGATTCTAGTACTTAAAATTTCCAATGTTATTGCATGGTGGATCTCTGATTTATTCTAGGATCCAAGATCAATACAATCTATATATTTTTTAAATAATGTAATTTCTTTTATTTTTCGAAGATTCTTTGATATGGACCATTTTAGAGACCTTTATTGAATGTGTTAACAATATTGTTTCTGTTTCATGTTTTGATTTTTGGGGCACCAGGCATGTGACATCTTACCTCCCTGACCAGGGACTGAACCTAGACCCCCTGCACTGGAACGTGAAGGTTTAACCACTGAACCACCAGGGAAGTCCCCTTAATGCATTCTTAATTCTTTCTGGTACAATTTTTCCTCACATGCAATTTACTGATGAAGAAACACACTGGACTCAGCCAAAGTTTTGTTTAACTCGACAAAAATTAAAATTATATTAAATATAAAGTGATGTTTGCCTGAAACAATAACAAACCAAAGAGATTCTAACACCTATAGGTGAAAATATTGAAGAATACAGAAAATGGAACCTAATACCATGGGAGATGATAGTTTGAAAAGCATATCTTAAGAGAAGAGTTTAAGGAAGCCACTCCAGTAATGTTCTATCTGTTCTCAACATAGTCTCAGTGGCCAAAAATATTTTGGGACTTAGTAGTTGAAAAACTAAGTTTTTGCTGTTCCAGACTTAATTCCAAATTCATTCACATTTGTTTATGAAAAAAATTAAATCTTTGTCCCTGAAACTTGAGCCATCTGTGTCTCAGAAAGAGGGAGAATAGAAGTAAAGATAACAAAGAAAGAGGTTTGGCTTCAAGTAGAAACTGAGCATATAAATAATGTCACTTTTTAAGCTTATTTTTTAGGAGAAAAATCACATAAATGTGCTGTGAAATTTTCTATTAATATAACTGCTGCATATGTGCGTGTATATATATATACACACACATATATTTTATATATATATATATAACAAAACTGATAAAATACATGCATAGTTTCAATACAAAAAAATAAAGGTAAAATAAGTTTTAAGACAATCTTAGTGGAATCTTAGACTATTTGGGTTGTAGTTATTAAAGCATTTTTGCTGTGAGTATCTGAATACAATGATGTAGCCAAGACTGCCATAAGGCCTTTCTTTTCTTAAACATGTACATCATTTCTCCATCAAGAAACAGTATCTATTCCTCTCTTTCTCTTTAATCAGAGCTTAGGTAGGGATTTGCTTGGCCAGTTGAATGAGGTCAGTAAGATAATAGTGCTTCAGAACTTAGGGCATCAGAATCTTGCAGTTTCTCTCTGCCCTTCTTGGAAAGCTCACTCTTATATTCCTGACAGGCTGTTTCAGAGGCATGAGTACCGTGGAGAGAATGCGCCTAGAAGCCCCAAGATCACGCTAAGAGGGACAGAGTTCCTACTGAGCCTAACCGTCCAGTCATTCCCATCAAGACACAGGGCAGGAAGGTTAATTTGTCTTTGACCTTTTAGACCACACCAGGCACTGGCTGAATACCACAAAGTGAAGTCAGCTTTTGCTGTCGGGAGCAGAATTGTCCAGCTGAGCTCTGCTCAATTTCCTAACCCATAAAATTATGAAATATAGTAAAGTGATTGTTATTTTAATTCAAAGTTTGTGGATAGTCTGCCACGTAGCAATTAATAACCAAAACAATTACAAAGCAAAACTCATTTGATTTCATAGATATTACAATGCCACATCCAAATGATAAAATTAATGGAACAATATAATGAATTGTATTAGACTCTCAAACCTGCAGCTCCAGCTAATTTGTGGAAGTACTGGGCTGGCCAAAAAGTTGGTTTGGGTTTTTCCATAGCATCTTACAGAAAAACTCAACTTTTTAGCCAACTCAATAGTTTAACACAATGCTGCTGCTAAGTCGCCTCAGTCGTGTCTGACTCTATGCGACCCTACGGACAGCAGCCCACCAAGCTCCTCTGTCCACAGGATTCTCCAGGAAAGAATACTGGAGTGGGGTGCCATTTCCTTCTCCAGTTTAACACAATATCTGAGTGATGTCTTTGTTTTTAATTTTAATACGTAATCATAGTCTGATATAAAATAGTTTCTAGTTCATCAATATTAATTACATATATAAATACCTGACATGTCAGAGATAAAAGCATTAATGTGTCACAATAATTTTATGTTACAGTTTAATTACAAAAAATGGGTTTCCAGTTAATGCACAAAATTTTGCATTTCTATATTCATTTATTTATTCATAATACAGTCATTTATTCTCTATTGGGACCCTGACTCTTCAGAATTTCATAAAACTTGAGACATTCAGTATATAGAACTGTCAATTGCTTCAAGTAGTGTTATAAATGAGAATGTATATTTCAGATGAAACTATTTTTGACCTTTGTTTGCTGGCTGAAGTCATAAAGCCCTGAAACTTTCCTGGGGAAGGAACAGATCAATGTGATCATCATTAACAAGAGTAAGTAAGTCGTCTTTGTTTGTTGCTCAGTCCCTAAGTCATGTCTAACTCTTTTCCAATCACAAGGACTACAGCCCACCAAGCTCCTCTGTCCATGTGACTTATCAGGCAAGAATACTGGAGTGGGTAACTATCTCCTTTTCCAGGATCTTCCTGACCCACGGATCAAAACTGTCTCCTGCATTGGCAGGCGGATTCTTTACCACTGAGCTAGCAGGGAAGTCCATAAGTCACCTTACAGGTTCAAAATAAATTCATGTCAGAATTAAGGTGAAAATAACAATGAAATAAGGTAGATTATTAATTTGCCCAGTAAGAAATGTGTGAGAAGTCGGATTTTGCATATCCATTTTACTATGGGGAGGTCCACTCAGCTTACTACTTCTGAATCTTTCACCCAAAGAGCTGTTGCTCTCACTAACTGAGATTATTATGTGACTAAAATATCAAAAGTACAGTAACTCTGGTTTTCCATCTCAGCCCTGCCTCTTACTATCCAAGAGAAAATGGGCAGGTTATCCAATCACTTAGGGTCAAGTTTGCTCATCTGTGAAACGGAGATGATAAAAGCCTCATAAGTAGTGTTGTGGATGACTCAAGACTATCCATTTAAAGCAATTAGAACAGAGCTGCAGTCATAAGATACACTCAATAAACTTTAGGTAGTATAACAGACATTTGCTTTTACTCTGTAGTCAGTTTTTAGGTTTTGCTTTTATTTTTTTTGAAATTTTGCTTTTGTATTATTAAAGGCAGAAGTAAGACATGATCTAAAACAATCAGTAGACCTATAAATAAAGGGGGCAGATAAGGAAGATGTTAAGGAAATGGAAACAATAAGTCAACAAGGATTAGTAAGTGATTGGAGTATAGGTATTAAAGAACTGATTTTATAATTAATTTTTATAGTGAGTGTCTTACTCGAGTAACCAATCCAATAGTGTTTTTATCAACCCAAATGGATAATACAAAATGAGGAAAACGTTTGGGTAAATTTGAGTATATTATATATATGTTTCATATAACCTTAATTAAGTATGTGTTCAGTATCAAAGCAAGATTCTAGCTGTATTCATTTATGAGTTGTGTGATAGGGCTTGGTAGAAACTTTGCTTCTTTAAGTGAACTCACATGGATGAAATAAAAACAATTAAATTGAGTAAAAACAAAAAATGAGAGACAAGAATGTTAAAAGATACCATATAAAGTTTGAGTAAAGGAAGAAATATAAAACACTAAAAAGGAGGATTTAAGGAGGCTGAAGTAGGAAACAATGTTGTCAGATAAGATCAAGCAATAGGGGATTCAGAGCACTGCTTGATATGTTTTTGGAAAGTAATCAATATCAATAGTAAGACAACTTAGGTTATTTAGTTTCACTATTTTCAGAAAACAGAATGTTAAAACCAGAAAGAAACCAATGTTAATCTGCCAGCTCACTTCAGTTTAAATTACTCTCTTATTAGGCAGTGGAAACCTCATAGTTTACTCATATATTTAAATAATTTTAAATTGACATCCAAAAAAAGTAGGCATCCAATTTTTCAAAATGCAAGTCTGTTTAATGTAAGAGATTATAGACAAAGGTATTTTCCAAATATTACATCATGATAAATGTAGCAGTAGTGTTTCTTAATAAAAGAGAAGAGATGTGTATAAGAGACAGATTATAAGGCATCTGAAATTTCTGTTTTCCATTTAATTTCACTTTCTTTAAAAATAAATACTTCAAATGATGCCTGCTTGGAGCATATTAATGGATTCACTGGGGTTAATGGGTTTATTTTTTCTCAGAAATAATGACATGTTTCTTTGTTTTACTGTCAACAAATTTTAATGAATACAAGATTGCAAAACACCATGATAAAATAAGATCATCCATTCCATAGTAAAATGTCTCTCAGTCTCTGTTTTTTGTTGTTGTTGTTGTTGCTGTTGTTACTAATCTATTATGAAAGAAAGTAAACTAAACTCCATTTTCCTTTAAGTTATGGCACAAACTATGTATTTGAAAGAGTACACTTTGTATACTTCTAGTATTAATATCAAATAATTACTTAATAAATGTGGTCTGTAATTTAGAATGAAGACCATTACATTTCTGAAATTGCAAAAGAAATCAAGTGAAGCATCTTTTAATTACTCGAATGAAAATGTACACAGTCTCATTCATTAATTTTCAAAAGTACTTCTATGTTGCATTTAAATTAACAGCAACCTTTTGAAAAGGAAAAAAGGCAAAGAATCAGTTACCACTATTTATCTTAATTTTTTCTATTCAAATATATGAGAGTAATTCTTATGTTTAGATATCCTCAGCCTTCAGAAATTTTAGAATATAAATTACTTTCAGAACACATATCTATACTATTTGTATATATTTCATAATATACCGGGAGAAGGAAATGGCACCCCACTCCAGTATTCTTGGAGAATCCCAGGGACAGGGGAGCCCTGTGGGTTGCCATTTTTGGGGTCGTGCAGAGTTGGACACGACTGAAGCGACTTAGCAGCAGCAGCATAAAATACCAATTGATTATTTACAGTTTAGAAACACAACTATTAGTTAATTGTATAATGAGTTTTCCCTTATGACCAATATTAGCAATTTACATGTCCCATAAATAAGAAGAGTTCAACTTAATGCACAAGGGGTACAATGGAAGAGGAGTGCATTATGAGTTATGAAAATGTAAATATAAAGAAATTTCAGGAGGAAAAGAGATTTACTATCCAATATAAAGCTATGCCAAATTACTGAGTATGTTGAATATCTTAAAACAGATGATTAAATACTTTCATTTTGATAAGCTGAAACTTTTTTACATGTGCACTGCATAACATTTATATTTTGAAAGTATCTTTCTATATTCTGTTACTGCATGAGACAAGTATATGCACAACAAAAACAGTCCTTTGGATTAAGTAAGTTTCCTTAGGTGATTTTTATCATCTTAGTTATACACTGAGTCACATCATAAATAAGGTCCAGATAAAGAAAGTTACCTAAATAAAGTCCATTTACTCTCCACTTTAA